>CM076575.1:1661707829-1662146494 GCA_034641835.2 Pinus albicaulis | reverse complement strand
ATGAAAATTATCTTCAGGATGAGAATTTTATCTTTTTACTATTATGTAAAGGATAAAAATGAGCACAGATTAAAGAGTATCAGTTACACAGGTTAAAGAGTATCCGTAGAAACAAAGAGTGTCAAACAAGCTAAAGAATTACTCAAAGGGACAGCATCGAGCCCTATTATAGCACCTGCCTCCAGCACGTCCTCAAAAGCGGGAAACAACACACCAGCAATTACTTTTTGTCCTATTTATGAGACCATTTGTCGTAACTTACTCATTAGTCACCCACGATTATTGGCTAGGTTAGTGTGAGATTTTTTCAATTATTTTTTGTATAAATAAACCCTCAAAGAGAGTATTGAGGGTGGATTCTATTACTTGGCTGTAACATTGAGGTTTTTGGAATAAAAATCATTTTGGAGAAATTTATTTGTGGCCTACTGGATGATAATTTGAAGCTCAGGACTTTTTGCAGGATTCATGCGTCGGACTACAGTTCAATAAGTCTTTCTATCCAATGTTTTAAGTTTTATATCTGTTTATAATATCATCGTGTCCATTTCTGAATAATTTACATAAAGGATTGAATTAGAATTTACTTAATTGTACTCTGATTTCAGATGTGATTATTCTTAATGTTTTCCTCTAAATTGGTTTTAAGCACGAATTCTTAAATGCTCTTGCTTTACTAATTTAAACATTCTTGATTACTATAATAAAGAATTCTTCATTGCTCTTTGTTTGTAGTCATCTCATTTCTTTCTTTTGAACATGGTGAAAGATTTTTAGCTGCCTTTCATCCCTTCAAAATCATCCCATCGACTTTAAATTTTAAGGATTGTCCTGTATCTGGCTATCTTGCCCTGCAAAGCCATCTTGTGTGTAGAATAGAAATCCAGTAAAGCCATCCTTTGAATCCATAGCCCAATGGACTGAAAATCTTCAACCTTGCCCCTAGTTTGCGGATTCCACCATTTTCAAACAAATTTTTGAACTTATAACTAGCCTAAAACCTTCTAAGAACATAGATAAATCATAAAGAGAGAGCCCTCTCTGGATGCAGATTGGCTAGATTCTGCATCTGAAGTTTGGTTTGTGGTTACCTCGGGTATACTTTCCTTTTCCACAACTTCAAGGAAAACCTGAGTGATAACAGCATCTAGATAGGGTCAAGATGAATAAACCACTTCTTGGTGTGAACGTGGATGGGGTTAATTTTTCCAAATCAACAACGTAGTCATGGAGGTAGTGGAGACAATGGGGGACAACACAGTCATAATGGAGGTTAGTGGCCATGTGTGTAGCATCATTATTGTATGGGGCCAAGAGGGTGAGGGCTCACAAGCATATAAGGAAGGGGATGGAAGCCATATAAAGCATTCAAAATATTGTTTATGAATTGTATTTTATGACTTTCTGCACGCTTTAGCTCTTTAGCTAAGTCTGCTATGTTGTTTAGCACACAACTGTTTTCGAGCGAAAATCCCACCCTTATCCTCGGGGACTTTGAGTGCTCACTCGAGAAAGGTTCTTGAGCTGCATTTCATCATCAGGAATCATGCTAATCTTTAGTCCCTATTAGAAATGCAATCTCCTTCAGGAACTGCGCAATCCATGAGGGAAAATATATTGGAGGAGCAATAACCCATGTTTCTTAGCTTGGCTTCCAGTGAGGGGAGCACCCCTTAATCTGAGAAGTTGATTGGGAGGAGTAACAACAGATTTCTCATCAGTCCAGTCACCTCCCAGCAGTATCCCAACTGCAGTACTTAAATCAGCCATAGGGATGCATTTTCAGTTATTGTATTTTCCGGAAACCCTTTCTGGGTTATCTTGGAAAAGTGCTAGAAAGCTCAGATATCTGATCCCAACTATTTTTGAGCACCCAATCAGCAGATATATGCATTACTAGTTTCCAGTAGCTGTATTTCCCAGTAAGACTACGCAGTGGCATCATTCCAGCAGTTGTTGTAGAAACAACATATCATGTGCTGAGGTTTAGGGCCATTTCAGGCTTTTCTGTCTAGCTTGAGTGTTTTTTCTTCAAGCACTTTGTACTTAATCTCTGCTATTGAATGTAATAAATTGACTTAGCTGATCTGCTATTATGTTTGATGTAATGATGTTTACTGTAATTTCCAGTTTGTTTTTCAATATTCCTGTTATTTCTATTTTGGGATATTACAATCTGAGTGTCAAAACCTTGATTTTTTGGCCCTTTCCATGGCCTTCTAGAGTCAAAACAAAGAGGATCTACTAGATGTGGGGCTATTTCTTCTTGGAAGTCAGCTTTGAGACCTAGTATAGAAGGAAATTTCTTTGTTTCATGATTTTCTGTACATATGACACAGGTCTCTATGATTTCCAAATCAAGAGGACATTCTATTACGACATGTTTCTTTATGCATTTAGGACAGAAGATAGATAAGGAATCACTTTCATCTCTTTGCTTGTTTTGTAATTTTAAGGTGTCTATTTGTTGATTGAGACTCCCTATCATATATGTTTTGAATTCATCAGGTAAGTTCCCTATTTCTGCCTTACTTACTATTCCAGCTGCAGATTTATTCACTCTAGAGAGAACATGATCTCTTGTATTTCTACCAATTCTTGATTTCCCTTTTGAAATATGTATGCATAATTCAGAGATACCAGGGAATGGAAATTGAGAAATGTCTCATTTTCCCATCATATTAAGAATATCTATCCATTCATTCCTAATGGTTTTCAATAGGAGAGATTTTAAAGTATCTTGATCCAAGTTTTCCATTTTAGCTCTTTTTAAATTGTAACTGAATCTCTCAATTAGGTCCTATAATTTTTCATCCTCTCTTTGCATCATCTTAAAAACTTCATCTTTTTTAATATGAGGTATGCAGTAATCCTAATATTTTTTTCAAGAATGCACTCTTCATTTCCTCCCATGTCCTAATTGTTATAGGTAAATTTGGGCATCATCCCCCATGACTTGGTCAAACTGGAAATCATCCCCAAGACCAATGAAATAGGGTCTATCATCCCCTATCATTTCAGTTGCTACATGCCCTAAGAGAAGAAAAAATCATTCATGAATTCTATTGCAAGATTTCAAAGGTTTGAAGCATATGTTATATCACTTATGAGCTCACCAATGCTGCCTCTCAAGGGACTAACTACGTTTCATATGCATCACCCTCCATTAAAGGGTGCATTGCAATGCACTTTCCGACATTTAGGAGTGCATTGGACAAATGGGAGCAAAATTCTCATTGTTCCAGAATCTCCACATGGCTAGTGCCTTCTAGAAGAGTCCATATGTGTCAAACTTCGAATCCAAGTGTCTATATAACACCTCTGATCTTGGGAACATATCTTGCCTATTATTAGAAATTCATTGATTGTGAAACTATCATCAGTATCCCTATAAATTGAGAAAAAATCCTAGTGCTAGTGAAGGCCTGAATTTTGGTAAAGAATTGCTGTTGGATTCTCAATTGAGAGAGTGATAGAAGTGATATGCTTCTAGTGAGATTTTGATTGTGATGAGGCTAGGTTGATGCTGGAGATGGTGACATCAAATCGATCATTGGTTGTAACCTCCCCCTTCTACTCTATAATAAATATTTCTGTTCATTTTCCCATATATGTATCTGTTTATGTTTCTATTTATCATATGATGGGTTCTTAACTAATATATATGTTTCATGTTCAATCGATTTAACTAATTAAGATCAATAGTCATCTGTATATTGCAATCTATTTGCTGTTTAGTGTTTGTACTTGCAGGAACTAGTGTGGCGATCGAAGTCGGATTGGAAGCTACAACAAAAGCGACAGAAGGAGAATAGGAAACGTTTGGATCACAAGTAGGTCCTTCTATCTTTCTGTGTGTCTATTTACTCTTAGAGAACATGACTGCAAAGTCTTTAATCTGTTGTTCTAAATGCATAGCACCACATTTAGGGAATTTGATTTATCCGTAGCTCATAATTCTGCATAACACTAATATAATTTGTTATGAAGCCCATGAACCATTTTAATGATGCACCCTTAAGTGTTGTAGGAAAAAAATTCAAATTTTCAGAATCTTGTAAGTAGTCATATGATCTACATAAAACCTCAAATTCAAATAGAAATGTTTCAGGATCTTCATTCCTTAATCCATGAAAAGTGGGAAGAATAAAAGGTGAGATATTCTTCATTGTGGCAGCTGTATCCAAATCAAATATAGGAAATCCAACAAGGTCTTCTCTATTTTCATCTCTATTCTCTTCACCTCTTCCTTGTCCTCCATCTTGTCCTCCTCTATTTCCTCCACCTCTTCTACCTCCTCCTATTCTTAAAGCTTCTCCATTCAAATTGTGTACTTCTCCTTCTCCTTCTCCTTCTCCAACCATTGTAGATTCCTCAGAACTAATATAGGGTTCTATTCTTGGAGTTATTTGTTCTTCTATAAATGGTATATTGAAGAAGATTTCTTCCTCCTCTTCACTAGGGATTTCTAGCTCTTGAGCTAAGATTTGTTCTCCTATAGAGGTTAAAAAGATTACTCCTTCTGTTGGAGATCTAGGATCTTCTTCTTCTAGGACTGCTTCAGTTGATGAAGTTGGAGAGTCTCTAGGTTGAATTTCTGACCTTAATACTGCAAGAAGTCTATTTTTTAAGAATGGAATATGAGTTTGGGATTGTGGTGTGGCACTACGAGGTCTCGGTGGGTGAGTGGTGCTGTTGGGATCAAACTTCTACCTTTGGCTACAAATCTACCCCTAGAATATCTTTCTCTATGCATGCCATTTTTTTTAAGATTTAAGAGATAAGACTCCTAATTACACTTCCCCGGCAGCGACGCCAAAATTTTTAGTCAATTTAATGTCTTAAATTTCTATCATAAATTATCAACTAAAGTTAGTAATCTTGTGAAGTGCAGGTGCACTATATATGCTAGAAGCCTATCTTTCTTAATTCATTGTGTAGATTTTAAATGTTGTTTTTAGGGGATTTTGTGTTTTATCTCAAATGTTTGAATGAAATAGGAAAACTAAGAACTGATCTAAGAAATGAAATCTAAACCTAATTATGAAAGCCTATGATGAGAACTCTACTTTTGGAAAATATGAAGAACTGATTTCAAAAGAATTAGAAAAAAAAACTTTAATATTTTTGTATTTTTAAAGATTTTATGTAAATAGAATTTAAAATCAAGAAAGTAATTGAATCTAGAAGAATTTAAATGCTTGAAGGATAAACTTAAGAAGGAAGAAAAGGAAATGTTTAATATTAATCTAGGAAGGAAAATGATATATAAATTACTCTAAAGAAAATATCCGAATAACTAAAATATGAAAGTTACAAGAAGGAAGAAAAGGAAATTTAAATTTAAGAAAGAAAATTGATCTAAAACAAATCTATATTGCATAAAAAGGAACCAACTTAAGTGATCAATCTTAACTATGCTAGACCATTCTATGCTGACAATTATCTCTAAAACATCTATCTAAACTACTCTTAAATATATTTAATTAAAGAATGAAAATATCTACTTAAATCACCTCTAAATATGAACAAAGTATCAATCCAAACTATGTCTAAGTCTTATTAAAATATATAACAAGAACTTCACTTTATCTACCAAATGGAAACACCTGTCTAAAGTAATTCTATGAAAACATAATATCGAATTAACTTTAATTATATCCACTAAGGAAATAAAGAATTTTATTCTAAGTTCTATGAAATGTAAATATTAAACCTAGCAGTATTCAATCAAAATGACCAAGCTGAGTAAATCAAAAGACTGAATGAAATAAGGAAAGAAAACAGAGGATTCTACCTACTGTGCAAAGCTAACGTGCCTATCTGATCTAAAATATGTAATTACTATGTGAATGAATGAGAGAAATATTTCATTCCATATGTTAACAAAATTATGACATTAAGATAATTCATGAAATCAAAACAATTGGAGCATTCAACTATGCAAAAGACATAGTGAAAAACGCATCATTTAACTTATTAAAAACTCAACAATTAACGTGTGCGGTAATGAAAGAATTAAACTAGGAAGCAACAAAAATTTAAGCTATGAAACCTCTTCTGTGCAGGAGCCCACTGAAACAGAATGGCTTGAAGAATCGCTGGTGACTAATTACATATCAATGGTCTTGAATACGCCTTCTCCATGCATTAATAAAAGTAGAGTTTTATTGTGTGACAATATTACAAAAATTAAGCTTATCTCCGGTTCAAAACAACAAGATATTTATAACAAGTTAAGTTCAACTGTTTGAGATGATCTCACCTAAAAATATTAATTAAAATTAGGAGTATAATTCTACAAAATATTTTAGTCTTCACAAATTTCATGATTTGCCACGTGGAGAGAAAATCGTGAAGCTTCGAACTTCTCGTCCACTGGTCTTGACCCTCTGTTTGACTAATCCTTTGAATGTGATTTTAGGTGTTATTTCTCTCGATTTTAGATAGGTGAGTAGGAAAAAATCCATGTGTGGATCATTCCCAAACTACCCATATGCTTCGATTCTCTCCTTCATCTTCAGAACCTGTCAAACAATATCGGTAGTTGCAGAAACAAAGATTAGCTACGGAATTGCATGAATTCTGTAGCTAAATACAAAATCATTCAAATAATAAGAAACATTAAAATATAAAAGACAGATCATTCAAATGCCTTCTCAAACCGAAAATGTATCAATTGACATTGGTTGAGCTTATGGATTATGTCAAAAAGGAAGGAAAAGTGGTGAGATAGATGTCAAAAATAGAGACAATCTTGAGGCTCAACACCGTCCTTAGAGAGGAAATGCGACGGAAAAGCTCTGGCGAGACATTGGGAAATTATTTGATTACAGAGACCAGGGGGGAAATGGAAAGAGGAAATTACTCAGGATATCGCAGTAAATCAAGGAAAGTCAAATCCAAGTCCATATCATCAAGGATAATTTGCTGGAAATGCGGGAAGAAAGGACACCTGAAGAAAGACTGTAAGTCTCAGAAGGGAAAAGAAGGATACACACAACAAGAAAACAACCATGAAGCAAATGTGACAGGTGATGTGTTACAATATGCTTTGATTCTTTCTTTAGAAAATTTTATTGATGCCTGGGTGGTATATTCAGGGGCCTCATTCCATGCCACACCTCATAAGAAACATTTTCATAACTATGTTCACAGAGATTTTGGATAGGTTCGTCTGGGTGATGATAAACCCTGTAAAATAGTTAGAATGGGTAAAGTTCTTGTAAAATAGCAGAATTGAAACCAATGGTTATTAAAGGAGGTAAGACATGTTCCAGATTTGAAGAAAAATGTGATTTCAACAGGGCAGTTAGGCAGTGAAGGTTGTGTGACAACTTTTTTGGATAAAACCTGGATGGTCACTAAAGGAGCCCTAGTAATAGAAAAAGGAGAAAAGGTTGGTACATTGTATTTATGAAATGGTATTTCTAATTGTGTTAATGATTTAACCTCCATAGGAGCAGATGCAACATTATAGCATTATAGGCTTAGACACATGAGTGAGAAGGGGATGAAGATTATTCACTCAAGAAACTTGTTGCCAGGTTTGAAGTATATTGATTTGGATTTCTGTGAGAATTGTAATTATGGAAAACAGAAGAGTCAGATTTCTTAGAGTTGGGAACGAAAAGAAGAGAGAAAAATTAGAGCTTGTGCATAAAAATGTATGGGGACCTGCTCAGGTATCATCTCTCGATGGCTCTCGTTATTATGTTACTTTTATTGATGATGCAACTAGAAAAACATGGATTTATTATATTCAGAATAAATTTGATGTATTTGATACTTTTAAGAAATGGAAAGCTATGGTTGAGATTGAGACAGGAAAGAAGTTGAAGTGTCCCAGTTCAGACAATGGAGGTGAATATTGCAGCAAATATTTTGATAGGTACTCTTTAGAGCATGGAATTATTAGAGAGAAGATAGTTACAAGAACACCACAGGAAAGTGGTGTGTCAGAAAGGATGAACATGACAATCATGGAGCGTGCAAGGTGCATGAGATTGCATGCACGATTTCTTTTACAATTTTAGGCAGATGCTGTAGATACTGTTGTTGATCTAATAAACAAAGGGCCTTCAATTTCCTTGGATGGTGGTATTCCAGAGGAGGCATGGAAAGGTAAAATGATAAACTACTCCTTGTTAAATCCTTTTGGTTGTGAGGCCTTTGTCCATATTAATAAAGAGAATAGAACAAAGCTTGAGGCAAAATCAAAGAAGTGTACCTTTATTGGATATGGTGTTAATGATTTTGGTTATCGCTTATATGATTATGAAAATCACAAAATAATTAGGAGAAGAGATGTAATATTCAATGAAAAGGTCTTGTATAGGGATTAGTTGTAGGAAAAGACACAAGAAAAAGAAAACAAATAATACACAATTATTGATGAGATCACAGAAAATGAAAAGGTGCCTGAAAATAACAATAGTCAACAACCACAACAACAACAACCACCACAACAGCAACATGAACCTTAAACACCAGAACGTGGTGTAAGAAGATCTACCAGGATAAGTAGACTCCCTAAATGATATTCTCCTTCATTATATTATGTATTGTTCACTGATTCTGGTGAACCCGAATGTTATGAAGAAGCAATGTAGGTAGAAACTAGGAAGAAGTGGGAGCCAACCATGAAAGAAGAGATGGAATCCTTAATACATAACCATACTTGGGACTTAGTTAGGTTGCATGTAGGTAAAACAACATTGCTGAATAAGTGGGTTTACAGGTTGAAGGTGTGATTGCCTAAATCTACCTCAGGCTGAAGGAAGGTAGAGTTCGGGGTAACATCAAACCACGCTCAGTCTGGTAGCTAGCCCTACCAGAACAGGAGAGGGCTCTCTCCGGGTCAATCTCAGCAAAAATAATCAAAGGGGTTTGAGATGACTTGAAACAAAAGCTAATTTTAGGCTAGGTATAAAATTAAAGGAGTTTGATTTTGATTTTGGGGGTTTTTGTTGGAAACAAAGGGAAAGGCAGTTTTGGATCCAGGGATTAGGCCTAGTTTTTGCAGAGTTCTGATTGGGGCAAGGAAGGAAATTGTTTTGATGCTTTAGATTGAATGAATGGATGGTTCAGGCTGGTGAGGATCAGAAGAGGGAAAGAGGCATTCAAGAATCCTCTTCAAACAGATGAAAACATGGAAAATTAAACAAAACTGAAGGCAGAGCAAAGCAATCTAATGAATTCCACCTTTATCACTCATTTGTTTAATTTAAGAAGAAAGGAGAAGGGAAATGATACAAATAAAAATCAATGAACTTAAAATCACATAGAGAAACACAACATCAAAACACAGAGCCATATGGATCCCAAAGAGTGCTGCAAACCCTGGTCTATTCCTTTGCCAAAATTGTAGAGATGAAATGTACAATGAAGTGCCAAGAAATCCCAAGTGTCCAACCTCTGAAAATGAATAAATAACTACATTATATAGATGAGCCTAACTCATTCCCATGCCTCTAGGGGTCGATATCATCATTCTAGGAGCTGTTTCAACCATATATAAACTAGGAACTGGAAAATAGGCAATGAAACAACTTGCCTCTATATGATAGGAAACTGATTCATTCACTTACATTTCACTTTTTGGTGAATGAATCTACTAAGATGAGTAAAAATGTGCCAAAATTACATCATGGTCATGAAATTAAATCAAGTTACATCAAAAGTTACATGAAAAAGTCAAACTAGCCAAAACTAGGCGAAATTCTGAGCTGCTGAGTGAAAAATAGGCCAAATTTCGCTATGCGCCGCGCCTGAAATCTCTATGCGTAGCACAAGTTTGAGGCTGATTTTGAGGGCCTTATTGAAATAAAAATTGAGTGCAGGATAGCTCGTTGGAAAGCCCTACCTGTCTACTTTCCAACCCAGGTGGAATTTTTGGATTTGGTTGCCATTTGCTTCTCCAAAAATCAAATCTCCCAACACTGCTTCCTGTGTGTGAAAAAAGTGGCAGAAAGGCCATTTTTGAGGTGTTTTTGACCCTTTAGGCAACCAATAACTTGATAAAACCCTTAGGTAATCCATAGGCATGCATAAATTTTGATGAAAAATCTAAAAATGCAAAGTTTTCCTCCAGAAGAGCTGCCAATTATAAGCGCGTGCCAAGTGGCGCTACGCGTCGGGCAAGAAAATCTGTGTTAAGGCCAAAAAAATAAAAATTGAGCCAAAGAATGTCCACCATCAAGTGCTATGCTGAGCCAAAGAAGCTTCAGCCAAAATTTGGAGTCTATCATACTTTTTACACCGCCTTAATGCCTTCTTGGTGCATGCAATTCAGTTGTAGAATCACTATCTCTGTCATATGATGTATCAGTGTCTATCTCCATGGTAGTTCAAGGTCTATGTTTGGCTCAAATGAGATGAGGAATGAGAATTTGGTTGTTTTTTGTTTTAATTCCAAATAGGTGTCAAAGGGAAGGGACTGTGGGAGATATAGGACAGTGGGAACAATGGGTTTAATCAAATGATAATTTTCCCTCTGAAAATTTGACAAACTTTGGGACAAGGGAAAGCCACTGAATTTGTGGAATTCTTGGGGTTTTGGGAAATTTTTCTACAAATGAAATGGGAAGGGGAAAATGATAGGAAATGAACTGATTTAGGGATAGGGAAATGGGCTTAGGAGTGAACGACCTTGGGGATGTAAGGGAAATGAAAAATGGATTATAATGATAATATAACACTGATGGGAAAGGAACAACAGATGGGGGATGAAGTCCTTGGCACCAAAATCAAAATTTTAACTTCAAATTCAAACCCTAAGGGAGAAAATTTCTAATAAGAGAATAGGGTTTATAACTTTGGCATTCAAACTCTCTTATTTAACCTCAAACACCATCAAATGGAAATCATGAACTTACTTGGAACAAGGGAGGCAAATCGTTTTGAAATTTGAGAGAGATGGCATGAATTTTTATGCTTTCGGCCCTGTGCGCCACGCGCACAACCCAGTGCGCCACACCCGGTGTATGCGCCGTGCAAGTTCAAATTAACACAGTGGTGAGCGGCCTTGTGCGGCGCGTTTGCCTTATGCGCCGCGACCTCCTACCAGTGCGCCGCGCCTATAAATTCACCAACAGTTCGACCTCTAAACTCTGACTTCGCCCTCCATGATTTTCTTTGGGTTCTTTGATGTTTTTTGGTATGCCAATGGATTTTTTGAATATGTAAATATCTTATATATAGAAAGGATTTTTAATTTTTCTTTTGACAAACCCACTTTTGTAATGTTGCAGACTCTGGCACTTTCATATAAACTCTATTTTTGTTTCCTTGTGATTTTTTGAACTGAATGATGAAATTCTTGTCTATTTTTTGCAGGGATAGCTGGCATGGAATTTGGCAAAGGCGACCAGGGCTGCGCCTGAAGAACTTTACAACTGAAAAACTTTTGAAAATTACATTACATTTATTACAAAGGATGAAATTGATGATTTTTCTTCAAAACAGAGTTTTGAAAAAGAATCATCATCAAATATTATAACGATGAAATTTTTGCGATGAAAACTTATTTCGAGCCTCCCTCATGTGCCTGCTAGCCATTATTAGACATTTTGAGACCAGATTAACGAAACCCTAGACCTAATGAGACCTAAAAAAACCCTAAAATGACATATTTGGCAAACATGACTGCAAATGACTTTGAAATTGATTTTGATGAGCAGACACGGACCTGCAGGTACATGACATGAGGGATATGAGTAAAAGGACCCTTCTGTCAGATGATCCATGCTCCTAATGGAATGCAGATGACTGAACTGAATGAGACACCTAAAATGAAATGCAACAAAAGAGATTTTGATCTCTGACGGAGGGATGAAGAGATTGAATCTAACATTGGCTCCAATGGGGATGGTAGCTCCTTGGAGGTGCCAAGAACTACAGCTTTCTGGGAGAGTAGGCAGTGCCTTCGTCCATTGGGCTATGGAGTAAAAAACTCAAGTTGAAATGCATGACTGAAAACTGATGACTTGACGACGCAAATTGACTCTCACTCAACTAAAAACTGACTTGATATTTAAATACAATCGACAAACTGGAAAATATGCTCAAAATGGAGCTTATTCAATACAACCTACTCTAACAGTTTCATTCATCACCTGATTCAAGTGAAATGAAACAACCAATGCAACCAAGTAAGTATTCCGGCTGCTGTTTGAATTCTCCGCAAGTGCTCATTTATGAACAACAAGAGAGAACTACTGAAAGGGAAGTCCCATGAAAACTTGTGAACATATATGTTGAATACTATGGATTCTCTATCCGCCTCCAAAAACACTGCATAAGGATCTCAGAATTCATGCACACTAGGACTTAGCTCATCCAATGGATTACTTTTCTTCTCCTCATACCATGAATGCAAACTTTGTTTTGAGCTTTGTGGCGAGACTCCTGCTAAAAATGACAAAGAGACCGACTGCCGAATCAAGTTTATATCAACACACGTTTCAAGCTTACATATAGTCAGTGGAGAAGGAATTTGACTGCAGACATCATCCAACACATCAGCTATTGGATCATGAAAAACTTGAAAATACTGCTGCAACCCATTTTCTATTGGTTCTGATGGGATTACATGATTTCCTACAGGCTTCTCATTTGAATATTTACTATGCCAATTTCCCTTCAAAAATTGAAATGATTCAAAACAAAATGGTACGGAATCATCTTGTATCATTTGATCATATGTGCTAGCTCCAAGTCCTCATATGTAACTTGACAATCAATGGCATTCGGGGGCTGCAAATGCGGATATGAGAAGTCTTGAACAAGGTTTTCATTGCCCTCAAGATGGTCCAGATCAAGACTCATCGACAGTTGATTTCTGATTGCATGGAAGTTGTCTCTGATGACATAAAATGAATCAAAACAAAAAGGCAAAGATCCTTCAATTACTTCAAAATTTGCTGCACTTTCCTCGTCACTGTCATAGCTGATATGCATCGGTTGATCACTGTACTCGAGCTGCTGAAAGTGAACTTCCTCCTTCCACAAACTAGCTGCTGATTTGTCTGCAATATTAGCTTCTGTTTGGAGAACATAATCATCATCATACTGATCAAATTGAGGCAAATCATCAGTATAAAACACATCATCATGCATACATTTCAAATCAACAGATTTCTCTTCTCCAAGATGATCTATAAAACAATCATTATCAAATCTATGACAATTGGGATAAGAAACAAAATGTTTTGGATCAAAAACTTGTTCTTCTTCAATCATCGAGCCATGGGCTTGAACATTATACTCATTCCTTGTGGTGATCTTTTGCATCATCTCTTCCACTGCACTTATCAAAATGTCAAGCTTTACCTCTAGAGATGTCGATATCTACAGATCTATGTTTTTCATCTCTTCTTCCTTCAACTTTTCCCTTTGGATCCGCAAATGAGCCTCTACATTTACTGCACTGTTCTACATCTCTTCAAGTGTTCCAATATTCCTTTCTCTCAACTGAAACTCCATTTCCGGATCAAAGGCACCCGGGTAGTGCAAGAGAGCAGATCCAGGAGGAGGCCTTATATCAACTGACATCGAATAATAAACTTGGTTAAATCTGGCAGAAAAATGTTGTATTGTCTCCCTTGACAGTCTTTTCAGCTGGTTATACTCTTCTATAATGAAGAAAGGTTTCTGTCTGATCACCCACCTATCGAGGAAAACTTTGACGAACTGCTGGAAATCTGAGATGCTCGCATCAGGCAGGGTTTTGAACCAACTCTTCACTTGGCCTTGAAAAGAAAGAGAAAAAAGCCTAATACTAACATCCTCTTCATCAACTTCAAAAAGGTCAAGAAAAGACTCAAAATTCAGAACATGTCTCTCAGCAGTGATGTTGTCGCGTTCACCATCAAATCTTGGTAGATATAGGTCATGATTTTTAGGGAAAGCATGGGATATAGGAGGTAAAATTAGAGGCTTGTATCGATCTGGAATTTTACAAGGTATAGGGGTATGTACAAATGCTGCAGAATCAGTCTTGGTCTCTTGAGGTTCATCAGTTTGAAGATGGTCATCACAAGATTCAGAAGAAAGGTCTTGATCAAGCTCAAAAGCATGCAAATATTTGGTATTCACAATCTTCAAAGGGAAGGAATCAAATGCAGGCCAAGGATCTTTTCTCAAATACAATATACTTTGCAAAGCCTTCTTGACATTCTCGGGAAAAGAGGAGAAATAATTTACGACAAAGTAGAAAATTTCTTGGATGAAATTCCAACTTGAATACCTGATATTTCCATATTGTCCTTTCATGTTTCTGCTGGTTAGGTTCATCCTCCAGTGGAGTCCTTGGATCTGATCTCAAAACTGATTTAGAGTTGCCAGGTGAATTATTTCAGCCTTGCGGTGTTTGATCGTTGTCCACCATCAACAATCAGATCTGAACTTGATTACATTTTACTGAGGAAACCAAATGTTCAGTTCATAAACTAGACCGGAGATTGACTGAAGCAGCATTCATCTACTTTCGCTAATGCAAAGCAAGAGTGTTTCGAAGGCTACCTGGCTAACTTCAGGCTTCGTCTGTAGTTTATAAAGAAAACAACAAACTTTCTCTTCCCCAGTATGTTCGCCACTATGTTATTTCCTAAATCTACCTCAGGCTGAAGGAAGGCAGAGTTCAGGGTAACATCAAACCACGCTCAGTCTGGTAGCTAGCCCTACCAAAACAGGAGAGGGCTCTCTCCAGGTCAATCTCAGCAAAAATAATCAAAGGGGTTTGAGATGACTTGAAACAAAAGCTAATTTTAGGCTAGGTATAAAAGTAAATGAGTTTGATTTTGATTTTGGGGGTTTTTGTTGGAAACAAAGGGAAAGGCAGTTTTGGATCCGAGGATTAGGCCCAGTTTTTGCAAAGTTCTGATTGGGGCAAGGAAGGCAATTGTTTTGATGCTTTAGATTGAATGAATGGATGGTTCAAATTGGTGAGGAGCAGAAGAGGGAAAGAGGCATTCAAGAATCCTCTTCAAATAGATGAAAACATGGAAAATTAAACAAAAATGAAGGCAGAGCAATGCAATCTAATGAATTCCACCTTTATCACTCATTTTTTTAATTTAAGAATAAAGGAGAAGGGAAAAGATACACATAAACATCAATGAACTTACAATCACATAGAGAAACACACCATCAAAACACAAAGCCACATGGATCCCAAAGAGTGCTGCAAACCCTAGTCTATTCCTTTGCCAAAATTGCAGAGATGAAATGTACAATGAAATGCCAAGCAATCCCAAGTGTCCAACCTCTGAAAATGACTGAAGAACTACATGATATAGACAATCCTAACTCATTCCCATGCCTCTAGGGGTCGAGCTCATCATTATAGGAGCTGTTTCAACCATATCTAAACTAGGAACTGGAAAATAGGCAATGAAACAACTTGCCTCTATATGATAGGAAACTGATTCATTCACTTACATTTCACTTTTTGGTGAATGAATCTACTAAAATGAGTAAAAATGTGCCAAAATTACATCATGGTCATGAAATTACATCAAGTTACATCAAGAGTTACATGAAAAAGTCAAACTAGCCAAAACTAGGCGAAATTCTGAGCTGCTGAGTGAAAAATAGGCCAAATTTCCCTATGCGTCGCGCCTGAAATATCTATGCGTAGCACAAGTTTGAGGCTGATTTTGAGGGCCTTACCGAAGTCCAAATTGAGTGTAGGATAGCTCGTTGGAAATCCCTGCCTGTCTACTTTCCAAACAAGGTGGAATTTCTGGATTTGGTTGCCATTTTCCCCTCCAAAAATTAAATCTCCCAACACTACTTCCTGTGTGTGAAAAAAGTGGCAGAAAGGCCATTTTTGAGGTGTTTTTGACCCTTTAGGCAACCCAGAACTTGATAAAATCCTTAGGTAATCCATAGGCATGCATAAATTTTGATGAAAAATCCAAAAATGCAAAGTTTTCCTCCAGAAGAGCTGCCAATTATAAGCGTGCGCCAAGTGGCGCTACGCGTCGGGCAGGAAAATCTGTGTTAAGGCCAAAAAATTAAAAATTGACAAAAAGTTTCCCAAATTTATTGAAATTTGGGCTGAATGTCCACCATCAAGTGCTATGCTGAGCCAAAGAAGTTTCGCCCAAAATTTGGAGTCTATCATACTATTTACGCCGCCTTAATGCCTTCTTGGTGCATGCAATTCAGTTGTAGAATCACTATCTTTGTCATATGATGTATCAGTGTCTGTCTCCATGGTAGTTCAAGGTCTATGTTTGGCTCAAATGAGATGAAGAATGAGAATTTGGTTGTTTTCTGTTTTAATTCCAAATAGGTGTCAAAGGGAAGGGACTGTGGGAGATATAGGACATTGGGAACAATGGGTTTAATCAAATGATAATTTGCCCTCTGAAAATTTGACAAACTTTGGGACAAGGGACAACCAATGAATTTGTGGAATTCTTGGGGTTTTGGGAATTTTTTCTACAAATGAAATGGGAAGGGGAAAATGATAGGAAATGAACTGATTTAGGGATAGGGAAATGGGCTTAGGAGTGAACGACCTTGGGGATGTAAGGGAAATGAAAAATGGATTATAATGATAATATAACACTGATGGGAAAGGAACAACAGATGGGGAATGAAGTCCTTGGCACCAAAATCAAAATTTTAACTTCAAATTCAAACCCTAAGGGAGAAAATTTCTAACAAGAGAATAGGGTTTATAACTTTGGCATTCAAACTCTCTTATTTAACCTCAAACATCATCAAATGGAAATCATGAACTTACTTGGAACAAGGGAGGTAAATCGTTTTGAAATTTGAGAGAGATGGCATGAATTTTTATGCTTTCGGCCCTATGCGCCGCGTAAGTTCAAATTAACACAGTGGTGAGCGACCTTGTGCGCCGCGTTTGCCTTATGCGCCACGACCTCCGACCAGTGCGCCGCACCTGTAAATTCACCAACAGTTCGACCTCTAAACTCTGACTTTGCCCTCCACGATTTTCTTCGGGTTCTTTGATGTTTTTTGGTATGCCAATGGATTTGTTGAATATGTAAATATCTTATATATAGAAAGGATTTTTAATTTTTCTTTTGACAAACCCACTTTTGTAATGTTGCAAACTTTAGCACTTTCATATAAACTCTGTTTTTGTTTCCTTGTGATTTTTTGAACTGAATGATGAAATTTTTGTCTATTTTTTGTAGGGATAGCTGGCATGGAATTTGGCAAAGGCGACCAGGGCTGCGCTTGAAGAAATTTGCAACTGAAAAACTTTTGAAAATTACATTACATTTATTACAAAGGATGAAATTGACGATTTTTCTTCAAAACAGAGTTTTGAAGAAGAATCATGATCAAACATTATAACGATGAAATTTTTGCGATGAAAACTTATTTTGAGCCTCCCTCATGTGCCTGCTGGCCATTATTATACATTTTGAGACCAGATTAACGAAACCCTAGACCTAATGAGACCTAAAAAACCCTAAAATGACATATTTGGCAAACATGACTGCAAATGACTTTGAAATTGATTTTGATG
The DNA here is from genome assembly GCA_034641835.2 of Pinus albicaulis. Lineage (NCBI taxonomy): Eukaryota > Viridiplantae > Streptophyta > Pinopsida > Pinales > Pinaceae > Pinus > Pinus albicaulis. The sequence continues at coordinate 1,662,128,979 of CM076575.1, read as the reverse complement.
AGTAGACATGGACCTGCAGGTACATGACATGAGGGATATGAGTAAAAGGACCCTTCCATCAGATGATCCATGCTCCTAATGGAATGCAGATGACTGAACTGAATGAGACACCTAAAATGAAATGCAACAAAAGAGATTTTGATCTCTGATGGAGGGATGAAGAGACCGACTCTAACAGAAGGAAGAAGATGGAGGAAAACAAAGGTACAAAGCTAGAATTATGGTGAAGGGGTTTGCACAGAAGAAAGGTATTGAATTTGATGAAATATTTTCTCCTGTTGTTAAAATGACTTCAATCAGAACTATTTTAAGTCTTGTAGCAGCAAAATATTTGCATCTTGAACAGTTAGATGTAAAGACAACCTTTCTCCATGGATATTTGAAGGAAGAGATATATATGCAACAACCACAAGGATACGAGGTTAAAGGGAAAGAAAAATTAGTGTGCAGGTTGAATAAGAGCTTGTATGGCTTAAAACAGGCTCAAAGGCAGTGGTATCTAAAATTGAAAGGTTTATGTCTGAAAAAAGTTATATTAGATGTCACCCTAATCGTTGTGCTTATTTGAAAAAGAAAAATTATGCAAGTTATATTATATTTTTATTGTATGTAGATGACATGCTTTTTGCACGATCTAACATGCAAGAAATAAATGTGCTCAAAGGAAAATTGGAAAATTCATTTGAAATGAAGGATTTGGGACCTGCAAAATAAATCCTTGGTATGAGAATAACTAGAGACAGGAAAAATCACAAATTAACATTGTGTGAGAGTGAGTACATACAGAAGGTGTTGAAAATATTTAATATCCATAATGCGAAACCAGTTAGTATACCTATGGCTAGCCACTTAAAACTTAGTAAGGAGACGTGCCCCAAGACCTAAGAATAAATGGATTAATGTATGCAATGGTCTGCACAAGGCCTAGTTTTTCACATGAAGTGGGAGTTGTAAGCATGTACATGAAAAATACAGGAAAATAACACTAGATGTCAGTGAAATGGATTCTCAGATATTTGAGAGGTACCACAAATCAAGCATTATGATTTGGTGGTTCGAACATTGCTCTACAGGGATACATTGATGTAGATATGGAAGTGATAAAGATAACATGAGGAGCACTAAATGGTATGTATTTAATGTAGGTGGAACATCGGTCAACTAGGTTTCAAAAATACAAAGTTTTGTCGTACTTTCAACAACAAAAGCAAAGTATGTTGCTTCTACAAAGGCTAGTAAAGAAATTATTTGGTTACAAAGGTTTAAGGATGATGTTGGGTATGGAGCCTGATTATCTTGTTTACTTTGTATCACAGCATTGGACCCCTGTACCTTAAAAGGGGCGGCAACGCAGCCCGTAATTAATCGCTGCCGTGGGGGGTCGAGGGGGGGGGGGCGGCAACGCTTTTCGGAGCCCCCCCCTGGCGAGGGTTTTCGGGGGTAGCGCCCCCGAAGCTAAAAACAAATGTAAAATTTCCTTGTAAAAGTATAGTAATTTCTAGTCAATCTGGGCCGTTCATTAGGAAAATGATCTGACGGTAGAAGTTATGTTTAGATTAGGGTTTTTTGCCCTAGAAGGAAACCCCTCGTTTTTATGAGGGCATTGTATTGCGGTTGTGTATTGTATGTGTATTCTAGGAGCGAGAAACAGAGAGGGAGACTGTGAGAGAGAACAGAGGATATTACAACGGATCTGCTGTAGGTTTTGTCTCTTCATTTTTGCTGGATAATAGAAAGGAAGGGCTGGCTGTTCGGGGTGGACGTAGCCCAAACTGGGTGAACCACGTATATCTGTGTCTCTCTAGTTTTATGTGTTTAGTGTGCTTTTATTTTCCACATATTTTATGTGTTGCATTGCTCCATAATATATAATTGTCTAACAACTGGTATCAGAGCCGAAGGTATATTTGGCTGATAAACTCGCAGGAAAGAAGGGTTCCTGGTTCAAGTGGGAGCAATGGCGGATGATGGTAAGTTTAGGGTCGAGAAATTTAACAGCCAAAACTTCCCGCTGTGGAAGATGCAGATGGAAGATTATCTGTATCAGAAAGATCTGTACCTACCATTGAGTGGAAAAACAAAGAAGTCGGTGGCCATGACAGACGCGGAAAGGAACATTATTGATAGAAAGGCACTCGGAACAGTACGGTTGTGCCTTGCGGCGTCAGTCGCCTTCAATATTCCGAAGGAAACAACAACAGAGGGTTTGATGCAGACGTTGGTGAAACTATATGAAAAACCCTCGGCCTCAAACAAGGTATTTCTTATGAAACGACTATTTAATATGAAGATGTTGGAAGGTGGATCTGTTGCAGACCATTTAAATGAATTTAATACAGTTACCAGTCAGTTAAGTTCTGTAGGGGTAAACTTTGATGATGAAATTAGAGCTCTGTTATTCTTGTGCTCATTTCCAGAGAGTTGGAATGGTTTAGTAATGGCCATTAGTAACTCTGTCTCTGGATCTAGTACTTTAAAGTTTGATGATGTTGTTGGTGCTATCCTTAGCGAGGAAATGCGACGGAAAAGCTCTGGTGAGACATCGGGTAATGCTTTGAGTGCAGAGTCTAAGGGAAGAAGAATGGAAAGAGGAAAGAGCTCAGGATATCGCAGTAAATCAAGGAAAGGCAGATCCAAGTCCAGATCGGGGATAGTGTGCTGGAATTGCGGAAAGAAAGGACACCTAAAGAAAGACTGTAGATCTTGGAAGGGAAAAGAAGGAGACACACAGCAAGAAAACAATCATGAATCAAATGTGACAGGTGATGTGTTACAAGATGCTTTGATTCTTTCTTTCAAAAATGTTACTGATTCTTGGGTTGTAGATTCAGGGGCTTCATTCCATGCCACACCTGATAAGAAATATTTTCACGACTATGTTCAAGGAGATTTTGGACAAGTTCGTTTGGGTGATGATAAACCCTGTAAAATTGTTGGAATGGGTAAAGTTCTTGTAAAAAAACAGAATGGAAACCAATGGCTACTAAAGGAGGTAAGGCATGTTCCAGATCTGAAGAAAAATCAGATTTCAACAGGGCAGTTAGGCGGTGAAGGTTGTGTGACAACTTTCACAGATAAAACTTGGAAGGTCACCAAAGGAGCCCTGGTAATAGCAAAAGGCGAAAAGGTTGGTACATTGTATTTATGCAATGGTATTTCTAACTTTGTTAATGCTTTAACTTCTAAAGGAGCAGATGCAGCATTATGGCATCATAGGCTTGGACACATGAGTGAGAAGGGGATGAAGATTCTTCACTCAAGAAATTTGTTGCCAGGTTTGAAGAATGTTGATTTGGATTTTTGTGAAAATTGCATTTATGGAAAACAAAAGAGAGTCAGATTTCTCAGAGTTGGGAAAGAAAAGAAGAGCGAAAAATTGGAGCTTGTGCATACAGATGTATGGGGACCTGCTCAGGTATCATCTCTCAGTGGCTCTCGTTATTATGTTACTTTTATTGATGATGCAACTAGAGAAACATGGATTTATTGTATTCAGAATAAATATGATGTATTTGATACTTTCAAGAAATGGAAAGCTTTGGTTGACATTGAGACAGGAAAGAAGCTGAAGCGTCTTAGATTAGACAATGGAGGTGAATATTGCAGCAAAGAGTTTGACAGGTACTTTTCAGAGCATGGAATTCGTAGAGAGAAGACAGTTCCAAGAACACCACAAGAAAATGGTGTGTCAGAAAGGATGAACAGAACAATCATGGAGCGTGCAAGGTGCATGAGATTGCATGCAGGATTGCCTTTACAATTTTGGGCAGATGCTGTAGATACTGTTGTTTATCTAATAAACAGAGGGCCTTCAAGTTCTTTGGATGGTGGTATTCCAGAGGAAGCATGGACAGGTAAAAAGGTAAACTACTCTTTTTTAAAGCCTTTTGGTTGTGAGGCCTTTTTCCATATTAATAAAGAAAATAGAACAAAGCTTGAGGCAAAATCAAAGAAATGTACCTTTATTGGATATGGTGCTAATGATTTTGGTTATCGCTTATATGATTATGAAAATCACAAAATCATTAGGAGCAGAGACGTAATATTTAATGAAAAGGTCTTGTATAAGAATCAGCTGCAGGAAAAGAAACAGGAAAAAGAAAGCAAGGAATACACGGTTCTTGATGAGATAATTGAAAAAGTAAAGGTGTCTGAAAATAATAATAATCAACAACCACAGCAGCAAAAACTACCACAACAGCAATAGGCACCTCAAACACCTGAAAGTGGTGTTAGAAGATCTACCAGGATAAGTAGACCCCCTGAAAGATACTCTCCTTCATTATATTATTTATTGTTGACTGATTCTGGTGAACCTGAATGTTATGAAGAAGCAATGCAGGTTGAAAGCATGAAGAAGTGGGAGCTAGCCATGGAAGAAGAGATGGACTCCTTAATGCATAACCAGACTTGGGACTTAGTCAAGTTGCCTGCAGGTAAAACTGCATTGAAGAATAAATGGGTTTACAGGCCGAAGGAAGAAGATGGAGGAAAACAGAGGTACAAAGCTAGACTTGTGGTGAAGGGGTTTGCACAGAAGAAAGGTATTGATTTTGATGAAATATTTTCTCCTGTTGTTAAGATGAATTCAATCAGAACTATCTTAAGTCTTGTAGCAGTGGAAGATTTACATCTTGAACAGTTAGATGTAAAGATAACATTTCTCCATGGAGATTTGGAGGAAGAGATATACATGCAGCAACCAGAAGGATATGAGGTAAAAGGGAAGGAAAAATTGGTGTGCAGGTTAAAGAAGAGCTTGTATGGCTTAAAACAGGCTCCAAGGCAGTGGTATCTAAAATTTGACAAGTTTATGTCCGAACAAGGTTATACTAGATGTCACTCTGATCATTGTGTTTATCTAAAAAGGCAAAATGATGGCAGCTATATTATATTGTTATTGTATGTATATGACATGCTTGTTGCAGGGTCTAACATGCAGGAAATAAATGTGCTCAAAAGAAAATTGGCAAATTCATTTGCAATGAAGGATTTGGGAGCTGCAAAACAAATCCTTGGTATGAGGATAACTAGAGACAGAAAAAATCGCAAATTAACACTGTCTCAAAATGAGTACATAGAGAAGGTGTTGAAAAGATTTAATATGCAGAATGCAAAACCAGTTAGTACACCTTTTGCTAGCCATTTCAAACTTAGTAAGGAGATGTGCCCAAAGACCCAAGAATACATGGATTATATGTCTAAAGTTCCATATGCATCAGCAGTTGGAAGCTTAATGTATGCAATGGTCTGCACAAGGCCTGATATTGCACATGCAATGGGAGTTGTAAGCAGGTACATGAACAATCCAGGAAAAGAACATTGGATGGCAGTAAAATGGATTCTCAGATATTTGAGAGGTACCACAAATCAAGCATTATGCTTTGGTGGTTCAAACATTGCTCTATAGGGATATGTTGATGTAGATATGGTAGGTGACAGAGATAACATGAGGAGCACTACAGGATATGTATTTACTATAGGTGGAACAGCTGTCAGTTGGGTTTCAAAAATCCAAAGTGTTGTTGCACTTTCAACAACAAAAGTAGAGTATGTTGCTGCTACAGAGGCTAGTAAAGAAATGATTTTGTTGCAAAGGTTTATGGATGAATTGGGTAAGAAGCATGATATGGGCACGCTATACAGTGATAGCCAAAGTTCTATTCATCTTGCAAAGAACTCATCATTTCATTCGAGGACTAAACACATACATCTCAAATACCATTTCATACGGTCAGTATTGGAAGATGGAGAGTTGAAGCTGGAAAAGATACACACTAGCCAGAATCCTGCAGATATGCTAACAAAAGTTGTAACCAAGGATAAACTGAGAATGTGCTCAGTTTCAATTGGTCTTCAAGGATGACGATGAAGATTAGGAATAGCCAGGTCCATAGAGGAGTCATTTTCCAGCAAATGAAGTAGCGGTGGAGTTGCTACAATCAATCTCCAAGTGGGAGATTGTTGGGTATGGAGCCTGATTATCTTGTTTACTTTGTATCACAGCATTGGAACCCTGTACCTTAAAAGGGGTGGCAACGCCGCCCGTAATTAATTGCTGCTGTGGGGGGTCCAGGGGGGGCGTCAATGATTTTCGGAGCCCCCCCCTGGCGAGGGTTTTCGGGGGCAGCGCCCCCGAAGCTAAAAATAGATGTAAAATTGCCTTGTAAAAGAATAGTAATTTCTAGTCAATCTGGGCCGTTCATTAGGCAAATGATCTGACGGTAGAAGTTATGTTTAGATTAGGGTTTTTTTTGCCCTAGAAGGCAAACCCTCGTTTTTATGAAGGCATTGTATTGCAGCTGTGTATTGTATGTGTATTCTTGGAGCGAGAAACAGATAGGGAGACTGTGAGAGAGAACATAGAATATTACAATGGATCTGCTATAGGTTTTGTCTCTTCATTTTTGCTGGATAATAGAAAGGAAGGACTGGCTGTTCGGGGTGGACGTAGCCCAAACTAGGTGAACCACGTATATCTGTGTCTCTCTAGTTTTATGTGTTTAGTGTGCTTTTATTTTCCGCATATTTTATGTGTTGCATTGCTCCATAATATATAATTTTCTAACAGATGAATTAGGTAAGAAGTAGGAGATGGGAAGGTTATCTAGTGACAACCAGAGTGCCATTCATCTTTCAAAGAACTCAACATTTCATTCCAGGACTAAACACATACAACTCAAGTACCATTTCATAAAGTCAGTGTTGGAAGATGGAGAGTTGAAGCTGGAAAAGATACACACTAGCCAAAATCCTGTAGGTATGTTAACAAAAGTTGTAACCAGGGAGAAACTGAGATTATGCTCAGTTTCAATTGGTCTTCAAGTATGATGATGAAGATGATAAACAACCAGGTCCAAATTGGAGTCATTATCCATCAAATGAATTAGCAGTGGAGTTGCTACAATTAGTCTTCAAGTGGTAGATTGTTGGGTGTGGATCCTGATTATCTTCTTTATTTAGATGTATCTCCACATTGGACCCCTATTTTTAATGAGGCGACAATGTCACCCGTCATTTGATCGCCATCAGGGGGTTCTAGGGGGGCGACGATGAACTTTTGGAACCCCCCTAGCGGGGGGTTTCGGGGGAAATTCCCCCGAAGATAAAAAAATATGTAAAATTGCCTTGTAAAATATTGTAATTTCATAGTCAATTTGGGCCATTCATTAGGCATATGATTGTTGAGTCCCAAACTTTCATCTTTCCTATATACCTTTCTAGACTTTTTCCATTTACCTGGACCTCCTAAGTCATCAACATCATTGCATATTAATCATAAAAGAGCATTTAAAGTGGTTTTTAACTATGTTTTGTGTCTGCTATTTGAATTAGATTTTTGCTCATTGAGCTGCGGAATCTTGTCACTTTCCGCAGCTGCTTCAACTTTCCGCAGCCATTTTGTTAAAGTCTATATTGCAGGTGTCTTCAGGCAAATCAAGCCACATGGGCAAGTTGGAAATGACATGGATATGGACCGAGTCCTATTGGCTCAGTTGAATTCACCAAAGAAGGCCGTGGTCAAAGGTAGTCAAGCGGTGGTCAACCTAAGAGTCCTACGGTGATAGAACTCCGTTTTTCACCACGTGAAGACTTGCGTGGCCGTTCCTAAATCTCAGGGGACATATCAACACCTGTGGACTGCTCCATAAGCCGAATCCAACGACCACCCTCCATATATTTAATCTTCACGGCAGCCATAATGCTAGATTTCTGGACGTGGTTGTTCACGTGTCTTTTATCAGCGCAGATTGTAGAAAAGTAGTTATGTCATCCTCTATTATAAATAATGCGTTCTCATACGCATAGTAGTTAGCTTCTGTAATGTAATTTTGCTGAAAATAAAGCCCACTGTGCCGTGACATTATTTCCTTGTTATGATTGCGTTTTGAATACATGAGAAGACTCTCTTCATAAGCATAATTTGTGGTTGATAGTTGTTGCCCGAGGATTGTGCAGAGGGCCCCTGCACATGCCGAGGTTTTGTTTATTGCTGTATAGTTTCATGCTTTATTTCCTTACGTTCATTATACCATAGTTATTCACGTGTATATATTACATCTCTTATGGTATTAACGTTTTATTTCTGTCCATAATTTTTCATGCTTTATGCTGCTGTTAACTGATCAGTGTCTTTGTTCTAGATTACAGTAGGCAGCCCGAGCATTTGCACATAGTTTTACAATGACTAATGACATGGAATCAGTCTTGTCCTTCTGCTGATTTATTTTTCTTAGCTTTTAATTCCAGCACTGTTTTATTTATTTCAATTTTGTACATTTGTTTTATTAGTTAGATTAGATATTAAATTGCTCAAGTCATTATCAGTTACCTCCGAAAGCCATAGCGAGACTAATGGTGAGGGATTGAAGTATGAGTGTGTAATTTGATATTAGTTTATTTTTCTGCAAATTAGATATCAGATTGCTCAAGTTGTTTATGATTACCTCCGAAAGTCATAGCGAGACTAATGGTGAGGGGTCAGAATATGAGTTGATGTAATTTGATTTTCGCTTTACTTTGCCTGCAATTCTTGGATTTCTTTGAGCACAGTTTCTTTTGTATTTAGATAGCAGCAAGGGTAATGGGTTTCATGATCAATAGTTCACTGTTTGTTTGACTAGTATAGTGGCACATTTTCATTTTCTTTTAGGAATTAATTTTGTTATTGCATGTTTTAAAACCCTCTTGAAGTTTGAAGTTTGGGAAATCATTATAAAGGACATCATTGCCTTGAACATTTATATCCATACTTGTCTTTTAGAATTTCCATCTCACATTAGGAAACCAACCAAGATAAAACCCCCAAGATAAAAAAAAAAAAAAACAAAAACGACAAAATGTAAGAGATAGGTTATCTTGCACATATAGTGCGCCACACTTCGTCAGCTTACGAATCTCGGATTGACAAATTAATGTAGCAATTTAGGACACACTAAATTGACCAAACATTTTGGCGCCGTTGCCGGGGAAGTGTAACTAGGTAGCCAATTTCTTAAAAAAATAAAACAATAAAAAGAAGTGAAAAATTGATAACTTCTTGAAGTATGCTCTCCTCTTGCACCTAGTGTGATCTGGAGGATCAGAAAAGAGAGTTATTGGTTCAATAATTTCTTAAGTATGCTCTCTTCTTGCACCTAGTGTGACCTGGAAGATCAGAAAGAGAATTATTAGCCCAAATTAAAAAAAAATAAAAAAATGACATGCATAGAGCAAGAGATTCTAGGGGAAGGTTTATAGCTAGAGCCAAGAGTTCGATTTTCACAACTCCATCTTCTTCAAGGCATAGACAAGATTCACCACCATCTACCCCTAGCCTTAAAATTCCTGGAATTCAAGGAGCACCTGAATTAGAGGATTCTCCTACACCATCTACCAAATCTCATTTAGAAGAAGACCCTTTCTTTATTTCTACAGGAGAGTATATTGTAATTAAAGAAGTAGAATCACCTGAAGAAGAAAAGGAAGAAACTCCCTCTCATCCTCCCTTGATAGAAGAACTAGAGGACTCTGAAGAAACTATCATGACAGAAGAAGTAGTAGAGGTAGAGGTAGAGGAGGAGGAAATAATGGAGGCAACAATGGTGGAGGTGGAGGTAATAATGGAAGAAATAGGGAAGGAGGCAACCCGTTTGGATTCCCTATAGTTGATGAGGAAACTCATACAACGATGAAAAAAATCTCACCATCTGTCCTCCCCAAATTTTATGGATTGTGAAGTGAGGATCCTGAAACATTTCTGTTTGAGTTTGAAGTCGTGTGCCGAACCTATGACTATATGGAAGACTCTCAAAAACTCAAACTGTTTCCTTCAACATTGAAGGGAGCTGCTTTGAAATGGTTCATGGGATTAGTCACCCAATCTATTAGGACTTGGAATGATATAAAACAAACATTTTTGGATAGATACCTGGACTATTGCATGCCCACCAGTCACAAGGATGAGGTATTCAAAATGGTGCAAAAAGAAGATGAAAATTTGGAGGATTTACTTGAAAGATTTCAATAAAACTTAAAAAGAGCAAAGATGATCAACTTAGATGAGGAAAATTTGAAAGCCCTTCTATTAAAAGCCATCAGAGATGAATGGATAGATATTTTAAACACGATGGGGAAAGGAGACATTTCTCAACTTCCACTTCGTGACATAACAGAACTATGTGTCCATCTCTCAAGGGGAAAATATAAACGGGAAAAGGGCCTAGAGATCCTTCTCTTATCAGGGAAAAAAAATCTGCAACTGGATCAGTAAGTAGGGCAGAGATTGGCAACATGCTTGATGAATTCAAAACTGATATCTTAGGGAGCCTTAGTGAACAACTAGACACCCTTAAAATTCAAAACAAGCAGAAAGCAGAAACTGATGCTCTAGCCATCTTTTGTTCGAAATGTAGGAAGAAACATGCTTTAAGGGAATGTCCCTTGGATGCAAAAGTTGTAGAAACATGTATGATTTTCTCAGAGAATCATGAGACCAAGGATTGTCCTTCAATTCCTGGACTCAAAGCTCTCTTTCAAGAAGATCCAAATTCAGTAGGGTCTCTCTGTTTTGTTGCACGAAGACCTTGGCAAGGGAAACAAACTCAAGGGTTTAATAACCCTATGAATTTTCAATCCCCACCAAATTGGAATCCTTGGCAACAACCTTGGCCCCAACCTCAAAATTCATATCAGTCATGGGTACAAGGTATGCAAAATCCTTATGGGAGATTTTCTCAATTTTATCAATATCTTCCACCTTTTCAAAATCAACAAGCTCCACAACTTCCAAACCCAAATCTACAACTTTCATTGCCATTTCCACAACAACAACCTTCTCAACAAAATCCAAATCCTCAACTCATGCTTCCATTCCAACAAAAGACAAATGAACTTCCAGCTCAGCCATTGCGAAATCCTAACAACAAAAATCCTTAGAATACTTACATGATAGAAGGACAACAATTTCCTACCTATATGATTGTTCCTCTCAATGATTTACAACTCAGGTCTGGTAGAGTTTTAGAAAAACCTTCTATAGATGTCCAAGAGCAAGATACCTCTAAGGAGGACTCTCTTAAAGTCAATAAGGGTTCTGAGGAAGCATCTCTTCAAAACTAAAACATTCAAAAAGAGAAAGAAAAGTTAACCCCCACAACTCCTATGGTTGAGCAACCTGCATCTTCATCCACACCTCCTTTCCCTGAAATATTACAAATTGATAAAGGGGTGGAAAAACAAATCTTGTTGCCTAACTATGATTTTCTAGATGAATTAAAGAATGTTTGTATCAAGATTCCCTTGCTACAAGCCATTAGAGAGATTCCTATTCTAGCAAAAACAATAAAGGAGTTGAGTCTCAAAAGACCAGGAAGGAAACTAAGAGATACAAGAAGAATCCACCTAGTAGGAAAAATTGCAGATATCATGATGGGAAAAATTACCATGCAGAATTATGTAGATCCAGGTAGTCCAATTGTCAAGACACATATAAATGGGATAGAAATTCCAAACACATTAATTGACTTAGGGGATACTATCAACATTATGAGTAGACAGACTATGGAACAGCTAGAACTTCCTAATCTTCTTTTTACACCTACTTTACTGCAACTTGCAGATCGATCAATTATCAAACCAAATGGTGTATTAGAAGATATTTCAGTCTCCTTAGATTCTTGGGAATATCCAGTAGATTTTATGATTTTGACTCCCAAGAGTAATCTGGGAGGGCACCCACTTATCTTAGGAAGACCTTGGCTAGCCACAGCTGATGCTTTCATTAGTTGTAGATCTAGGGATATGTACATTTCTAATGGTAATTCGACAAAGAAATTCAATTTGTATCCTCCAACAAAAGCAATCACAGAAGTAGGAGACAATGAATGGGTCGATGATGAGGACACTATACAACCTGTCTTTACCATTTCTGAAATCAGTGAGGATAGTCAAATTCTGAACACATTAAAAATTTTTGAGACATCTTCAGAATATGACCCCACACAATTTTAGTTGGAATCTGACATTGAATATTTATCATCAAGACAAATGTCTCTTTACTCTATGGAAGAGTTCGGTAGTTCTACCATTGAGATTTTTCCAGGAAAAACATTGAATATCAACAAAAATTTGGAAAAGTCACAACAGGAAGAACTAACCAAAATCTTGCAAAAACATTCTACCGCATTTGCATGGGAGTATACTGATATGAAAGGTATTGATCCTAAGACTTGCATCCATCATATCTATATTGAGGAAAACAGTAGACCAATCAGACAACCTTAGAGAAGGATGAATCCAAATCTTAGGGAGATAGTGAAAGAAGAGCTCCAAAAATTACTCAATGTAAACTTCATTTATCCAATTTCAGATAGCCAATGGGTTTCTCCTTTGGTTATAGTACCTAAAAAGAATGGTAAATGGAGGGTATGCATTGATTACATGGAATTGAACAAAGCAACTTTGAAGGATCACTTTCCTTTGCCCTTTATCGATCAGGTATTAGATACATTAGCATGCAAAAAATACTTTTCATTTTTAGATGGTTTTAGTGGCTATAATCAAATTCAGGTAGCACCTGAAGATAAAGATAAGACCACATTTACCTGTCCATGGGGGAATTTTTCCTATTGAGTGCTTCCTTTTGGGTTATGTAATGCACCCGCAACATTCCAAAGAGCAGTACTAGGAATTTTTTCTGATCTAATCCATGATTGTGTAGAAGTTTATATGGATGATTTTACAGTTTATGGTAATTCATTTGAAGAGGCATTAGAAAATTTGGAAAAAGTCCTTATAAGATGTAAAGAAACAATCCTTTCATTAAGCCATGAAAAATGCTTTATGATGTTTACTGAAGGTATTGTTTTGGGGCATCATATTTCAGGAGATGGGATTAAGGTTGATAGATCAAAAGTTGAAGTCATCTCCAAGTTGCCTATTCCAAATTGTCAAAGAGATGTTATAAGTTTTCTAGGATTTATTGGTTACTATAGAAGATTTATAGAAAACTTCACTAAAATAACATCTCCACTCTTCAAATTGCTTACAAAAGACTGTGAATTTAAATGGGATCCTGATTGTCAATCAGCCTTTGAAACTTTGAAAACAAGAATATCTGAAGCACCTATCTTGAGAGGACCAAATTGGAAACTCCCTTTCCATATTTCTACAGATGCTTCAGATACAGCTCTGGGAGATGTGTCGGGTCAAAAGGATTTAGTCCCTTATGCCATTTACTATACCAGTAAAAATTTGAATCCCACTGAGTTAAACTATACTGTGATTGAAAAAGAGTTTTTAGCTGTTGTTCATGCAATCAATAAATTTAGACATTATATAACAGGCTATGAAACTTTTATTCATACTGATCATTCTGCAATTAGATATCTAATGAACAAACCTGTTACTAATGGCAGAGTGACAAGATGGCTCCTACTTTTGTAGGAATTCAATATTACTGTGTTGGATAGACCAGGGAAACAAAATACAGTAGCTGATTTCTTATCTAGGATTCAGAATACTAAAGAAGATTCTCCTGTAGAGGATAAGTTTCCTGATGAATACTTGTTTGCAGTAACTACTAAGACCCCTTGGTATGCAGATATTGCTAACTATTTGGTTACAGGGAAACTGCCTCCACATTTATTTCCAAGTGAAAGAAGAAATATTATTCAGGAGAGTTCAAAATATTCATGGATTTCTAACGAATTGTTTAAAACAAGGCCAGATCTTGTGATCAGAAGATGTGTCAGGGAGGATGAAATGCCTGATATCCTCAAGGCATGTTATGATGAACCATGCGGCGAAAACTTTGCGGAAAAAAGGACAGCCTATAAAATCCTCTCTTTAGGATATTGTTGGCCTTCCCTCTTCAAAGATGCAAAAAAATATGTCAAAAGGTGTGACAGCTGCCAAAGAGTAGGGAAACCTACCCTTTCAAATGAAATTCCATTGCAACCACAGGTACTCATTGAACCCTTTGAAAAATGGGCTTTAGATTTCATTGGACCTATTAATCCACCATCTAAGCAAAAGAAGTATATATTGTTTTGTACTGATTATGTTACTAAATGGGTAGAAGCCAAAGCATTAGTATCTGCTACTGAAAATTCAGTTGTTCATTTTCTTTATGAGGATATTTTTACTCGCTTTGGTGTTCCAAGAGAAATTGTGACAGATCAAGGAAGCCAATTCACATCCAACCCGGTGGAGAAGCTGATGGAAGAATACAAAATCAAGCATAGAAGATCTACTCCTTACCATCCACAAGCAAATGGTCAAGTGGAGTCTACCAACAAAGTTCTCGAAAGTATCATCACCAAAACTGTTCATCTACATAGAAGAGATTGGGCAGAAAGGCTTCCTGAAGCCTTGTGGGCCTACAAAACTACATGGAGAAATACAACAGGACATTCTCCCTATGAACTTGTTTATGGGAAAGAAGTCCTGCTCCCCATTGAGTTCCAAGTCAAAACCTTCAAGATGGCAGTTCAGTTGGGGATGGATCTATCAGAAGCCCAAAAGCATAGAATGGAGTAGTTGAATGAGCTAGATGAGATCAGACAAGAGGCAATTCTAAGAACTGATCTAGTTCAATATCAAAGAGCTAAATGGCATGACAAATACATCAAAGAGAAGAAGTTTCAAGAATGAGATTGGGCATTGCTATTTGATTCCAAGTTTAAATATTTTAAAGGAAAATTTCAGACTCACTGGCTTGGGCCATATGAGATTGAAAAGATCTTTAGCAATGGAGCAGTAAGAATCAATACCATTGATGAATCTCAAACTCCTCTTATTGTGAATGGCCACAGATTAAAAATCTATCATAAGCCACTCTCAAAAGAGGAATTTGTCAAAATGTTTCAAGATAATTCTGCAATAAGGCTGGTGAAGAAGAATCCTTCTTCTTCACCAGCCTAGCCTTTGTTCTTTTCAGTTTTAAAAAAAAAAAAAAAAAAAAAAAAAAATTGTATAAGCCTGAAAACCAATCACTGATTGGCAGTCTTATACAGAAAATGTAGGGTGAAAATCAGGAACACCTGACACCCTATATTTTCCAAAAAAAATTCCCTCTCTCTCTCATTTCACAAGTTTTATGACAACCCACTCCATTTCATTCCACTTCATTTCATTTCACTCCATTTCATCTATTTCATTTCATTTCACCAATAAAAATTTTCTTTCATGACCATTTTCATTCAGTCAGTTATCATCTATCCATATCCATTCACCCAAATAATTGTTGTGTCAGTTTCCGCAACTGACACCAGTTTCCGTAGCAAGAAGCAATTTCTGCAGCCACCACTCTGTTTTTCAAAAATTTACAGTCAGATGTTAGTTCAACAATCATGAAATCAAATGCAGGTATGAGGACATATTATGAAGACATGAGGCATTCAAAAGCATCAACGAGGAGCAACTGATTGAAGACTAATGAAAAATGGCAAGAATTCCAAGGTATGAGTAGAAATTTATTTCAAATGGCATTCAAGCACATTTTTACATGGTTATAAACCATAGCTCCATTATATGCAATGATTGCGTTGATAACTCCATAACCGTTCCACGATCTCTATACGATTCCCCCACAATCCTTGCATTCATTTTTAAACGGCCTCATAATCAAGCCTCCGGTCTTCACTCATGTTCGGCTATACTTTGATACTCCATCTGTAATTATGGAACGTGGTTGATTTGACTACGGCTTCTCTCAGCCGCACAAAATCCGTAGCCGTTTCATAAACGTGCTTGCGTCTACTCTGCAGCCACCCAATTTTAAATACTGCCGGATGCACTTTACTCCCCCTACTGTTCTATTGACCTCACGGCTGCATTTCCACCGTGCTCACATAAGCCTTCACCCCATTTTGTTCTCTGTTCCGCTTCATTCCGTGTACCTATTCTCTAATATCCGCTTACAGTCTCTGGTCTCCTTCATAAACCCTGTTCATTTCCGCTAATTCAGCCGTCTTACCTCCGCTAAAACCTCCTCACGCAGACGAGTTTTAAAGAACAGAAGGAAGGATGGGTCGGTTGTTGAGGACAGAACCAGAGGGACCCAAATTTATGGAAGGATACCCGCAAGTCAAAGACATATTGAAAAAGGAAAAATGGCTTCGGTTTATTCAAAAGTTTAAAGGCTACAATAAGGAGGTAACAAAAGCTTTTGTGAGGTCTTTCAACGGTCTGGAGGTGGAAATTGGGGACCTCAAATTTACAGTGACTGAGGCATCCATAGCAGCTGCTACAGAACTCCCTCAAGAAGGTGAACGCTGGTTCAAGAATAAGAGCATTGGCGAGGAAGCCTGGAGAGTGATCCTACGTAACCCAGGTATGGATGTCACCATTTTCAAAAAGGGAATTCCTGTTCATGCTTTAAAAGAAGAGTGGGCCAGTTTACTGTTGGTTATTCAAAAGTTTATCACCCGTGAGGGACGTTTTGGATCAATGTACATGTATCATACCCGACTGTTGATGAATTTCCTAGACAACCAGACCCTCATTCTGCCATACTTTTTACTAAACAGTTTGAAAAAGATGTCTGTAACCGTCCAAAAGCATCTGGGGATGTAGAACCACATTTGTATCAGAATGGTCTCGTGAAAATCTTGATCGAAAAACAATTAAAAGAGAAAAAGGACACCTGGGAGCAGTTTTTAATTAGAAATTTCTTTGAAGAACCCCAAGAAACCCCTGAAGGCAGTACATCAAAAAGAAGTAGAAGAAAGAGAACAGGTGATAAAACTCAAAGCACTCCTACTAACACAGTTGAAAGAACTAGTAGAGAAGAAAGACTGTCTAAAACGAGGAAGGAAAAGACTGAGGGTAAAAAGCCAACAAAATCAAAAGAGAAAAGAAGCATTGAGGCTGTGCATCAAACCCCTTCCTCAGAAGAAGACCATCAAGTATTGTCTGAGAGACTAGTTCACCTTCAGGAACAGTCAGCTATGGCCAAAAAGAAAGGAAAAGAAAAACAGAAGGAAAAAGACAATAGTCCACGGCATGTAAGAAGAAGCACCATGCTTAAAGGAAAGTGGAGGAAAGCACAAACAAAAGGACCCCATTTTATTGATTTGGGAGATGGAACACCTGAACAAACTCCAGCTGGCTGTAGTCCACCTCATTCTCAGCCAAACGTTGAAACTAGTCCTCAAGATGTTGACATGAGTCCTTTTCGGCCAGATTTTGAAGTCAATTCTCCTCCACAGCATTTTGGGGATAGCCAAGGAAATGACACTCCTAGATAGATTCAAAGCAGCAGAGGTGAAGGATTACATGAACTTTAGAGAAAAACCACTAGGTCCCAAAGACTTCATCCACTCAGCCTCACACAGCACAAGAAGCTCTAGTCCAATCGTTGAAACAAGAAGTCTTTGAGTTGGAGGCTTTAAATAGACATATTAAAAATGAAAATGAAGCATTAAAGGAGAAAAACAGATTGGACAAGATCATTCATGATAACACTATGCTACATCTGGGACTGTGGCACAAAAAGAACAGGAAATTGAAGAAGAAATGCAAGAAGATAAGTAGAGCACTGATTAATCTCAAATTCAGATGCTTGATGAAGAAGCCCAGGATGTTAGCAGCACCAAGAAAGAGGAGAAGAGGACTGGATGTACTAGCAGAGGTATCAGGGCATATGAATTGAAGGAGGATGATCAAAATTTTGGTTGCATGGGGATATGCAACACCTTCACAGTGGGGGTATGTTGAGTCCCAAACTTGCATCTTTCCTATACACCTTTCTAGACTTTTTCCATTTACCTGGACCTCCTAAGTCATCAACATCATTGCATATTAATCATTAAAGAGCATTTAAAGTGGTTTTTAACTATGTTTTGTGTCTGCTGTTTGAATTAGATTTTTTCTCATTGAGCTGCGGAATCTTGTCACTTTCCGCAGCTGCTTCAACTTTCCGCAGCCATTTTGTTAAAGTCTATATTGCAGGTGTCTTCAGGAAAATCAAGCCACATGGGCAAGTTGGAAATGACATGGATATGGACCGAGTCCTATTGGCTCAGTCGAATTCACCAAAGAGGGTCGTGGTCAAAGGTAGTCAAGCGGTGGTCAACCTAAGAGTCCTACGGTGACAGAACTCCGTTTTTCACCACGTGAAGACTTGCGTGGCCGTTCCTAAATCTCAGGGGATATATAAACACTTGTGAACTGCTCCATAAGCCGAATTCAACAGCCACCCTCCATAGATTTAATCTTCACGGCAGCCATAATGCTAGATTTCTGGACATGGTTGTTCACGTGTCTTTTATCAGCACAGATTGTAGGAAAGTAGTTATGTCATCCTATGTTATAAATAATGTGTTCTCATACGCATAATAGCTAGCTCTGTAATGTAATTGCGTCGCCATTGTGTTGTGACATTATTTCTCTGTTATGACCGCGTTTTAATATATGAGAATATTCTGTCAAAGCATAATTCGTAGGTTGATAGTTATTACCAGAGTGATTGTGCAGAGGGCCCCTGCACACGCCGAGGTTTTGTTTATTGTTGTATAGTTTCATGCGTTATTTCCTTACGTTCATTATGCCATAGTTATTCACGTGTATATATTACATCTCTTATGGTATTAACGTTTTATTTCTATCCATAATTTTTCATGCTTTATACTGCGAATCGATTAGTGCCTGTTCGTATATAGTGTTCTTTACTCAGACATAGTTTTACAATGACTAATGACATAACCGGCTTTGTCCTTCTACCTACTTTATTTTTCTTAGCTTTTAATTCCAACATCGTTTTATTTATTTCAATTCTTTGTATACATTTGCTTTATTATTAGATTAGATATTAAATTGCTCATGTCATTATCAGTTACCTCCGAAAGCCATAGCGAGACTAATGGTGAGGGATTAAAGTATGAGTGTGTAATTTGATATTAGTTTATTTTTCTGCAAATTAGATATCAGATTGCTCAAGTTGTTTATGATTACCTCCGAAAGCCATAGCGAGATTAATGGTGAGGGGTTAGAATATGAATTGATGTAATTTGATTTTAGCTTTACTTTGCTTGCAATTCTTGGATTTATTTGAGCACAGTTTCTTTTGTATTTAGACAACAGCAAGGGTAATGGGTTTCATGATCAATATTTCACTGTTTGTTTGACTAGTATAGTGGCACATTTTCATTTTCTTTTAGGAATTAATTTTTTTATTGCATGTTTTAAAACCCTATTGAAGTTTGAAGTTTGGGAAATCATTATAAAGGACATCATTGCCTTGAACATTTATATCCATACTTGTCTTTTAGAATTTCCATCTCACATTAGGAAACCAACCAAGATAAAACCCCCAAGATAAAAAAGAAAAGAAAAAGGTAAGAGATAGGTTATCTTGCACATATAGTGCGCCACACTTCGTTAGCTTACGAATCCCGGATTGAAAAATTAATGTAGCAATTTAGGACACACTAAATTGACCAAACAATGATATGATGGTAGAAGTTATGTTTAATTTAGGATTTTTTTCCCTACAAGGAAACCCCTCTATTGTATGAGGGAATTGTATTGCGGCTGTGTATTGGGTGTATATTCTGAGTGAGAAATTGAAAGGGGCCTGTGAGAGAGAGAAGAAGATATTAAAATGGATTTGATGTAGGTTGTGTCTCTTCATTTTGCTGGATAATATAAAGGAAGGACTGGCTATTTACGTGGACGTAGCCCAAGTTGGGTGAACCACATATATTCGTGTCTATCTTGTTTTATATATTTTCTTTGTTTGTGTTTCCACATATTCTATGTGTTCCAATGATCTATAATATATAATTTTCTAACAAACCATTCCCAGTCCCCAAAGTCATCTAGTCTAAAGAAAAATCATTGCAACACATTCATTTACCATCACATAAGTTGCCACTCACAACTTTTAACTAATCATAACATTTGAACCTCTCTAGTTTTGATCATCAATCCTTTTTCCAATTTGAATTTCATATGAGAGAGAAGAGAGAGAGAGAGAAATAGATGTATGTGATAGTAGTAGAAGAGAGAAAAACTAAACACTTAAGAACCAAGAAGAAGAACCCCTTGATTTCTCCTCCCTCTTATTTTTATAATCACACCTCGACCCTTCATCTTCCCAACCTTTTTTCTTATGGGAAGACTAAACATCACATCAAAGGGAAATATTCACCCAATTTATATAATTATTCTTAAGTCAAGCTTCCCCCCTCCCCAATACATCATAATTTTTTGGTTATCCCCTTTCTTCAACTCTGGATTTTTTATTAATAAAAATAAACATTACATCACATAATAGAGTTTGACATTATAGCATCATTGTTCGCACCCCAACAATATATGTTCTTAATTGCATAAAAAAAATTGGGGTAATTAAAAGGGCATCACAATCCCCTCCCCCTTTAAGGAAAACCATTCTCGATGTTTAACTATCTATAGAACCATTCTATGTAGAAGAAGGGATTTTCCACTTTCATATTGACAACATTTTCCATGTCCATAGTTTCCACTTTAAGCAATGTCATTCATTTTTCACAGTCTAGTTAACGCTAAAACTCTTGGCATTTTAACACATTCCTCCATGGTTGTCTGTTGCTTCACAAGGTTCCCCAAGGGAATGATTTCAACTCATTGTGTTATTATATGTGCCTAATGTATTCATCATCCCAATGAGTATGTACATGAATCTTTGAAAACCAATTTATTAAAGTCTCCCCTTACTTGTAGTCACACATCTTCCAAGTTCAGACATCCCCTTCTCTACCTCCCTAGTCCCTTTGACGATCCATTCCTTGGCAAGGCTTCCTCACATAGGAAGAGTCTCTAGATACATTGAGTCTTACAACCAAGGCATCCCTTTGGATTTCTATAAATATCACAACACATTTGTGATAACATAACTTATGGTGATCAATGTATGTCATAGGGTTCCAGTGTCACCGCAATGGCCTTGTCCCTAGGATTTTCAGCTTCACAATCATCACTTATCCTTCCTGGATAGATCATTATCTCACCCGCATTACAAGCATATAGTTTCCATGAGATTAATCATAATAATATAAATAAAACATTCTTTCTTTTACTTTTATTTTCCAAACTTTCTTCATACATGAATCATATTTCATAAATATGAGATTATTTTAAGGATGTTTGATTCTTGCATATGGTAATACTCAACCTTGATTATCATATCCAAGGCCATTTCAACTCCAATCTATACTTTAAATAAGCTAAACAATGGTAAGTGCTCTACATAAAATATTTTCATTGAAAGGTTTATAACATCTCGTGAAATGATCTTAGAATTATTATACACATAATAATTCAATCACTTTCAATTGATTTAAAAATAAATTGAAATGAAGCTATCATTGTTTTATTTATTTCCACCACAATCATTCCAAACATTCCATAATGCATTCAAAAATTTATTCCAATAATCAAAGGGTCAAAATACAAAGATACATATCCCTAAATTTCCCTAAATTCATGAGTAATTAGCTTTCAATTTGCTTTGTAGGATGAGGAATTCATGCCACTCATTGCACTACTCAATAATTCATCAATATTATTAGAAGCTATTTCTTATCATGACATTCAATCATGTAGTTTATTGTCTCATACAAGCATGCATGCACTCAATGCACCAAGAATATGTACCATGGTGATTCATAATATGAATGTCATGAACAAATCATGCCATAGTAACTCATGGATGCATCACAAATATTCTATCAATATTTACACAACGAAGGCTTCTTTCATTTTTCATAACCCACTCGGTATTAATGACAAACTTGCTTTTATACATCAACAATTCCATACAATTTTCACATTAACTAGGAAAAACCAATCCTGACAATCTATTACATGTTCCTTACCAACAAACTCAACATTATATGATAGAATCATGTGTCTCAAGCTTAGAAACTATTGGGCAATACTCATGGACTCATGAACACAATTTAAATCCCTACATTGGATTCATACATTCCACATTAACATGAATTCTCTCGATGCACTACCAAACATATTTTTTTCTCATGAGTGTATTATTCATTCATTTAATATTTGTTCAACATGGCATCTCAATGCATGCACACATTTTTTTTTTGACAAAAATGATTAAGGTTTTCTATTAACTTTGTGTTTAGTCGCAACAAAATACATGAGAGAATTACATGTTTTCTAGAGATACAAAAGAAACCTGAAGATTTGAGAGGAGAGTCCCAAAATTATCTTCACACCTTTCACTAATATGCTTCTTGAAGCTAATACTTAAGATACTACAATTGTAGATTCTAAAATATTGACTGCAAATAAAAATACATTTGCATTGAGCTATCATGACTTAATAAGGGGGTTTATTGACATTTTGTCCATCAAACTATCCAGGGAACTGATGGCTATGCTTCTGGTATATTATTTGTTGTGGTGGTCTTATAGATCAGCTAATTGAATTCGCACCCAATCCATCTCACCATTAATTTGTTTAATTCAAGCTTGTTGACTTTGCACCATCTCAATTAGAGACAAAATTGATGTTGGTTGCTAAATTACCTGTTGGTGGAGGCCTTCAATCCTCTCTTTGGTTGTCCACTAAGAGATGTGGGCGCTAGTCTGATGGAGGAGGGCCATCAAAGTCCATTATGGAATTCTCAGACTGGAAATTAGAGGAGATCCATATACTCCAGAAGAGGAGCTTGGTATTGTTACAAATGCAAGCTAACGAAGGATTTACATCATTCTTGCTAAGTAGGCTTGAGAGTTACCAGAGAGTTCTCACGAACCATGTATTGTTTAAAATGAAAAGCCTCAAACTTGTGCTTATTTTTCGAACTGAGTCACTCTAATTACGCTTCAAAGTAAGACACTAGTTGTTTGTAATAAAAACCTCTAATAACGTGTTATTAATTGACCATAATTACAACATGTAAATGAATGAACGCGCAAGAGTGGACAAATTCAGTATGAACTTACTGATTTTGCTGGTGGAGGAAGAGTGCAGACACTCTAAGGGGAGGGAGTCCTTGAACCATACATGAGTAGACTTGAGAGGATTCACTGTGTTTGGATAATCGAGATGAACCTCAACATACCATAATTGATTTACCCATCTCATGAATTTAAGGCCACAGGGGTACCATTGTGAGAAATTTTGATCCATCTTCTGCTTCTAAATTCTGAAGTCATATGGTATGAGATCAAATAAATTTTCTAGGATTTCCCACATCTAATAGGTGGTGACAACTCCAAATTCATGCTCCTATACCATGCTCTGTTATCCCTTCATTGTAAAATTGCTAATCTAGGGAGGAAATGAAATGTAGATTGAACCTTTGACGCATGGAAAACATAAATGCAACCTTTTCCTATAAACAAGAGAGCTGCCACCTTATGGAGTAGGATGATGGGGTGATGCCTTATTGATATCACACTGATGTCAATTAAATAACCCTGCTTTAGAGGAGAAACGAGAGTTATTTCACTTCCGACCTCTCTTCTATGATTTTTCCCTTCTATTTGCACTTCATAGTTTTCAATGCTTTCTAGGGAGCCTATCACCTTGTGTTTAGCCTTCATGGAATGAATTTCCAACCAAGGGAGTTTTTAACCTTACATTGTCCTTGTTTCAATTGGAAAGAGATGTTTACTTGGGCATCCACTTCTTAGTTTTTATTGCGAATAATATAGAAGTAGATCTTGTTTATGAAGGAGTCCAGAGTATTGTATATTCTTCCGAGAAATAGAGAGAGAAGATTGTTTTTAGGGAGAGATCCCAAATGGAGGAAGTGAATCATGATAAGGGAGTCTCCTAAAATGACAATGGATGAGATGACATGTTCTCTAGAAATATGGAGGCCAAGATGAAGGCCATAAGTGAGATTATTTTATCGTTGACCCAGTCCCCAAGAAAACTTGATTTATTTATCTCCATCGATACTAAAGAGATAAATGCATGCACACAATATTAAGATTTTACTAAATCATTTTGTGCTCACAATTTTATTCCTTAACCATACCCTTATTAGGCATCCATGCAATATATGCATTAATTTGAAAAATAAAAGATATAAAATTAAGTTGAAAGGAATTCTTATCTAATTCCTTTACCTTTTTACTTTTGCTTTCTACTTTCTCTAATTACTTGAATACCATCACATGCATTCTTAGCTAAGATATTTTTAAGGAGTTCAACTGGATTCTTAGCATATTTAATGTTGCAACATTCAACAACCCCCAAAATGATCTCAACCTCACATATTAGTCACAACTCTATCATTTCATTGTCTTACACACAAGTTTTAATGAATATTCATAAAGGGAATTTGCACTATGTATCCGATTTTCACATTCAAACAATGCCTTCAATCATGCACCCAAACATATGCATATACATCTTATCATTCATGTGCCATGCTTTCACATATTCCATGCTATTTATTCACATTTATTTTTAAATTTAATTTCATCATATGTTGTTTTCAATAATTCACATGAAAAGTCTCATAAGCATAAACATAAGCGCACCACTTTCAATCATATGGTAGTTAACAACAAGATATCACTTTTGCATGGTTGCAACATGAACATTCCATGTGACTTGGAATCAATTGGTTAACCTTACTATATTACCCAAAACATAGAAAGTACCTATTTCTATTGCTTACCATTCACGAATTCCCTTCTTAAGCCATTTTCATAGTTATGACTTCACTGTCCATTTGGTTCATATTAACCTAATCAATCCCTCCTTGACTGATCCTTTATCCACATATGCCCTCTAATTCAAATTTTCAATGCGGGCTTCCAAGCTCATTATGAATTTCATCACATGAATAAACATTGCAATTTATTAAACAAATTTTTTTTTTTTTTTTATAGCAAGCTCGGAACCCAATTTTTTTCCTTGTAACACCTATGGGGTCCCTCCTCCTTGCACTCTTGTGCATATCACCTGTCTCAACACACATTATATTAGTACAACTGTCTTAGAACATGATCATCCCTTCATGTAATCTCACAAGCATATACTCATATCTTGCACTTGATAAGACATTCAAATAATGATTTAAGTGTGAATAAAATTCAAGAGTCATAATCAATAATTGTTAGAACACTTATATGGAGAAAACCAATGAAAAGAAACAAACATCTTAATTTTTCTTAGACATAGGCACTGCTTCTCCTATTTTGTTTAACAACTGGCCAGCTTCAGGATAGGCCATGACTCCATAAATACATTGGATTACCAAGAGAAAAGTATGATATATAACCAATATTGAACACAAACAAGGTCAAGGTACCAAACCCAACAACCTCCAACTAATATGCTCACTCCCCCATCATCCCCTATCTTGACACTAGGTATGTCTAGAGTCCTGTGGCTTTGGGAGTTCCTGCTTCCTTCACATGTCTCTAGGTACCCTCTAGGCCCTCACACAACCAAGGTATCAAACTTGGAAACCTCAAACCAACAAGCTCACATCCCCCATCAACCCACTTGATCCACAATAGTTCACCCCTTTCTCTAATCACAACAATCCCTTAGGTTGTTCCACTATCCTTCTAGGGTATCCAACTTGGGTTGGCCAAGGATGTCTCATATCCATGCATCTTAGAGGAGTTTCATTTTCCTTCAGGGCTCCAAATACTTTCCAGACCCCACACATAAACACTTGTCCCTACATTCCTCCCTCTAGGGATCCATCCTTCTACAAGGAAACCTAAGGACAAGTGCACTCACAACATTGTCACAACATGCATTTCAACATGCATAGGTTCCACTTGTACCATTCTCTCATAAATACGTTATCTTCCATAGCCTTAATTCCATAATAATAAATGCAACACCTTCATTAGCTTCCCAATCATGATGTCGACCTGTTCTTGGTTACATGTTCACCATTAACCATTATTAGTCATCTGAATCATGTTATGGCAACCAAGTACTCAGAGTCTTTATGAGTGCACACCCACTATTGTATGCACCTAACATATCTTTATGAATCTATAATATCATTATTTAATATATATTCAATGGGCACACATCTTGAACTAATTCATCTCTTGTAATTTTATCACGCCTATGTTATTATTCATCAACATATGACAACTTATCAAAACATTAAAGGAAAGTATTAAAACTAGAAAGAGATAAGTTAAGAGATTCCCACTCATAGTTATGGATACATCACTCAGTCATAAACCTTTGAAATTTTGTTTGGATGCTCTAGGGAACCTAGTTCGCATATTTTGTGTTTATATTGCTACATCAAACTCAAGTCTGTATTCAAGTAACATCAATGTATTCATATATACACTTTTTTTTTCACATTAGTACACATGCATGCATAGGTATTAATTTAAAACTTTAATTCTTTACTATACTCGAGCCCATCTAGGTTCACTGTTGAACCTTAGCTTTGATACCACTTTGTCACATAGTATCAAATCTCCCTTTTCATCTTTTTCTTGAGCCCATCTAGATCCAAACTTGAACCATGTTCTGATACCACTTTGTCACAAACCCAATGCCTTAATACTCGATTAAGGATGCAACATATTGATTTTTATTTTGTTCTTCACGAGCTTAAAAATCATCTTTGAAACCACTTTGTCACATACCCCTACTAAATTTGTCCAGATTTGCAAAAAAATGATTTTCTTCTCTCATACATTTTCTAAAACACTTTACATGTAAACCTGTCTTCAAATACTTTGTATACAACTAATTAAGTAGTATTTTTCTTATAGTCATTTTTAAAAACATTTTGTATGAAATCAAATAAGTAACATTTATTTAATTCCACTTATAACATACTAACTGAAATATACCACTTAATCATGCAACTTTTTATTTCTGTCTTTGAGGTATTTTTTATTAAATAGTTTGTATGCAAATTGTTATAAAACACCTTTAACACATTTATTCAATTGATTTGCATGAAAATAGGCACATATTAGATACAATAGTAATATCATACAAAAATACTAACATATAGAAATATTATGCCCATCCATAGGGCAACATTTTCATTCGGGAATTTCACCAAACAATTTGTATACGATGAATCTTTAACCACTTAGGAATTTGTTGAAACAATTGCATGCAAACTAGTATAAAAACTTCCTCATGGCATACATCCTAAACTATAGTAGTTCAAGTTCTGAAAATTGAACTAGATGATTAGTGGGAGTTATCCTCATTATTATCTAAGTTTTAGCTTGTAGAATCTCCCAAATGAAAAGTTATTTTAGAAATGCCAACATGACCAGTTTGATGCATGATTTTAGGAGCATATTGGAAGCTCAAATTCCTTTGATAATATATCCTAAATTATTGTGACCTAAGTTCTAAAAGTTGGGCCAAATGATCAATGAGATCTTCCCTCACTATGGTCCAAGTTTCAACTTCTACAAATTCGAAAAATAAAAGGTATAGAAAACATGCCACCATAACCTATTTAAATATGCATTTAGGAATCCTAACTTCCTCTGATCATATTTACTAAAGTTTCGCAACTCAAGATATGAAAATTGGACTAGAGGATCAGTGGGATTTACCCTCACAATGGTCCTAGTTTCAACTTCTAAAACCTCCAAAAAGAAAATTGATAGCATAAATTCCAACATGAAATATTTAAAGATGAATTTAGGAATATTATCTTCATCAAGTAATGTTATTATAAAGTTTAAGTATAAAAATATACAACCAAATAGTATAAAAACTATAGGCATGATGAATTTTCTAAAGGGTAATGCATATACACTAAACCACGTGTGCCAAAAATATCATTAACACAAAAATACATATTTATCTATTGCAACCAGAAAAATACTGGAAACTAAAATAGGGTGAGCCACGTTCCACCCCACCATAGGCTCAAATATGTTGCAATTTTTCTCAAAGCTAGCCACCCCAATGCCAGATCTTGATGCCTTGAGGAGAGATTAACTCAGTGGCATTTCACACACTCAGATTCAGATAAGATTTTAACTCCCAAAGTGAAGACCATTCTCCTTCACCCACGCAAGAAAACTTAGTGATCAACCTTTCCATACTTAACTAGGATCTCATTCATAAAAATACCATGTAGGTATGCACAACACAAGGGAGTCATTTTATGATAATGTTGGAAATTTACATTCTCTGAATGGTTGGTGGAACTTGGCATGTTGGCATTGAGGTTAGAAGTAGCAGATGTTGGTAGTGAAGAGCATGTTGTTAAGGGGGAGTCCCATGTTTACTAAAATATTCTGTAGAGAGCCATCATAGTAACAATATTAGTGGAGAAGCCCTAAAAATATGACTATGATGGTTGGTGAGTCCCAGATTTTGGGGGAGATTACGTCTCACGAGATCAACTTAGTTTTTCCTGAAAATGGCATAGCTGGAAATTTTCGTGGAAGAGATTTCCAATGATATGATGAAGTACGTAAAAGTCCTTCTAGATCAAGAGTTACAACCAGTTGAAGTTTAGAGACATAAAAGTTCTTTTGTTCAGGACTTAAGCATATTTTTGGACTAAGTTGAAGACTTAGGTGATTAGACCTAGTTGGAGGTCGCACTAAAATGAAAATACCTTCTAGCGGAGTTTATAATAGAGGTTTTTAATGTTATAAAATTGGAAAAATTGTAAAAAAAACATCTACTAAAAATTTTGTTTGTGGGAACTAATGTTTTTGCAAAGCTTATAACAAAACTTCATCACAATAGAAAAAAAACTAGGCGTCCAGAGGTTTTAGCAGATGCTTTTTTCAGTGCTCTTTATGGACTAAGCTGCACCGACGCACTACTTATATACATGCACCAGGCTTCATACATAATTAAAATCATTGAGACGTTTAAATGAAACAACAATGGAACCCTAAGTATATACAACCCCATTGCTTATAACAAAAAAATCCCAGTACGTTCCACTTAAAGAGCACCAGACCTTGTAATGTATACTGCACCGATGCTTATATAAAAAAGCCTTGGTTATTCTTTAATGAAGAAATGGCTCTGGGGCATGCAAAAAAATAATTACAGTTCCGGTGATTTATTATAAAAATGCAACACCATATCGTCTTGTTTAGATAAATGCTCCAGTTTGTTTGTTACATAGAGTCTTTGGTGCCATAAATTTTAATAGTGCAATGGGAATGGAAATAAAATTTTGTAGAACCAGGGTGTGTTAGTTCTATGAAAGCACTGGTGCGTTAAGAGTTATAATTCATCAGGGAATTAATTAAAGAAAATATCAGTGCTTGCAAATTTGAAAGCCCCGGTGCTCTCGTGTGCCGAAAAGGCACTGATTATGCTAAAATATGACGCCATGATACTTTTATTTAAAGTAAAGCATCATTGCATTTTTATTTAATGGGTGCATTGGTGTTTTTGTATGATATTTTCTATTTTTGGAGATATTGACGTGTGACAGTGCAATTATTGTAATTTTTAAAATTCGTTATTCATTGATAAATCAACATATATCTTTTAACAATATTAATATAAATTAAGATTTGATTAACGCATTTGTATATGATGTTTGGATTAATTTGTTATATTCTCAGATTTCACATCTCTTCATTATAATATTTAATCATCCATATATTTTATCAGTGTTGTAACATTTCACAACGACATTGGATAACACAATAGAATAAATTAAAATGTATTTTTTTATATATCAATAAGAGGCTCTTTGTCATACAAAATAGGATTATTATTGGTAACCCCTTGTATTTAAATTGGGACACTATGTCCATGATTACATTAAAAAAAATGTCTAATTTTCATAGACAATTATTTCAAAAAATACAACAAGTTGCATTGATATCAAAATAGATCATTATTCTTCACTGGAACTGATGTTAGTGCTTGAGCTAGTTCCATGACTTGGGTTATTTGGAGGAATTTTTTGTTGATTGCATCGATTTTTTTCATCTTCTTGATCTTTTTCCATACACAAACATAAAAATAAAGTGTAATGAGTGTATCTACATTGGTGAGAATAATGAAAATTAAAATAAATAATATACTTCAAAGTAAACAAAAAAATAATGTACCATAGCAAGAAGTGACTTGTGAATTATACACATTTTTTCAAAACCAAATCTCATGTCTTCTTTCAACAACCGTTCTATTGGCATAGTTCCATACTTCATTTCCTGCAAGTTTTATACCCCATAATAAATCATATATTTAATATAAAGGATTTTTTTGTTCTATTAATTATAAACCCAAAGAAGTAAACAACATAGATACTTAAAAATTCCATAATTAATTTTTTATATGCCAACATATACTCACAACCATTATTTAACCCAATGTCAATCAATTCTTCTAATGGCTCTTTGTTGTATGTTAGCACCTATTTGAAGACATTCAAGGATTGTTGTTGTAAAATAACTTAAAATATACAAAAATGAAACCTTGAGTTGTTATAAGGAAATATTAACAATTACTCACAAGCTTTGAAATCAAGCATTTTTTTCCTTGTTGTCCTGTTTTATTTGTTGAATGAGTTCCATCTTGTTTTCTTTTCTGCAAGAAAATACTTAAAAATTAATATTTAATGCTAATTTTGTTTTTGTATGTACAATTTCAATCATGGTTACATACATTTGAAGAACGTTGTTGTTGAGATGACTCCTCCTATGATGCAATTATGCCCATTTCTTTGGCCATTTCCTCATACAATTTTTTGGAAATTCCTACTGACATGTTTCATATATCAGCGCGCTGATCATTTGAGATTTTCATAATCTTCCCGAAAAAAGTAATAAACTATTTTTATAATGATATATGAAAACTAAATATAACAAAATAGATATTAATAAATTAATGGTGTGTAGTAATATATACATATAATTCTAGAAAATCATTTTATACAATTAGGAGTATTACCTTTTGAATTATTATTTTGTTGTTGTTGTTGTATGTTTTTGCTATTGCAAGTGTCACATGTCTCATTGATCGTTGATTTGGAAACAATTCTTGTAGTTTATATGTAATTTCATTCTTAGAATCATTGCATTGATTTTTTTTATTGTAAGTGGAAAGTACTTGTATACATTCGTTCCACTAGATCCCTCATAGTTCTGTAATTTTTTTACCCCTTTCATTAACCTCCAACACCATTCCATATGAGCTAAGGACCAATTCATCATCATTTACATGTTCCATAATTTTTCTTTTCTTAAACGACATTGATATTTTCCTTCGTTGTTGCTCCCCATAGAAAATTAAACATATATGAATTAATATATTTTTTGAAACATGTTATCTAATATTCTTAAGTATATTATTAATGGAAAAAATACTCATATTAAATGATATTTTTTCATTCACTTGATTCATCATTTTGAATTTTTTCTATCATGATTTTACGCTCTTCTGCATTTAAATTAGAAATAATCTTATCGAATTTCTTCATTTTGTGGCTCTGCATGACACACACCAACTAATACATATTAGCTAAACTTACATATAGTTCAAACATATTAATTTTTTAAAGAATTTTCAAAGAACTTGCTTTCTCTAATTTTTTTGATGTGTTGTCATTGTGTCGATTAGTGTTTTTGTTACTTGAGACCTTATGAGACATTTTGTATCAATATACAACTTGTACCATTCAATACAAAATCCATTAGATATATTTTATAAATAAATCAAATAATTTTCAGCCAAAAAAATCTCTAGAAACTAGTGCGTTTATTTGAATAAATGCACTTGTACATTTATAAGATTAAACACACTGAGCTTTTAATTGTTCAACACCGTCAAGGAAAATTAATTTTAAATTAGGACGGTGGATTTGTAAGAATAAAAGCACCACACTCATTTAATGGTGGTATTAAGAACAAACACGCCAATCCGTTATATTACACCGGGAGCGACGACAAACAAACTGGGAAAAATCCAAAGTGTTATAATATACCTGTGCATTGAAGTAGTCAGATATTCCTAGTGTGTTATGTTACAAATGACACACCACGAAACACATAACTATTGTTTAAAAATCTGAGAGTGCTGACAGTGCGATTTGTAAGGCTTAACGCACCGCAATGATTTAATGATGCTATTAGGAACATACACGTCGATGTGTTATATTACATTGGGAGAAATGATGAAAAAACTAGACAAAATCGTAAGTGTTATAATTTACCGGTGTGATGTATTACTCAGGTAGCACCAGTGCATTATGTTACATATGGCGCACCGCGCAACGTATAGCCATTTAAGAAAAACAAAGAGGACCGACAAGATTTGGATCTAATTCAATAAGTTATTCCCCTACTTTATATGTCAAATTCCCTATATATAGAAAGTACATAAACCCATTAAATATAAAATGCATAAATTAAAAATACCTAATTGTGAAGTGGTAGAGAAAGTAAACCCTAATGTGAAATTTTGCAGGAAGAAGCAAGGTTTTAAGGTAACTATTGATATTTTTGTTTGTTTTTCTGAATTTTAATTAAATTTAAATAGGAACAGAGCTCGTAAAATTTTTAACTAGTAAAATCTATAGTAATTTTTTTCTTATACAACGTTTTTAATTTCTTTTTGTCTGAATTGTGAATAAGTCCAACAAAAATTATAAAATATTTTAACAGTAAAATTTAAGATTCTTGCTATCCAGGGTTTTCAATGAATCAACATACCTTTCAACTCTTGATCTTTCGGTGGATCCAAAATATTTTACAGCTCTGATATGATCTTCTCTTACAAATGATCTCTCTTTTAATTAAACCCTAACAGAAATTATACAATTTTTATTAGTAAAATAAAAAATAAAATTTAAAACTTACTATGTATGTTTTTGAGTGAATCAACATACCTTTTAGCTTTTAATCTTTTGAATAGTTTTGTTGCTCCAAAGTATTCTCTTGTTGCTACACAGTGCTCGTGATATCTCTCTTGAAAATCACTCCCTTAAAATTTTGGGTAAAATAATGAAATGGTGAATACTTTTTTACTATTTAAAAGACTTTATGAAATTAGATTTCGAAAAATCAATTGCCACTCATTTTTGAAATTTAAAAAAAAGAAAAAAATCACGCTTTTTTTATTTAGTTTCTCCACACATCGGTGCCTTCGATAGTCAAGTGTATCGACGTGTTTATATAGAAAGCCCATTGACATTTTCGGGGCGCCATATATTTTCAACGCACTGACATGATTCAATTTTGTTTTCTTTTTGAAATCCCAAAAAGGTACAATTATTTTTTTAATGAAACAATGTGGTATATATTTAAAAGAGAACCAAGACAATTGAATTCGTTTTTATTTTCTAAATTTGGGAAATAGTTGCGTACCGGTGCCGATTTTTATTTAAACGTACCGGTGCATTTTTATCTGAAAGAGCACTAATATGATAACTTATTTTTTATTTTTTCAAAACGCCGGAAACTAGTGTAGGTATTATTTAAATGCCCTAGTGTGTTTTTTATTTAAACGGGTTGGTGCGATTTATTCTAATTAGTGCACCGGTGGGGTTTAAAAGCTATATGAAAATTTATTTTCACATAAAATGGCATATTAATCTCAAATTATTCTTTAGGATGCATCCACATGAATCACAATAGTTCATAGGATACATTTTCTGCTCAAAGTCACCTTGTTCTTGAAAAATGGTTTCAAAACTGTATTGGAATTCAGATTGTAGTTATACGGTTCTCGAAATTAATTTTAGATATTCAAACAAAATTTTATTTCTGTTTTTTTCAAATACAGGGAAAAAATCCCAATAATATCAAATGGCCAATTCTTCAAATTCCAACACATTCCATATTGTTGATCAAAATCCTTTGTGAAGTTCTCCCTTTCCATCTCGAGTAAGTTTGATCCGAATGGAAAATGGCATCCACCCATGGTATTAATCTACCCATGTTATCCATCCACCCATGGAATCCATGGGTAAATTCCATGGGTGGATGGATAACATGGGTAGATGAATACCATGGGTGGATGCCATTTTCCATTCGGATCAAAGTTCATAATTTATTTATATTCTAATTATCTATTTTTTTTTTTTTTTTAATCAATGTCAATTTGAATAAAAATGTATGAAAATTATTTGCAGGATCCAGATTCAAAATTGAGTTCATATGCATAAAATATTATTCCATATTATTTTAAAAAACGTCGAAATCTCTTGTGAGGAACAACATATTGCAAGTGGTTGGTAGATGAAAATGGACATCCTCTTCACCCTGCCAATTGGACATGTCATCTTCTAGCCACAATCCTGTATCAATGATGGTAATAATGTTTTGGTATACTGAAATTTCAACAAAATAATTTCATTTTCATGCTTACTAATATCATTGCTATTATATTAATGATGTTCAATATTTTTTGAATGTAAGATTCCATTGATAATGAGCGACGCACCTACAATCTTCCGGTGCACCCCACTACAATGTCAAATTGAGAGAAGGCTAAATTAAGAGCAATAATGGGAGAGGAAGCATACAAAGAATGGTTTAATCAGCCACCTATTCAATTCCCACTACGTCCATATTCACCAATTATGAATGACTAGAACAATAGTAGTTCTTCATCACAAGTTTCTAATGGAGGCAATAAAATGGATGTTGGTATGGATGCTTACTTACAGGATATGATTTCCATGGAGGCAATGTTATTAGATGAATTCCAGAATGATGAGGTAGGGGATGATGCTCATATCACTGATACCTTATTTGAAAGCCTGAAATCTGCTTCCACCACCCCTCTCTTTGGACCTGGTGGGAAGTCAAACTATACTTAGTTGGGGACAACAATGTTATTATACAACATGAAAGAAAAGTTTGATATGTAAAATTCATGCTTCTCGACAATATTGAGGTAATTGATTTGCATGATCGATCAAGTTCCTTATATTTGATCACACAATCAAATTTAAAAATGGTCGATTTTATGATGTCAAATATTAACATTGTACAATAATATTCCCCACCAACTGTAAGATATTCAAAGATAAGGTTATTTCGAGTGATAATTTCTTGCTGGGTAGCTACGAAGAGAAAAATCAGTTGTTGAAAATGTTTGGTATTGAGTACATATAATATCATGCATGTCCGAATGATTGTTTTATATATGGAGGAGAATACAAAGAAAAAGAGATATTTCTCAAATGTGGGCATGCCAAGTACTGTAATTCAGAAAAAAGGGGTAAATCACATGGTACTCCTCATAATATATTGAGACACATGCCTATAATACCAAGGATTCAAAGACTCTTTCATTGCAAATAATTAACTATGATGTAGGGATGGAATGCATCACACAGAAGTGATTCAGGATTTATGGGAATCCCAATAGATTCAATAGCCATGAAGCTTACATAGGATACATGGCTTGAAAAATTCAAGGACGAAGTGCGAAGTCTATGACTCAACACATCCATGGATGGCATCAACCCATATTCCCTCCAAATCACCAACTATTTTTTTTGGCTTGTAGTATTAATCAATAACAATATCCCCCCCTGTTTTTTCATGAAGAATGAACATCTTATGTTGCCTATCATAGTCCCTAGTAGAAGACAAGTGAAGAATATGGACGTCTACTTACAACCATTGGTAGATGAATTTAAGGAATTATGGGAAGGGATACATGTGTACGATGTATCAAGACTTATCAAAACAGAGATGCGTTTTATGTTGTATGGCATATGTGCTTACACCATACATGATTATCCAGGCTTAGGATTTTTCTCCAGTAAATTACATTTTTATTGATTTTTTTAGTAACATTATTAATGTTTCACATATTAATTTAATTCGTTGCAATTGTTCAGATCTTCATAGTCACTAACGTGCAGGCATGTATACAATAATTTTTCAGGTGTTGTAATAAAATGGTATCATGGATGTAAATGTTGTGGACCTTCTCTGAAGGCTAGGTGGTCCGAACACCTACAAAAGCCAGTGTATAACTTCTATGGGGTATTCCTCCCAGAATAACACCCTTACAAAAGAGAAAAAATGCTTTCAATGGTAAAACAGAGAGAACGTAAGGGCTTGCAATAATGACACCAATTGAATGGCTTAGAGTATATGAGATAGAGAAGGACAAGGAGTTTGCAAAAATGTTCGATTCAAATGGGGAGCCTATGTTCGATGATCCATATTTATTTGATACTTATGTTGAGAAATTTCCCATTAGGATGAAAAGGAAATCTGTCTTTTATGAGCTCCCATATTGGGAACATCTTAATATTA
Source organism: Pinus albicaulis (assembly GCA_034641835.2). Lineage (NCBI taxonomy): Eukaryota > Viridiplantae > Streptophyta > Pinopsida > Pinales > Pinaceae > Pinus > Pinus albicaulis. The sequence continues at coordinate 1,662,092,796 of CM076575.1, read as the reverse complement.
CCCACTTAATAGATCCCATGCATATATTTAAACACGTTTCTTCTTTATGGAGGAACATATCATCAAAATAAAGTGGCACACTCGCTATTAGGAGATATATTATTTCTTCAAAAAATAAAAATAAAAATTGGCCATGACAAGAAACCATAGGAGAGGCTGGCCCATCTTGGTCTTTCAAAGAAGGTGATGTCCTATTGATTTTAAAGAAAGATGATATTTCTTTGGCAAAGGAAGTTATAATGAATGTGAGGGTACCTTATTTATATGGGTCTTCAATACAATGCTGCTTCACTGTGGATGATCATTTTTCGGGGTTGAAATAACACGACTATTTGAACTTTCTAAGAGTACGTATGTCAAACACATGATTTTATTATTTTTTATTTTTATGCATGTAATGCAATATTTTATAAGTAATTTTTGTATAATATATTATTTACAATGTAATGTCATTATCCTCTGCTCAAGCATGGGTGTGTGAACCATGAATTCCCCCAAGACCTACGACGTGCCATATCTAAATTATCTGCATTTGTACATTGGATCACATAAAAGGAGATTCATATGGCTAGCATTCCACGATGGCTTCAAGAGATAGTTGGAATTTTTTTTATGTTTGAGAAGGAATGGCCAATGAGTTTCATGGACTTGCAGGTTCATATTCTAATTCTCCTAGTAGATGGGGTTGAATTAGTTGGGGTCGTTTCTTGTCGTTGGATGTTCTTCTTAGAGAGGTATATGAAGAAATTAAAAGGCTTTGTTCGAAAAAGGGAAAAACCCGAGGGGTATATGATAGAGGGGTGTATATCGTATGAGTATTTATATTATTTTGGTGAGTACATTAAACAAATTGAAAACACACCATGTGAGGCGATTTCAGATGATGAAAGGGATGAAGACAAAAGAGAAGGGGGGCTTCTCGAAACAAATGTAAAGAGGTGCATGATAAAGAGTAAGTGCAATATTATCATTTGTCAAATTACTACACAGTAAATATTCACACTAAGCTTCATATTACTACATATTTTGATCTCATACATACTGAATATATATATGTTGGTTTGATTTTCTCATCAATGAATTCATAAATTGAACCCATCAATAAATCAATTCTTTACAATATGGAAACAACACAATCGTGGGTCATATTATACGAAGAGAAGAGGAGGAAATGGGACAGTGACATGAAATAATTCAAACATTTGAATGGTAGAAGCGTGCCTTATCCTAATCATTTAAAAGAAAATATGACATGACATGCCTTAACAGTTTGGTTGTTGATCAAGTCAGAGAGAAATACAGTGCATTTGGTCGTTACCCGTGTGCTGAAGAGGATGCAGTAAACATAGGGATTGGGTGCAATGACTTGATAATTATAATCTCTTTCTGTAAAATTTTAACTTCATATTGTACCTTTGAATTGTAACATATATATATATATATATTTTATATTTTTAATTTTTTTTGAGTTATTAGACACGACTGTGTGATTATTTCACTTTTTTTATAGGTTTATTTGTTCCCATATATGTGGGCACATGGATATCATTTTCGCATAGAGGATGCAAATGATGGATGAATGACATAAGACTATGGAGTGAAAGTCAAGTTTGACCAATCTAGTCGTGCTAGCCACCGCGATTAAAACCTAATGTAGGGTACATTAGGTTACATTAGAAAGATACAAGAGATCATTCAAGTGGAATTATCTTCATTCTAATGTGCTATCTTTAGGTGCAAGTGGTAGGACACCTTTGATCAGAATAATGTATAGGAAGATCACAATAGTGGGCTGATATATATAGATTCTAGAAATATTTGGCATGATGATAGGGAGCCTTATGTTTTCCCAAAACACTGCAACCAAGTGTTTTTTTCCCAGATGTGTTGGATAGGGATTGGTGATTGGTATTAAGATACAAACCTAGATCAAAATATATTTTTGAGAACAATAGTGTTATCATGCCAAGCGAGGAAGATAATCTGGGTGATGACAATGGAGAGTGATATGTACTTGCGTTATTTCACCATTTATGCTATAATTGTATGTTTTTGTTTTCATTATTTCACTGAGGATTTCCAGTTATTGCTACTCCGTCTACTGACGTCTCTACTGCATGATTGAAATATAAAATACATCAACCTCATACATAAAATACATTTTTTTAATTAAATTAAAAATGTATTTATTAATATGAAAACATAAATTTCAACAAAAAGACAAAAATAAACATTATCGGTGCGCCAAAAATATATTCATGCACCGACTTTCGTGCTTTGTAAAACACAACTGCACCATAGACGGTGCACACATACATATGACACACAACTGTAAACTAAAAGGAGGTCTTATGCATGTATAAAATGTCGATTACATGTTTTTACAAAACATAAGAGAAACAAATGGGCTTACATGGATGCATGAGAGGTTTTAATTTTTTCTTCATGGATAATGGAACAATTTTGTTTTTTTTTTTCAATGGTAATTATAAATAAAAGTTCAATTAATAAATATTTTATGGCTAAGAATTAAATGATAAATAATGTGATGGTGATTAAGAGGATTTTTTTGACTTTCAAATAGACTTGGTGATGCATTTTCTTTCCTATTTGGATGATGTAAAATAAATATCTATTTTTTTGTATTTATAAGTAAATTATTTAAAGTAGACAAGTCTTTAAAAGTTCAGTAATAATAAGTGATAAGGCTACATAGTAAGGTGTTGCGTGTGATATATTATTCAAATCTATCCTATCCAAATTTATCACTGAAGGTCACGAATCCAAGCCATATACATCATGTCATTGAAATCCACAAGCCTAAGCCATATACATCACATCATCAGTTTGAAGGACATCAATTGTATGATATGATAGTGGTGTGAAAGGAACGTATCCAAGTTTTCACAGTGTTTGGTGTGTGACTGATAAGGCCTATGAAACCCTAATTTACCATTGGTAAGAGTTACTATAAAGATTAAATTTAATTTGCTAGAAAATCTCATAACTTTACTAATAAAATAAATTTTATAAAACTAGAAAATTTTAAGTTGTATTATATCTAAATTAATTGGGTTGAGAGGCGCTCTACAACTCAGCATGGGAGAGATGTTGTTAGATAACGTGTCATTTAAAAATAGTAAAATAATAATTGAAATTAACAAATAAAAAATAGTAATAACAAAAGAAATTAATGACAACCATAATTACAATACTTCAATTTATACCTTAATATTATATAACTTTATATAGAGATATAATGTAACTGAAAGTAAAAAAACAATTTAGGAAGAAATGAAATGAGTAAGAAAATATAATCTACTTTTTACTATAGAGAAAAATGTAAAATTTTCACATGGCAAGAAATAATATTAATGATATTACATTATGTGTAATTCATTCTATGTTCCATTTACATGTGATATTTAAAACAAAAATATATTTATAAAAAAAATATTTTACTGACAACCATAAGTAAAATATTTCAATGTCCATATTAAATAACATAATTTTATAGATACTTTATATAGAGAAAAATATAGTAATTTAAACTGAAAATTTTCTTATATTTTCACTTTAGTGAGAAATATTGAGAGAATTCTTATTCCATTAATAGTGTCTTTCTAATTCAATGTATGGGGGATATTTGTAAAATTTTCAATGTTTAATATGGATTTGATATGTAATATTAATATAGAAAATATTAATAATAAAAATAACTAAATATATACATACATGAAAAAAATATGAGGGGGCATATTTTAACTTTTTAATACGAATAAGTGAATTGTAAATAAAATATTTCAATGTCAACTAAATATATATTAATAAACCATATGCCTAGTTTTACCAAGCCCTAGAGGGATCAAATCTCTTTTCACTCAAAAATATGTTTGCATCTCAAGAGATTTGATCCCTCTTAATGCTTGGTAGATCCATAGTTAAGACAGATCTAGTCTGCATGTTGTAAAAAAAAATCTGACTTAAGTTTTTTAAGTTTAACAATAGATTGAATTTTATAAACCAATATTGAATTAGTTAAATTGTGTTTTTGAATAATTTATTATTAATAATATTTTGTATTAAAAATTGAATGAGTTACACATTTTCTTATTTTGAAGAACTAACTAAATTATTTTATCTTCAATTATTTTATCGTTGTGAGAATTGAAATATTTTACTAATTTAGATTGAAGATGAATGAACTATCTAAGTAATAGAAACAAATTTATCGTAATTTTACAATCATACTTTCAACCATACTAAACTTTGTAATTTATAAAAATATCTTAGATTTTTTTTAAAGTAAGTAATTTTACATGCAATTTCATATGTAAACGTTTGATATAAATTCACCAATAAATAATCTATAATAAACATTATTTCATAAAATAAATATCATGACGAAAATAATCTAACAAGGATAAAAATAATCTAAATTACACATTCGAATTCACTACCATCATCTAATTATATGTACTTTTATTAGCACATATAAATGTCATTAGCTATCACACATATCTAATAATCTATCATGGCATCATCATCGCGATCACATCTAAAAAAACACAAAGATTGTAATCTACATCATCACCACACACATCCTCAAAGTAATATAAATCTCATGTCAAATAACCACTATCATGTACACATATATATATGCAAGCACATTAAATTAACATATCTAACATGACCTAACAATATACACATCAACGCAAACATATAAATTAAGTACATAAACATGAACAAAAAAATGCACCACATATATATATATATATATATATATATATATATATATAAAGAAGTCAAACAACTACATCATGAAATCAAATTAGTGCAATCAAATATCCGATACAACAAACGTAGTAGGGATTGCAGTAGAAGACGATGGATGGTTAGCTACTACCTAATCGACTACACCTATCAAACTCAATTGAGGTGCAGGAATAAGAGGTGGCAGCTGGTATGCAATAAAAGGATGTGGCTAGTCTTCATGAGGAGAAGGTGGCTAGTCTGCTATGCTAGGAGAAACATACAACACATCCTCTAGCTCTGGTATCTGATCAACATCTTTAGGTGACTGATGAGTAGGTATACTACCAGAAGGATCATCGACACCCTGAAGACCATTATATGATGTGGTGGAACCACTAGAAGCATCATCATCACCATCCTCATCATCACCCTCATGATGATGATGATGATCATCACCCTCATCATCATCATGACCACCCTCATCATTTGATGGATGTGCTACTGCATGATGCTGTGTAACCCCTATCGCTTCCAGTAAAGTACTAGCTTCGATGACATGTCACATAAGAGACATCATATTTGACAAAAAATTCCTGTATATATACATGAACATCATATACACATTGATATATTGAGGCTTCGCAGGGCAGACTCCCTGCCGAGCCAAAACTTTGACCAATCTATCACAGTAGTCCATCTGACATCTCATAGCAGGACTCCACCTTCGGATGCCCACACCCCCCTGAGGATTGCCTCACCCATCTCCTCATCTCCTCCATCTGGAAATGGGGGAGGAGGCATGTCCCTATCGTATGAGCCAATTCCTACAAAATATATAGTACACATAAATAATTACACAATTTAATAAAACAAGTTAAAAAAAGTGCTAAAATAAAATTTATTCTAATTCATCAAAACAAGAAAATGAAACTAAATTAATATAAAGAAAACACTAATATTACCTCTATCATCTAGAGGCTCATCTGCTGTGAAGAAGATGTTGGGACACCCTCTCAAATAAATTCACGTATATGGATACCCCAACACAACGAACACATGGTCATCCACACTGGCTAGTAGATCTAGCGCCTCATCCAAAATCCTGGCTGGAAACTCTGACATGCACTTGTTGGGAATAATTTGCCCCCACATGCGCATCCGGGCCTCAGTGATCGGCCTGGGAGGGCGAAGATCAAATGTAAGCCTCATCTTTGGAAAACTCTCAAAAAATAAACAAAAAGGCTTGGAAGAAAAAGGGAAGCTCTCCCTCCCTTTTCTCGACAATGCATGACATCTATCTAAAGCAGTGCAAAACTACCTAAAAAAAATGGCAAACCATCTGATGCAACATGGCCCTTGAATTGAAGATTTAACATAATACAAAAGAGGGAAAATAATGCGCTTCCCATCACCACAAGAATGTGAAATGGTGATGGATAATAATTAGAGGCACCTATCCTCCTCTATAGAAAAAGAAGAAATTCGTAGTTGTCGACCACGAACCTGAAAATATGATAAAGGACCACATGAGGCCCAACATATCTCAAAGTGTATGCAGACTGAATCTTAGATGCAACAATATGTGGGACATCAGGGAACTGGGGAAAATCCTCCTCTCCTAGATAGGCCAGTAATAAAGTAAATGTCCCCCTTAGTGGGTCTATACCACAACTAAGGACCGACACAAAAAGCCTGCTCATGGAAATTCCATCAACAAATTAGATGTGCCAATATGACAGAGTTCGCCTTCAGGGATGTACCCTCCTCATAGTACTTTAGGAGGCCTACATTCCTCAAGAGCGCTCGGGTCGCTGCAGTAATAGGGCAAGGGTATAAATCCCTCTCCCTTTCTCTCACCTACCATAGTCAAACCATATTGTATGGGTTCGCCTCTTGCTCTTGTTGCTGCTGTTTATCCCTCTGTTGATGTCTCTGCTACATGATTGACATATAAAATACACCATCTTCATACATAAAATACAATTTTATTACTATTAAATGAAACATGTAATTATAACTATGGAAACATAACCTTCAATATAAAAAAAGAAAAAATTGGCGTTGCGCTCAAAACATAGTCATGCACAGGAGCCGATGCGTTTTAAACTATAATCACGTTGGTAATGGTGTGCACATAAGTATGGTGTACCATAGGTGTTTCAAAAATTTAAATTTTCATAACGGTGTGACATACTTGTGCACTAATGTGCACGTATAACCTGTTGGCACAGGTACGATGCGTTCAAGTTATCAAACACACTGAGCTATAGAAATATTTAAAAATATTTATTTACGGTGCATTTGGTGAATATAAATGCATCGGGAGTGGTGCACTTACACACAATCTGTCACATCTTTCCTGGTGCATTTATATTTACAAAAAAAACCGACAAAATGGTGGTGCGATATGTTCACGCACCAAAATGCTATGCACCCTGTATATTTACAGGGGACACTGAGCCCAATGCGAGCCAGACAAATCACATGCACCACGTTTCATTTTTTCTTTTGAAAAAACAATGAAAAATTCAACCTAATTTCAATTATATTCTGCTAAAAGCTTAAATTAATAATAAACATAGATATTGCTTGGACATTTTGTTGCCAGGGAGGCATTGTGGACATGTGATGGAGAAAAACAAAGTTTTCACATAGTTTGAAAAAATTGGAAACTCAAACAATGAGCACGGCATTGAAATGTGGTGAGCAAGAGAAGCAACTACATTAGGGCGCTTGCACGTGGCAAGAGTGGCACTGCTAATTCAAAGCTCAACCACACTGTAGATAGTAAAAAATAAAATTACGGCCGAGAGATTTTTTTTTTAACCCTCCTCTCGTGCGTTTAGTAAAGCTCACTAGGGTGGGATATATCCAAAAGCACTGTGTTTTTTGTTTTTAAATTTAAAATAATCTTGGTGCTTTGTCGCGATGCACCGGGGCTTTACGTTACCCGTAACACACCAATACTATGGATTTACAATAACACCAATATTTTTTTAGAATTTAGAAACTGTCTATTGATACTATTTATAAGATTCCCAAGGGCATTTTTATAAGTTTACTGCACCAGAACGACATTATATAGTAGCACTGACCCATTTTACTATATGAAGGATTCCGGTGCTAGTGAATTTTCAAGCATTGATGCGTTTATGTATTTAACGCATCGTGGTTTTTTATTTTTTCAATTTTTTTTTCTACGGTGCACCATGTTATATACAACACTGGTGTGTGTATTGATAATAAAGCATTGATGCACTTGAATAATTTAGATGCACCCTTAAAGAAACATCTGCTAAAACATCTCCCAGCCTACCTTCGCTACAAACTGATTTTTGGGATATTTTTATAAGGGCCTCCTCAAAATATATGCTAGAAGGTATTTTCATTGTGGTGTCAAGCCACACAACATAGTTAAGTAGGAGAATAAATCTCCAACACCTAACCCCCAACCTATGTGGGACCAACTGCTAGTTGGAAACATGGATTAGTCAATAGTTGGGAATGGTCAAAGGTTGGCAGAGAAACAAATTTTATCATGACAAGAAAGCCTTGAATCCCAACCCCCAACCTATGTGGGACTCAATATGTGAAAACAATTGGAAGAATGTGATTGACTAGTGGTGATGTGTTGACAACAATATGGCATATGATCTCAGCATGACGTGGCAATACGAAGGACACGTGGGAGGAAAATTTGACATATTTTGGTAGCCTAATGGGCCAAATGTAGGTGACACATGTCACTATATAGAAGGTTCCATGTGGCCCAAATGATGTCAACATGGCATAAATTGATGATATGGAAGAATCTTGTAGTTTACGCCAAGGGGTTGTTTTGTGAAGTTTTTCCAGTGTATTCATTTTTTGACATTAAATGAATAGAATGGGCCCAAAATAGTGAGACAAGACCCAAGTTGAATCTATAGGAAAATTGAATCTCTGAGCTATTCAGGCCTATGGGAATTAGGGGGTCTAGGAAAGACACTGGTGCATCACTAATGAAGGGAGTCGACCCATGACCTTCTGACATCTCAACCAACACTCACAGGCGTTCCTAGGAGTTAGATATATTTTGTGTGCTATTGATGACTTCACTAAATTTTGCAGTGCACGAGATCTCTTGATGATTTTAATGGAAATTGAAAAGAGCATAGGCACAAGGAAATAAGGATCATGATTTGTAGAGCTAATTTAACAGGCCCAGTTCAAATGAAACAATCCATCCCTGATATTTCTTGCACGCCATGAGGAATTAAATGAAAAAAACTACTAGGTGTAGAAGAGTTGACTAGAAAACAAGAAATCCATGCCTAAGGTACAAATTGATCACCGTGATAAGATTGTAAGCATGGAACCCATCGCTATAGTGCACGAGTTTACTAAGAATTAATTCTCAGCATAGGGAAACACTCAGTAGTCCATCCTCTACATTAAATCAGTTGTTGTGAATGAAAAAAAAAGTTACAATAGAATGGGGGACCTTTCTGAAGAGTGTAGGAAACCTAATGAAAGAACAAAAATCCATGCCATGCTATAGTAAACTACCAGATTCAAATACTGCAAATAGAACCTCGTTTCCATTGCAACAATGGAACAAAACATTGGAGTACAATTGAGAAAAGTGGGTGAATATAGAATTGTTGTGTGTTACAAAGTGCAACACTGTGAGTGTGTGACTGAGCCAAGTGTTAATTGAGAGACAGTGCATCAAAGGGCCAAGACTAGAATTGGTTGAGAAGCAGAGAGAATAATTCAAAGGAAAATTTTTGAGTTGAAGAAAAGGAGTTGGTATTGCAGTAGTTTGGATTTATATTATTATGTTTAGGTATTAGCCTCTGTTTTCAGTTTGAAAATCGTATGAAAAGTAGAAAAATGGATAGAGCAGGCAGTGACTTGCATTCATAAGAGGTTAGTGCCTCTTGACGAGTGGTGGCTTTCTATCTGAAGGGGGTTATGGCTTCCCGTGATAGGGTGCTCACAAAAAACTTGATTTAATTAAGTAGGTGCTTAATTTACATCATAATAACAAATAGATTGGTGGTTTTTTTCCTTTGGGTTTCCACGTAAAAAAATACTTGTGTCAATATGTGTGTGTTTCTCAACTGATGAATTGTGTGGTCATGTGAATGGTCTACTTTACAACATGTTTAAATTGTAGTCTGAATGCTCATATAAATAATTAATATAATCCAAAGGAAATATAAGAAATAAGAATAAAATTTTAATAACCTCACAATTACTGATTCACCCCCACCCCCCTTGAGTAATTTCTTATCCCAACAATTGGTACAAGAGCCAAGTTCCTTCAGGAATAGTTTAACCACTAGAAGGTAGATTCATAAGGAATTATGTGTAGGCAAGAGATTCATGACACTTACTCAAGTAAGATACCTGTATTCGATGGGAAAAACTATAATTTTTGGAAATTTAGGATAGAACCCTGTCTTATGTCTCTAGGGGTATATGTTTGGAGATATGTGTTGATGGATTACAATGTACCTGATATCTCTCCCATAGATGCAGACAATAAAAAGGTGTATGGAAATAATGCTAAAGCAAAGAATTCCATTCTGTTTGGCTTTATTCAATCTAAGCTTGTAAAGGTTATGCACTATAAGTATGCCAAGGAAGTGTGGGGGAAGCTCAATCAAAGCCATGAAGGAGATGATAAAGTCAATGATGCAGGGGCATTAGACACTAGCCAGCAATGTAGGAAGTTTTGTCCACATGTTGTGGCTAGGAGGGTTCAAAACATTTGAATTGTAACAGCTAGGTGTCAATACCTCAGTTGACTGTATTATTTAGATTAGTTAGATTTGTAGAAGTCGAATAGTTCAGTTCGATCCATCTGTCACATTTTAGTTAGTTGAATAATTGTAATTAGGCTTTTGGTTTTCTAAAATGGTCCTCGCAGAGGAACCGAAGAGTCACACTATAATGTATATAAATTGAATCCTCGGATGTATTGGGAGAGCAGAGAGGAAGAGTATAAGAGATTTCTGCAATAAAATCTGTGTATTAACAATTGCTTCCAGTTAAATGAATTTCAGTTCTGTTGATTTTCCAACTGTTTTGAGTCAGTATTTGTGAGGAAATTCGTTTAATTGTGAGGTGATTGGAAATTGTCTTGTGTATAAATGTTGAACTAATATTGTGTGTAGAATCTGGTGAATCAAGTCACCACGAAACCTCTGTAATTCTCTGTCCGTTTCTTTCTCTCGAATTGTCCGAGTGAGTGAAGAAATCCGTGTGTAGGCGAAGACTGTTAATAATGGCGAATCCTGTTTAATAAAGAAAATTACGTTTGTTCATTGGTTAATTGGAATTTCCTAACCGGGGTCAGAACCTTAGTCAACAAACGGAGAATATACGAAGGAGAACGCAAACCAGATGTACACCCGTGGTCAAGCACTGTACCAAACCTGTGTGTGGATTTACGAAGGTGGATTGCCCATATCGCACTGCTTTTGGTGAGTAAGCGGTATTTCCCAGTCGCGGAGTGATTCCATAGAGCTATCGACGCGTGGCGAGGTGGACCCCCAGAAAACCAGCGTTTAAAGCGCGCCATCGCACGTTAACGTTCGTACCAGGATGTCGAGCGATATGCGTATGTGCCGTCAATCTGGGGCAGAGCCATCGGACGGTGGTCGCTTGCTGTAGATGCGCGAATGATAAATGAGGTGCGCGAATGATAAACGAGGTACAGTGCATGTGTTTGATTGGACTATTTATATATATGTGGGTCTGGGGCCGAAGGGCTATTGTGACGTCAATTGGTTATAAAGTGTCGGACTATTATTATAAGGTTCGGAGATAAATACATAAGCTGGGAGATATCATTTAACCTTCGAAGCTGTGAAAATATTTATTTGTCAATTTCTTTGAAATTGATAAATAAATTAAAAAGAAGGAAAGGAAAGTAGACCACGTGGAGTTCAAAGAACGGGGTTTGAAAGGAAATGCTGACGGAGCCACGACTACAGTGACCATCTCTCCTTAGAAGGGTCCGATTTCAGTTTCGTTGGCGTCATTTGTGGTATCAGAGCCATTTTTTTAAGATTGTTTTTGCAGAAAGCTGACATGGCAATCCGAATTGGTAGAGGTGCTGGCAGAAGGAGACCTGTTGCCAACGCTGAGGTGTTGGGGATGTTGCAGAGGGTCGAAGCTAGAATGGATGCCATGGAGTGAAGAAAACCCAGAGATCCGGAAGACATCAGTGAACCTGAAACAAAAGAAGCTGAAGAAAATGTTGAGATTCCTCCCGACATGAGGCTCCTTAGAACTGTTCTGGGGTCTGCAGTTAAGCCCAGAATTGAAGTGTCGAGTTATGCAGGGGGACTGAATCCAGAGGAACTGGTGGATTGGATAAATGAAATGAATAAATGCTTCGATTATGAAGAAATAAGCAAAGATAAAAAGGTCAAGTTTGCGGTGACAAGGCTAAAAGGACATGCTGCACTTTAGTGGGATGGAGTGCAGGCAGAAAGGAGGAGAGTTGGCAAGCAACCTATCAAGAGCTGGACCAGAATGATGGCTAAATTAAAAGGTAAATTCTTGCCTAGTGATTACCAGCTGACATTGTATAAGCAAATGTAGAACCTGAGACAGAGGTTGCTGACAGTAAAAGAATACACAGAGGAATTCTGCAGAGTAAGCATAAGGGCTGGGAAATTTCAAGATACACCAGAGAAAACTGCTAGATACGTGAATGGTCTCAAGCTGGAGACCCAAGATGAGATTGGTCTCCTGTCTCCTAAGATAGTGGAAGAGGCCTATCAGATGGCCTTGAAAGCAGAGGAGAAACTCCTGAGGAAACAAACTGCCAAGAAGAGAGGTACTTTCCATGGAAAGGGAAGTCAGGGTGGTAGAGGAAAGCCTACTACACCCAGGGATGGAGCTAACAGTATCTCACCTCAGAATGCATCTACAGAGGATGATGCAAGGGGCAGAAGGGGTTCTTACAGAGGAAAAGGACGAGGAGGCAGAGATAGGGGCAGAGGTAGAGAGTTGAGGTGTTATAGGTGTCAGCAAGTGGGACATAAGCACTATGAGTGTCTAGAGAATGTGGGTGATGGTCCAAGGAATGCTGTTGTTGCATAGGCTGGAGAAGAGGCAGAAATTGAAGAAGAAATTCTTCCAGAGAGGGGAGAATCCTTGGTAGTAAATAAGGTCCTGTTGAAGCAAGCCAAAGAGGTCACTGAGCCTGCACAAAGGAATACTTTGTTTAGGAGCGTGTGCAAAGTCCAAGGGAAATGCTGCCAGCTAGTCATTGATAGTGGCAGCACAGACAATTTGGTTTCCACTGAGGTAATAGAAAAGTTGAAGTTGAATACAAGGGAGCATCCAACTCCCTACAGGGTGTCCTGGCTGCACAAAGGGCACCAGCTGGTTGTAAAAGAGCAGTGTGAGATAGAGCTGCAAATGGGAAAATACAAAGATAAGGTCCTGTGTGATGTAATGCCCATGGATGTGTGTCATATATTTCTGGGTAGACCTTGGCATTTTGACAGAGCAGCAGTGCATGATGGCAAGAAGAACACTTACAATTTCTTCAAAGATGGGGTACACCATACATTGATACCCATGGAAGAAGGAGAGCCATCCAGCAGAGTGATTGATCCAAAGACCTTGTTTCTGAGCAGGAAGGAATATCTACAGCAGATAGAAGAAGAAGAGGTAAGTTTTGCTTTAGTTTGCAAACCTAAAGTAGTTCTTACTTCTACAAAGATTTCTGATTTTCCAGTACAAATCCAAGAGATGTTGGGTGATTATTGTGACATTATTGTGGATGATTTACTTGATGAGCTGCCACCTGTGAGAAAGATCAGCCATCAGATAGATTTTATCCCTGGTTCAAATCTACCAAACAAGGCAGCCTACAGAATGAATCCTAAAGAAAATGAGGAAATTAGGAGACAAGTACAGGAATTAGTGGACAAGGGGTTGATTAGAGAAAGTTTGAGTCCATGTGCAGTACCAGCAGTTTTAAGCCCAAAGAAAGATGGAGGCTGGAGGATGTGTATTGATTCCAGAGCAATCAATAAGATCACAATCAGGTATAGATTCCCTTTTCCCAGAGTTGAGGATTTGATGCACTGTTTGAGTGGTGCTAAATATTTCTCAAAGATAGATTTAAAGAGTGGATACCATCAGATTAGAATAAGAGAGGGCGATGAGTGGAAAACTACCTTTAAAACAAATGAAGGACTGTATGAATGGATGGTAATGCCTTTTGTGTTGTCAAATGCACCTAGCACTTTTATGAGACTTATGAATGAAGTATTGAAAGAATTCATTGGCAAATTTGTGATAGTGTATCTGGATGATATATTAGTTTTCAACAGAACTAAGGAAGAACATTTAAGGCATCTTAATCATGTCTTGAAGAAGCTGCATCAAGAGAAACTGCTGATAAATATGAAGAAATTCTCATTCATGAAGGAAGAGTTGGTGTATTTGGGTTTTGTTGTTTCTGCAGAAGGATTGAAGATGGACCCAGAAAAGGTTAAGGAAATTGTGGAATGGCCTTCACCCAGGAATGTCTTTGAGGTAAGAAGTTTCCATGGACTTGCTAGTTTTTACAGAAAGTTTATAAGAAACTTCAGTAAGATCAATGCACCCATAGTTGAGACAATAAAGAAGAGCAAACAACCATTTAAGTGGACTGCTGATGCAGAAAGAAACTTTAAAGTGTTGAAGCAAAAGATAACTGGGAAGCTTGTTTTGATTCTGCCTGATTTTACAAAACCATTTCAAGTAAAATGTGATGCCAGTGGAGAGGCCATTGGAGCTGTGTTGAGTCAGGATGATAGGCCTGTGGCATATTTCAGTGAAAAGATGAATGGCACCAAAAGAAAGTATTCCTCTTATGAGAAATAATTCTATGCAATTGTTCAGGCACTGAAGAAATGGAGACATTACTTAATGTCCAGGGAATTTTTATTGTATTCTGACAATCATGCTTTGGAGTATATTGTATAGCAGCCCAAGTTGAAACATAAGCATGCTAAATGGGTTGAGTATCTCCAAGTTTTTAATTTTGTTTTGAAACATATAAGTGGTCAAGCCAATAAAGTAGTTGATGCTTTGAGTAGGAGGCACATGCTTGTTCAAGAAACAAATTTTGAAGTTGTAGGATTTGATTTTCTCAAAGAATTGTATAAAATAGATCCAGATTTTAAAGAAGCATTTGAGGCATGTAGTAACCCTGTTTTAACAGATAGAAGCTAGTGGCTGGATTATTTCCTGCAGGAGGACTTGTTATTCAGAAGAAGCCAACTGTGTGTACCAAGATGTTCCATGAGAGAAAATTTGATCAAAGAGAAGCATAGTGGTGGACTTGCTAGACACTTTGGTACTGATAAGACATATGAGCAGCTGAGTCATTTCTATTACTGGCCCAAGATGAGAGCAGAAGTAGATAATTTTGTGAAGAATTGCAAAATCTGTCAATATGCTAAAGGAAGGAGCCATAATGCAGGATTGTACACTCCCTTGCCTATTCCAGACAGGCCTTGGGACATGGTGAGTATGGATTTTGTTCTAGGATTACCCAAGACTCAGAGAGGGAATGATGCAGTCTTTGTTGTAGTGGACAGATTCTCCAAAATGGCACATTTTATTCCATGTTATAAAACTAGTGATGCCACCCATGTTGCTAACTTGTTTTTCAAAGAAGTTGTTAGATTGCATGAGTTGCCCAAGAGTATTGTTTCAGACAGAGACACCATATTTGCGGGGCACTTTTGGAGGACACTGTCGAAGAAAATTGGTACCAAACTAAGTTTCAACTCAGCTTATCATCCTCAGACTGATGGACAAACTAAGGTAGTGAATAGGAGTCTAGGAAATCTGTTGAGAAGTCTTGCAGGAGAGCATCCCAAGCAGTGGGATCATATTTTTCCCCAGGAAGAATATGCATATAATGACTCACCAAATAGGAGCACAGGGCAGAGTCCATTTCATATTGTTTATGGAATGCACCCCAGAGGAATATCAGAGTTAAGAAATCTGGGAAAGGCAGAGCTAAGGAGTGCAGATGGTGAGGAATTTGCTTCAGAAATCCAGGCCATACATGAACAAGTGAAACAACAACTACAAGGCAGCAGCATCAAATACAAAAGCAGAGTAGACTTGAGCAGAAAAGAAGTTCATTTTGAAGTAGGAGATCTGGTTTTGGCACACCCGAGAAAAGAGAGGTTCCCAAAGAAGCAGTATAACAAACTGAAGTTCAAAAATATTGGGCCATGCAAGATACTTAGAATTTTTTTTGCAAATGCTTATGAGATTGGATTACCTCCTGATGTTGGAATATCTCCCATTTTTAATGTTGTATATTTATACAAGTATGAAGATGATGGTACAGAAGAGAGAGCAGCAGACAAGGGACAGATTGAGTGGAAGGAGCAGCGCAACCATTGCAACCAGAGAAGGCATTGGATAAAAGAACATTCAGAAGGACCAGAGGACAAGAGTGCTTTCAGTACTTGATCAAATGGAAGGAAAAGCAAGAGGAAGATGCCACTTGGATGACTGAAGGGATGTTGCAGAAGATAGGCAGATCAGTGGAAGAGCTCATGGACAGGAGCCCATGAAGAAAATTGCCCTCGGGAGTTTGATGCAGGGGCATTAGACACTAGCCAACAATGTAGGAAGTTTTGTCCACATGTTGTGGCTAGGAGGGTTCAAAACATTTGAATTGTAACAGCTAGGTGTCAGTACCTCAGCTGACTATATTATTTAGATTAGTTATATTTGTAGAAGTCGAATAGTTCAGTTCGATCCATCTGTCACATTTTAGTTAGTTGAATAATTGTAATTAGGCTTTTGGTTTTCTAAAACGGTCCTCGCAGAGGAACCGAAGAGTCACACTATAATGTATATAAATTGAATCCTCGGATGTATTGGGAGAGTAGAGAGGAAGAGTAGAAGAGATTTCTGCAATAAAATATGTGTATTAACAATTGCTTCCAGTTAAATGAATTTCAGTTCTATTGATTTTCCAACTGTTTTGAGTCGGTATTTTTGAGGAAATTTGTTTAATTGTGAGGTGATTGGACATTGTCTTGTGTATAACTATTGAACTAATATTGTGTGTATAATATGGTGAATCAATTCACCACGAAACCTCTGTAATTCTCTGTCCGTTTCTTTCTCTCGAATTGTCCGAGTGAGTGAAGAAATCCATGTGTAGGCGAAGACTGTTAATAATGGCGAATCCTGTTTAATAAAGAAAATTACGTTTGTTCATTGGTTAATTGGAATTTCCTAACTGGGGTTAGAACCTTAGTCAACAAACGGAGAATATACGAAGGAGAACGCAAACCAGATGTACACCCGTGGTCAAGCACTGTACCAAACCCGTGTGTGGATTTACGAAGGTGGATTGCCCATATCGCACTGCTTTTGGTGAGTAAGCGGTATTTCCCAGTCGCGGAGTGATTCCATAGAGCTGTCGACGCGTGGCGAGGTGGACCCCCAGAAAACCAGCGTTTAAAGCGCGCCATCGCACGTTAACGTTCGTACCAGGATGTCGAGCGATATGCGTATGTGCCGTCGATCTGGGGCAAAGCCATCGGATGGTGGTCGCTTGTTGTAGATGTGCGAACGATAAACGAGGTGCGCGAATGATAAACGAGGTACGGTGGATGCGTTTGATTGGTCTATTTATATATGTGTGGGTCCGGGGCCGAAGGGCTATTTCTACGTCAATTGGTTATAAAGTGTCAGACTATTATTATAAGGTTCGGAGATAAATACATAAGCTGGGAGATATCATTTAACCTTCGAAGCTGTGAAAATATTTATTTTTGAATTTATTTGAAATTGATAAATAAATTAAAAAGAAGAAAGGGAAAGTAGACCACGTGGAGTTCAAAGAATGAGGTTTGAAAGGAAATGCTGACAGAACCACGACTATAGTGACCATCTCTCCTTAGAAGCGTCCGATTTCAGTTTTGATGGCGTCAGTCAAGTAGGCCAAACTTCAAACCTTTAGAATGATGTTTGAAAGCTTAAAAATGAGTGAGTATAGGAGAATACTTCCTCAAATTTGATGAAGTAACAAATATAATAAGAGGGCTTGTTGAAGACATCAAAGACGATATCATTGTTTATAAAGTCTTAAGATCTATGCCTATGCTATTTAATGCCAAAATATCTTCCATCTAAGATATGTATGATCCAAAGAGTCTCATAATGGACCAACTTCTTGGTACTCTCACAACCTATGAGACGAGAGTAGGAAAAGAGAAGTTTGAATCAAAGGGGGTATCTTTCAAGGTGTCCAAGAAGGCTAAGGAACACAAAAATCATCAGGATTTATCTAGCTACGAATATGATCAAGAGCTGGCTCACTTTTACAAGAAACTAAAGCATGGCTCAAGAAATTATAAAGGGAAGGTTCCCTTCAAATTCTTTAACTATGGAAGAATTGGACATTTTTCATCCAAGTGCCCTTACAAGGAAAGGACAAAAGAGGGAAATGATTAGAAGTTCAAAGGAAAATCTCAAAAGCATCAAAAGAAGAGGCTCTCTAAGAATAAGGGGCTATAATCCAAAGAGGATAACTCAAACCCAAGATCTGATAGCAAAAAATCCTCAGAGGATGAATCAAATAAATGATAACTTATTACATTTGGAGTAGACTCCAAGAAACAAGACATCACAAAATCTAAAGAAGAAGAAGTAGGAGTAGTAGTCTTTGAAGGAGAACTTATCAGGGCTCTTGATGAGTTAATGAAGGCAAGAATAAAGAAAAAGCAGCTAAAAGAACAACTACAACATGTTGAAGAAGGTATGTATAACTCAAACAATTAGGAATTTGTATATTAAAAAGAAAAGCTAGAGGAAGCCATTAAAGCTAAAGATAACTTAGCTCTTCGAAAAGAAGAAGAAAAAAAAACATGTGAGAAACTAGAAGGAGAGAAAAAATGTCTGAAGGGGGAGATGTTCAAGGTAAATAAGGATATGATCTAAGATATAGTCAAAGAAGAAGTTTTGTCGCTAAAAGTCAAATTAGAAGAAGTTAAACGAAAATAAGAAGTCCTTAATGATTTAATCGATGAATGGGATGAAATATGTCAGTGTCTCGAGGAAAAGGTTGTCTCTGTGTGAACATATATTGATAGACCGAAGTTCGATAAAGGTGTAATTGAGAAGTTTGAAGAAGGTACGAGAAAACTAGATCATATTCTAAATAGTCAAAGGTCTCCAAAAAACAAAACAGGTTTGGGATATTCTAGGCCACATGAACCTTATATGAGAAAGATGAAATTTAGGTCCACAAGATTTAAGGAACCACAAAGCTATGCAAAGATGCTTCAAGAAGGAATAAAATAAGATTAAAAGGTAGCAAGCAAGAGAGGATCCAATCATTGGAACATGAATTCCAACTTCTCAGAAGTGCCATACCAATGAAGAATTAATAAATCAACAAGAAAATAGAGGTACCTTCATGAACGAACTTATGGACCTTACAAATTTAGGTACGCTAATATTTTTTATGGCCATTGTTATAAATTTCACATATTTGGACATAAGGCTATTTATTTTAGAAAATTCAAAGTTGAAAGAGATGAAGATTTTAGATACAATGAGTATCAACTTTATAGATCTCAAAACTCTCCTTCCAGAAATAGAAATCCTTTCTCTCCCATGATGAATGATGTTGAACGCTTCAAATTTAATAATTTTGGGCACAATGTGAGTGAATGAAGAAGCAAATTTGAGTACTCATATAAGTCCCAAAATTCTTGGCTACTAGATTTCAAAAGGATAAGAAGAATTGGAAACGTAAGTTTGGAAAGAGTATGGAATGTCGAATTTCTCTGTTGGCACATGATCAAGAAAACATATGGTATGTGGGTAGTGGTTGTTGAGATTTCAACAAGATGAGGAGCTTAGTGGAAAGGAGTCGCCTTCACTAAGTGGGCCCGCAGGGTATTTTTGGCGCAAAGTCTATTTTTAGACATATGGATCATGTTCTATGAGTTGCAGGATGCTATTTGTGGATGGTTGGTCAAGTCGGGAAAAATAGATGGACTTCTATTTTTAGACATACTGGGCGGAATCTATTTTAGATTGCCAGTCTAAAAATAGATATGTCGAATATTATTAGCTCTTAATAATATTTGGACTCTAAACATTATCTTATCCTCTTGGAGCACTTCAGTTTGATGCCTGGATGTGGCACATGCAGCTGACAGAAGGAATTACGCTATTCCTAGGGTTTAATGGAGCTATTGCATGGTTGACTTCAGTTAGAACTCATGTGACAGAGTTTGGTGGAGTTGATGAGACAGTTAATGGAGTTGTGTTCAGTTTAACTTAGTTGAGCTAGTTGTATCTAGTCTAACCGATTGATACAATTAGTGAGAGTGGTGTGAATTAATTATTAATTAATTCACTAATTATTAACTCATAAATCAACTAAAGAATACATCAGTTAACTTCAGTGCATGGACAGTTTCAGTGGAGACCAGTGAAGAGGTAGGTGAAAGAGCAGTGTGACTATCAGTTGTGACTATACTGGTGCATGAGATTTGCACACACATTGATTGAGAAGTCAATGAGGATTGCACAGTACATACTGGTGGGATTTGAACCTTGATCTCATGATTATCCATATTGGATTGCGCAGTAGAGGCTGGCTAACAGGTGGAGCAGATTGGAGCAAGTGTTTTGTATGATTTGAGCTTGTGTAGTGTGTAACAATTAGAGATAGTGCTGAGAGCTTGTGAGGAGTTTGTACTATGATTGTTACATGATCTCTATCATTATAATATATATAAATTTGGGGGTTTTCAGCTTTAATCTTTCCTATAAATACTGTGTTTATATGTGTGATTGTTTATGGTTTTAATGTGCGCATGCGATTGTTTATATTTCTGCAAATTGATGATCAATAGTAGAAGAGGTTATGTATTATGCATGAAGCTAAAATAGTGTGTGATCAGGATAATCTCGGTGAATAATTTAACAGTTATTCAAATTTCTACATGGTATCAGAGTAGTATTGGTCATTGGAGCAATTGCAAAACATTGAAGCGGTTGAGTTTTGTGCTGGCGGAATTCGAATTTGCAGCAGTGTTTTCTTGGTGTTGAAGTTGAGATGTCTTTCAACGGATTACGATTGGAGTATGCCCTTGAGGGAAGCTCGAATTATATTGAATGGAAGGACAGGATGGAAGCGGTGTTATATGCCAATGGGTTGAAGGAGTTCATAGATGCTGAAGTCCCAAAGCCTACTTCTAGCGATGCTGCAGTAATTGAGGCTTGGCAAAAGAAGACAGCAAAGTGTCGAAGGATTCTGTTGGAGGGTGTGAAGGATCACATAGTGTCTAGCCTGCATGGTAAGGCTTCTCCATTCTTGATGTGGAAAGCCTTGAAAGATTTATTCCAAAGCAAGAGCGACCAGAGGAAGTTGGCGCTCAAGGATAAACTCAGAAACATAAATATGGAGAAAGGCGACAGTATGCCCAAGTACCTCACGAAGTTCATCCAATGCAGGGATGAGCTGGGAAGTGTGGGGGTGACTGTAGATGATAAGGACTTGCTGATCTTGGCTCTCCTTGGGCTTTCGAAGAGTTGGCATTCCTATCAGGACTCTGTCAATGGTCGGGAGAAATTGCCAGGATGGGAGCGACTTTGGTCGGATCTTGTGCAAGAGGAGATAAGGCAAAGTACCAGGGACAGATCATCATCAAAGAACTCTAATGAAGAGAATTGCGCTTTGGCTGCCAAAGCAAAGAAGGGGAAGAGCAATAAATCTTCTCATTCCGGTGTGAAAGGCAAGAAGCAGGACATGTCCAAGGTGAAGTGCTTTCACTATCACCAACACGGACATTATGCCACAAATTGTCCGCAGAAGAAGAAAAATAAGCAGTGTCAATGGATTCCAGAATCGAGAGCCTTAGCCTCAGCTTGAGTCGATTTTTCACCATTCAAAGTGGTCTTGGCAAGGGATCAGTGTGGTTTCTGGACAATGGTGCGTCTTTTCACATGACAGGAGATCGAGATTTGTTTACTAATCTGGATGAGAAAGATCTTGGAGTGCACATAGAGATGAGAGATGATGGTAGATACAGTGCGACCGGTATCAGTACCATTTCCTTTGAGAGGGAGTCTGGTAAACCCTTCGTATTGAAGGAAGTGATGCATGTTCCAGAATTGAAGAAGAATCTGATCTCTGTGGCGATGTTAGAAGACAAGGGATATGATGTTGTCTTTAGCGAAGGAAAGGCTTTCCTGTGCAGTAAGGAAACTGGTGAGACCCGGAGGATAGGGGTTCGAGTTAAGAACCTTTATCAATTGCAGGTAGATGGTTGCGCAACAATGGAAGGCAAGGCAGAAGGAGTGGTGAGCCGGGATGATGGCGAGTGGTGGCACCGGAGATTGTGCCACCTTCACCATGGAGCTTTGAAGATATTGCAGCAGATTTCTACTGGGCTTCCTAAAGGCACTCTTGCGCAATCAGATCAGTGCAAGGGGTGTACCTTGGGAAAATTTGTGAATGCCACCTTTCACGAGAAGGATAGTCGCGCCACGATGATCCTTGGGAGAATTCACACAGACGTGTGTGGACCTTCGTAGCCTGCGAAGAAAGTACATGTATTATGTGATATTTGTTGAGAATGATTTTTCTCATATGATCTTTCATATAAGAAGAGGAGACATACTCAAAGTTTGGTGAGTTCAAGTGCTACCGTTGAGAAAACAATTCTGGGAAGCTATGAAGGCTCTTAGGAGCGTAAAATGGTAGGAATTCATCTCCGGTGAGTTCAAGGTTCTCATGTTGGTAGAAGGAACCAAGAGAGCCATCTTTGCAACCCACAGCAGAACGGGGTGGCTGAGCGGAAGAACAGAACGATCGTGGGTGCTGCACGGGCGATGTTGCATGATCGGGGCCTACCCCTTCACTTGTGGGCTGAGGCATGCAATACAGCAGTGTATGTGCAGAACCGTTGTCCTCACAAGGTTCTTGGCATGAGTACACCAGAGGAGGCTTATTCTGGCAAGAGGCCTGATATTTCCCATTTGCGGATTTTCGGATCTCCTGTCTACATGCATGTGACGAAGGATGAAAGAAGGAAGCTGGATCCAACTGCTGAAGTTGGAATATTTGTGGGGTACACTGATACAATATATCAAACTACTGTGTGTGTATTGGTAAGATAGCCCAAGACCGTTAAAGCGACCAAGTATCAAATTTCAGGAGGAGAAAGCCATGAAGTGTTTGGCCGAGGAGCCAGCACTTTACGTGCAGGAGGAGCTAGTTCCGATGATGAGCCCTGATGTGGATCAGCCACAAGATGAGGTTCATGGAGTGGAAGAGACCACTCAGGCAGCGCCAACCATCAGAGGGCGGAAGCGCACTACAGAAGCTGAGCGACTGGCTCAAGATGCAGAGAAGGTTGTAGGAGCACCCACATCACAGCGCAGACAGAGACAGTCACCTGACCGGTATACTGGATACATGGCTCTTATGAGCAAGTGTATCGTGACAGAGCCATCCTCTTTCGAGGAAGCTGTGGAGGACCTCGCATGGGTAGATGCCATGGTGGAAGAGTATGATTCGATTGTCAGAAACAGTGCATGGGAGATTGTCTCGAGGCCGGAGGGGAAATCAGTGGTGGGTTCGAGATGGATCTACAAAGTGAAGCAGGCAGCTGACGGGAGTGTGGAGAAGTACAAGGCAATATTTGTTGCCCGAGGCTTTTCACAGATAGAGGGGATCGATTATGAGGAGACCTTTGCACCTGTCGCAAGGTATTCTTCCACACGGACGATTCTTGCTCTCTCAGCGTAGATGGGGTGGCACATTCATCAGATGGATGTGAAGACTGTGTTCCTCAACGAAGTCATTGAGGAGGAGGTGTACATAGAGCAGCCCGAAGGTTTCGAGATCTTCAGCGGCCGAGGCTGTGGCGGTGCATGCTTATAATCCCAATTGGGAGGCTGAAACAAGCACTCGAAATGACACACGGACAGACAAAGGAGCCTGCACCGGACTTGGATTCTCCAAGAGCGAGGCGGATCCTAACCTATACCAGATTGTGGTGGAGGGTAAGTTGCTGATCATTGTACTTTATGTAGATGATTTGATTTTGACAGGTGATGAGCTGTTGATACTCTCATGCAAGGAGGATCTTGCAAAAGAGTTTGAGATGAAGGACTTGGGCCTTCTTCATTATTTCCTGGGATTGGAAATTTGGCAGCGCAGTGGTGGATTGTTTGTTTCTCAGGGTAAGTATGCCCGGGAGATACTGGAGAAGTTCAAAATGCATGGCTGCAAGCCTGTTGATACTCCTCTTCCTGGTGGTTGGAGGAAGGAGGATGCTACTTCAGCGGAGGTAGTGGATGCCACTGTTTATCAACAGTTGGTGGGGTCGCTCATGTATCTGGTCAATACACGACCCGATATATGCTATGCAGTTAACCAGCTTTCACAAGCTATGGTTAAGCCTACCAAGCTCTTCTGGAAGGCGGGAAAGCATGTATTGAGTTATCTCAGAGGCACATCGGGATATGGATTGTGGTACAGACAGTCGGATGAGGTGAAGATGTGTGGCTTCACAGATGCAGATTGGGCAGGGAGCCCAACGGACAGAAAGAGCACATCTGGAGGGATTTTCAGTATCGGGTTGACAACAGTTTCTTGGTACAGCAGGAAGCAGAGATCTGTGGCATTCAGTTTAGCAGAGGCCGAGTATATGGCAACGAGTTTGGTTGCATGCGAGGCTATATGGATGAGGAAGATCCTGGTTGAGTTTTTCGGTTCACACTTAGAGCCTACTGTGATTTATTGTGATAATCATAGTTGCATCAAACTCTCAGTTAATCCAGTATTTCATGATAGACATAAACACATTGACATCCGGTATCATCATATCAGAGATTGTGTGCAGGGGAGAATCATGTTACTTTCATACATTCCTACGAAGGATCAAGATGCTGATATCTTGATGAAGGCGCTCACCAGGAGCAAATTCGAATACCACAGGGGCAGGATAGGGGTTGCAGATAATCCTTATCTTGTTGAGAGGGAGGTGGTGTTGAGACGGCACAGACAAGAGCTATAAGGACGCTCACTAAGTGGGCTCCTAAATATAATTTTGCTAAGAGTCTATTTTCTGTAGACATGGACTGGTGTGTTCTTAACACCTACGTTATTTTGTGATGGTTAACAAGCGATGAAACAGATGACCCCCTATTTTTAGACATACTGGGTGGAATCTATTTTTAGATTGCCAGTCTAAAAATAGATATGTCGTATATTATTAGCTCTTAATAATATTTGGACTCTAAACATTATCTTATCCTCTTGGAGCACTTCAGTTAAGTGCACAGATGTGGCACATGCAGCTGACAGAAGGAATTACGCTATTCCTAAGGGTTTAGTGGAGCTATTGCATGGAGACTTCATTTAGAACTCAGGTGACAGAGTTTGGTGGAGTTGATGAGACAATTAATGGAGTTGCGTTCAGTTTAATTTAGTTGAGCTAGTTGTATCTAGTCTAACGGATTGATACAATTAGTGAGAGTGGTGTGAATTAAATATTAATTAATTCACTAATTATTAACTCACAAATCAACTAAAGAATACATCAGTTAACTGCAGTGCATGGACAGTTTCAGTGGAGACCAGTGAAGAGGTAGGTGAAAGAGCAAGTGTGACTATCAGTTGTGACTATACTGGTGCATGAGATTTGCACACACATTGATTGAGAAGCCAATGAGGATTGCGCAGTACATACTGGTGGGATTTGAACCTTGATCTCATGATTATCCATATTGGATTGCACAGTAGAGGCTGGCTAACAGGTGGAGCAGATTGGAGCAAGTGTTTTGTATGATCTGAGCTTGTGTAGTGTGTAAAAATTGGAGATAGTGCTGAGAGCTTGTGAGGAGTTTGTACTATGATTGTTACATTATCTCTATCATTATAATATACAGATAGTTGGGGGTTTTCAGCTTTAAGCTTTCCCATAAATACTGTGTTTATATGTGTGATTGTTTATGGTTTTAATGTGCGCATGCGATTGTTTATATTTCCGCAAATTAATGATCATTAGTAGAAGAGGTTATGTATTATGCATGAAGCTCAAATAGTGTGTGATCAGGATAATCTTGGTGAATAATTTAACAGTTATTCAAGTTTATACAATGGTCGTTCCCAGCATATGATTGGGGATACAAGTAAATTATCATCTCTTAAAGAAACGGAGTAAGGAAACAATGTCACGTTGACGATAATGCTCCAACAAAATTTAAAGGCAAGGGCATAATCAGTCTTGATGAAACGACTAAAACTCAAAATGTACTATATGTAGAGGGACTCAATAAAAAATTACTTAGTGTGAGCCATATGTGTGATGATGGCTAATGTGACCTTTCAATCCAAATATTGTGAAATCTGACATGAAAAGAATGGAAACTTGGTGGGAAATGCTGTTAGAACTCACAATAATGTATATGTGTTTGATGAATCCAGAGTAAGATAATACTTGAGCAAGACGAATGAAACCCATTCATGGCATATGAGACTGGGTCATATGAATTTTGATAGTTTGATAAAATTCAACAAGATAGGAGCTGTGAGAGGATTTCCAAGACTGTCAAGGCCTGAAAATACAATATGGAAGTATTTTCAATTCGATAAGCAGACCAAGACCAATTTAAAGACAAAGGAATTATCTTCATCTAAACCACTGTAACTAATCCACACAAAGAGACTTCCCTGCGTGCACACCCTCTGAGGCGATTTGAACTACCTTCTGTGCGAGCGCCCTGAGGGCCTATGTCCCTCAGGTAATGATGAAAATGAAAATGCATTTGAATCCACGATTTCCTCCATTGGCCCCCTAAGAACCAGACTCTTTGTATCAAATTTTGTAAAGAAACTAGATGAAATTCCAAAGACCATTCTTCCTCCTTCACTACCTCATAGAGCAGCGTTGTCCCTTTCTGAACATGGCTTGGTTGGCTAGTTCACTAACCTCTGGCCGTCTCCTCGCTCGGTTCAGAAGTGGGTTGAAAGGAACTGGTCCTCTTCAAAAAATGTGAAATCTCTATCAGATTATTTGGAAGAGGGTATTATACCTTCCACTTTGAAACAAGGGAAGACAGATATTTGAGATTTAGAAATGGTCCATATTTCATGGATATGTGAGGTCTCTATCTTAATAGATGGATTCCAGACTTCGACCCTGAAATGGAAGTTCCAAGAACAATCCTTGTTTGGTTCTGACTTCCTCACCTCCATGTTCACTATTGGGGTGATGAATCAGTCAAGGTAATATGGAATGTTGTGGGAAAGTATATTGACAGATGCGAGCCAAAGGAGAACATGCACGCTTGTGCGAGGATATGCATCAAAGTCGACCTAGGGAAAGGCTCACTGGAGGAAGTGAAGATCAAAGTAGACAAATGGATGCACATACAAGAGCTGGACTATGAGAAGATACCATTTAAATGCAACATATGTCATGAATAAAATGATTTTGCAAATATTTTCTTGAAAAAACAAGAAAATGAAGAAGTATAAGCTTAGGAAACTAAATGGGAACAATTAAAAAATAAAAAATCAGCAAACAAACACCCTCCCCACTCCTCCAACCAACCTCAGGCTCCCTCCCAATCTGACTCTTCTCCCTCCTCACCTCCTCCTCTTAGTACCTGCACCTTAACTAATCCCAACCCTTTTGGGCCTCTTGAATACCCTCCCATCCTTACCTCTTCCCCTCACCCTCCCCCTACCACTCTCTCCCTCCTCTCCTCACCCCATCTTCCCCCAATATCTCTCTCAACCCAACTCTCCACTTTTTTGATCGAATATTGACAAGGAACTAGTCAAAATATCCTTTACTCTCCCTTGAACATAAAAAAAACCAGGAAGAAATTCAAACAAAGAGTTGAGAGATGAAGTGGGAACAAAAGAGATGGAAACAGGTACCCAGTAGCCCATGGATTCCTTCTTTGGAAAAATCTCATGAAATAAAGAGAAAAAACCTCATCACCAAAGAGGGAAAGGTCCCTCAGCCTCTAATCAAAATAAATAATTATTGTGGTCTCCTGGAATTTACGTGATATAGGGAAATCAATGAAAACCAATGCAACCAAAAATTACTAGCAATGGAAGCCCTAGACATACTAATGCTATAGGAGGCCAAAAAAAGTGCTAAAAAATCTGAAATTATGATAAAAAAAATTAAAAAAATTATGAAGGAACAACTCAACAAGATATAGGGGCCTCGGGTGGTATTTGCACTCTATGGAGAAAATGAAAATGGGAGCTACTTCTACAAAAAAAAGAGCAGCACTAGATCAGAACAATCTTAAAATATATAGCCACTAATGAGAAATACTGCATGGTCAACATATACACACCAAATCATTAGAGGGAGAAAGAACTATGATGGAATAATGTTAAAGAGACACTAAATAATGCCCAAAATAGAAATGTAATATTGGGAGGTGACCTCAATTAGTTCTAAATGTGGATGAGAAATTCAGAGGAGTGTACCATGCAGACCCATCAAGGGATGAAATAGAAAAGATAATGGAAATGCATAAACTTCTTGACATTCCTCCCAACAACGACAAGTACACATGGAGTAACAAGAGAATTGGCATCAACAACATAAAGGAAAGACTTGACCGCATTCTAGTTTAGGATAAGATTTTATCAAATTACAACTTAGCAGTGTCGAGGATTATTCATACAACAACATCTGATCACAAGCCGGTGGTTATCTCTCTTGAGACTTTGGGAAACCAAGGCCCCATTCCTTTTAGGTACTGCCCAACATGGAACACAAATGAGGATATGCAAAAATTAATTGCAGAAGTATGGTCCAAAGAGTCTACGGTTCTCCTTACTTTTTGTGGGAGATAAAATTAAAAAAATTGAGAAAGGAAATGAAAATATGGGCCAAGGAAAATAATAAAAAAACACAAAAAAGGAAGGTTGAGTTAATTAAAAAAACGAATCACTTTAAGAGACAAAGGAAACTAAGGAAGAAACCAAAGAAAGCCAAATCCAGGAAAAGGCTCTCTATTGGGAAATATATAGAGATCATAGAGCTGAAGAAGAGGTGTGGAGATTAAAATCTCGAAGCCTATGGTTAAAAGCAGGAGACATGAATACATCCTTTTTACACAACTCAATGAAAATTCGAAGGACTAGAAACCAGATTGATAGTATTCAGACTAAGGGAAGCGAAATAAAAGGTCCAAATGATTTAAACCAAGAAACATACAGACATTTTAAAAACCTCCCTACAACAAGCAGAGAAACGGTATATTATGAGACTTTTTTATAGCATGTCCCCAACAAGATAAGTGCTGATCAAAATATGAAACTCATACAAGAAGTTTAAGAAGAAGAAATTGAAAAGGCTGTTTGGGGACTTCACCCGGACAAGGCTCTGGGTTTCATGGTTTTTCAATTGCCTTCTATAGGAAAATTGGCATACAATGAAGAAGGACCTAGCTAGAATGATAAGGAATGTATTTAAGCAAATAAAGCTGGGTGGTTTCACTAATTCATCCTACCTGGCTCTAATTCTGAAAGATGCAAGGCCCTCCACCTTTAGTCTCTTTCAATCTATTTCATTATGTAACTACTCTTATAAAATAATCACAAAGATCATAGAAAATTGAATAAATAATATTCTTCCCGATATTATATCGGAAAACCAAGGTGGTTTTGTGCCAAAATAGAAAGATCCTTGACAATGTGTTGATTGTCCAAGAAGCTTTGCACACAAGTATGTAAAATAAAGATCAAGGAATCATCATAAAGCTAGACATGGCAAATGCATTTGACCGAGTGAGTTTAACCTTCTTAGCAACTATCCTCAAGAAATTTGGTTTCTCAAATTAGATCATTGAAATCATCAGAGCATGCATTGTGGGAGGGATTTCCCCATTGATAAATGGAAGGCCAAGTGAATTTTTTCAGAGTTCTCGAGGGCTAAGGCAAGGTTTTCCCCTATCACCATTTCTATATATAATAATGGAAGATTCATTAAGTCAATATTTGGAAAAGAGAAGGAAAGAAATAGAACTAACTGGCCTCCACATATCCCAAGGTGTTAAAAGAATCAACCACTCCTTGTTTGTTGATGACACACTATTGATGGGCGGGGCATCATGCATTATTGCCATAAGGTTTAAAAAAGTGTTGGAAAAAATCATGGAGGCCTCAAGCAGGCTTCTAAATAATGCAAAATTTAGAATATATGGCTGGAATGTGCCTCCACACACCTTGCAAAGAATATCTCAGATTTTAGAGATTCCTACATAAGAAAATTAGATTCATTTCCATTATCGAGGACTCCTATAAAAAAATAAAATATGAAGGCAGAACTATGGAGTACCCAAAGTGATAAAATGAGGAAAAAAATTCAAATTTGGAGACTGCAATGGATAAATTTAGTGGGCAGAGGTGCACTTATCAAATACATGCTTACAACGCTTCCAATTTACCAATATGCAGCAATCTTGGCACTGACCAACATTCACAAACAAATAGAGATCATAATAAGAGGATTTCTGTGGCAAGGCAGAGAGATTCAAACCAAAAATTTCAGTTTGGTAAAATGGGATCAGGTAACACTTATGAAAAGGGAGGCCTTCTATTAGGTTACCTAGAATTATGAATGTGGCCCTTGGGGAAAAAATTTCTTGGAGACTTATCACTAGGAAAGACTATTGGTGGAAGCAAGTACTGGTCTCAAAATGATATGAATCAATGTCGAACCCTCCTTCTAGAAGGAAGTGCACCAATAAAACCATGTTCCCAAGTCTAGAAGCTTTTTAAAAATTTCCTCCCCATCATCATAGAGCACACTTCTAAGTTCCAGGTAAATGGGAGAAGTATTATTTTATGGGTTGACATAATAATGGGGAATCCTCCAATATCATCATATATAGATCTCCATGAATTAAAAAGGTGGATGTGTGGTAAGGGGTTGACCAATTTGGACTATATCTCTCACTAGAAAAATAGAAATTGGGCTGATTGGTACATCCCCAATATGCCACACAATTTTAAAAAACTCTGGGATTCCTTAGTCATTCGACTCAAGGGAGCAACACCAAATAATCAGGAGGCTCAAGAAGCCTTAATTTGGGATCCAGAGGAGAATACTTGGTCAAATCAGGGTATTTGACCATACAAGCACAACAAAATAACTAAGATTGGGCACCATGGAAAACAATATGGAAATCTGAAAGTTTTACCAAAGTCAAAATGTTCATCTGGACGTTTTTAAAAGGAAAAGTCCTTACAATAGAAAACCTCAAAAAGAAATTATTTTCAGGGCCTTCAAGGTGTCCCATTTGTTGGAATGATGAATAAAGCATCCAACATATTTTCTTAGATTTTCCCTTTGCGAGAGAATGCTGGAATCAACTTGTGAGACCATTGGAAATTGACCTAAATTTCTCAAGTACCTTTAATGAATTCTTCATAGTTTGGAAAAAAATATCCTTATAAATTGAAGCTAAAGCACACCATTAAAATATTTTGGGAAGGCCTACCATCTTTCCTCTGCTGGAAGGTCTAGTTAGCCAAAAACCAAAAAATCTTTAAAAATCAGTCTCCAAATATTGGCAGAGTCATGTCAAAGACATGGGGACTCACAACAAAAGTATTACATGAAAGGCTTGAGAGAAATTGAAAGCAACCAGCTCCACTAGGAAGAGAGCATATGGATAATATTTGAAACAGGTAGAAGTAACTGGACAAGCAATCCCAAAATAAAAACAATCATTCAAAATTGGAAAATAAGATTAAAAAAGGATGATTTAATTCTTTGGATGATAAATATTAACAAGCACCGTCTCTTCTTTGATGGCGCATAAAAAAAACCAGGGTAGGGATGGTGCTAGGGGAATACTCTTGGATCCAGGTGGAACCAATCTCGTCACCTTTGAATGGGGATTAGTAAAAACCTCCAATAATAGGGCTAAGGCATATGGTTTACTGTTGGGAACAGTGATTCTCAAAAAAAGGAAAATTTAGAATTTAATAATCATGGGATTCGCAACTATAATTATTGAAGCTATGATCAACATGAGAAATCCTCCAAATGCAACAATGGTCCAAATAGTCAATTGAATCAGGAAAAATGAAGTATGCATAATGGGAAATGTCACCTTCAAAAAATATTACGAGATAACAACAACAATGTAGATCACCAGGCCAACCTGGAAGTAGCTCCGCTTGAAGGGGAAACAAGAATCCAAAATGAACTATCCTACACTCCAATACCTTAGCCAGCCCTTCTTCCCTCCCCTGCCCTAGTCACATTGAATCAGGAGGAGGATTTTGACTAAATCAATTGAAAAGGAATACAATCCGAACAATGATCCTTCACAGATTTAGTATAATCATGGAATTCTCTGCAACCCGATTCTCAAGCCTGACAGGCCATGTCGAACCCGTGACTTAATCCCATCCAAATCATTCGTCTCCTCTCCATTTAATAGCATTTCTCCTGGTATGTATTCCATTCTTGGGCTCTATCAATCTCCCCATGCCTTTATATGCTCTGTTTTAGTTTCTGCATTCCTTGTCAAGCTCGCCCGACCCTTATCTTCCTTGCTGTATGTTCCTTCCATCCTCCTACACATCCAACCTTGTTCTTCATTATTTCCCTCAACTCTCCCTCCCGCCATCACGCAATCAACATACAAAATTTGCACTCTGTTGCGCTCAATTCCTACAATCCCTACTCCGCCTCCTCCTAGCGCTCCTAGTCTCATCACCCTCCATCAACTTCATCTTAGTGATTTGACACTGGTATATATTTACTGGAATCCCCCCTATGCTAAGCTCTACGAGCTCATGCTATTCTATGCGTAGCTCTGCAAACCTCTCTCCAAAGTCTCCCTCTTAGTCATCTTAGTTCAATTAGAAGTTTGAGCGATTTTCTTCAGACGGTGGAAGCTCCTCCAAACCACAAAACAACTCAGCAAATCGCTTGTCACAATCTACAACCTAGTCAACAGAGTGTACCTAGAAGAATAAGAATCTCTCTTTGTCTCTAAAGAACAAATGAAGCATTTATCTATCTCTCTCCATCAATAGATTGACCAAAAGCCTCCTTGACAAATAGAAATGGACCTGAATCCAATAGAAAGAGCCTCACAAAATGAGAAATGCACCATATGCAGAGCTAATAAGTTCATGATTGAAAAAGTAAGGGAGATAGTTCAATAATTGAAGTTTTAGGTAAAAAATGAGAATTCATCCTTGAAGAGGTAGCTTAAGGACCAGAAGGAAGGAATAGCTGCCCTCAAAAACAAATTCACTCATCTGGAAGAGACATTAAACTATATTAATAACATCGCCCTAAATCAGGAGGGGGAAAATTCAAACTACCAAGGCAGTAAACAAAAATCACAACATGAACAATCAATCAACAACAACTAGAAGATCTCATAAGATAATGAAGGACCTCCCCTCGGCATCAAATATCTTTTTCCATTATGTTATGTAATGTGTTTCTCTGCTTTTTAAGTTTGTAAGGAAATATGCAAAAGATGTTATAGGAAATCCGGGAAATTTTGGAAACAAGGCTTTAGGTAATCGGGAATGTGTTCCCACTCTTACCTCCTTAAATATGCTTGTCTTTAAGCCCTTCATGTAATGGGATCTTTCTCCTGTTATTTTTTGGAATATATATATCAATAATCAACTTTGTAAAAAAAAAAAAAAAAAAACTAATCCACACAAAGATATACAACCAAAACAAAACAAGAAGTCCTAGAGGATAGAGGTATTTTATGTTTCTTATTGATGATTTTAATAGAGCCACATGGATCATGCTCTTAAAAGAGAAATATGAATTTCTTAAACATTTTAAGGCATTTAAATCTTAGGTAGAAAATGAGAAAGATCTAAATATCAAATTCCTAAGATCAGATAGAGGAAGCGAATACATTTCAAGATAATTTTAAGAGTTCTGTGAAGAGCATGTCATAAGGAGAAAATATTTTGTGGCTCGAATTCCACAACAAAATGGAGTAGCTGAGAGAAATAATAGAATGATCTAGGAGATGGTCAGAGCTATGACGGATGAAGTAGGTGTAACTCACACCTTTTGGGGAGAAGCAACACAAGCAAAAATGTACATATCAAATGGAACACAACTTAGGCCTAATAGTTATAACACTACCTACTATTTGTGGAAGGGAAGACCTGCATCTATAAAACACTAAAAGGTATTTGGAAGCAAATGTTTGAACTAAAAGAATGATAAAAAACACGAAAAATTTAATTCTCATGCCGATGCAAGTATATTTCTCGGGTACTCAACTCGAAGCAAAGGATACAAATTCTATAACAAAAGAAAAAAAGAGTTGAGGACTGCATTGATATATTTGCGGATGAAATAATGACAAATTATAAGACTTCCAAAGGAAATGTGAACTCATATGGAGAAGAAATTCAGCCACCAGACTCTAGGATCAAGCAGAAATAGAGGCAGGCGATGAAGATGAAGAAATAAGTACAACACCAAGGCCCAAAACTCCCTCAAGGTATCTACAAAAACAACATCCATATATTCAAATTATTAGGGATCAAAGACTTAGGGTTCAAAATAGGACAAGGTTCGTTGGTAGCCCAAGATGCACAAAAGTGAGGATAATTCTTGGATAAAGGAAATGAATGAAGAGCTAGATTAAATCGATAAGAATGACAGTTGGGAGCTTTTTCCAAGACCCAAAGAAAAAATGTCATAGACACCAAATGGGTCTTAAAAAATTAACTAAATGTGCAAGATCAAGTGGTTAGGAACAAGGCTCACCTAGTCTGCAAAGGATATGCACAAATAGAGGGAGTATATTTTGAAGAAAAAATTGCATTTGTAGCAATACTAGAAGCTATCCAAATGTTTCTTTATTTTTCCAATCATAAAAACATTAAGGTGTATCAGATGGATGTGAAATCACCCTTTCTCAATATAGATACAAAAGAAGAAATTTATATTGAGTATCTAGAGGGGTTCATGCTCACCAAAGATGAAGGGTTTGTGTGCAAACTGGAAAATGTCTTATATGTACTCAAACAAGCCTCCAAATCCTACTATGCGGGGTTGGATAGATAAATTCAACAACAAGGATTTAAGAGGGGAATTTTAAATAAAAAATTGAATATTAAAGTTTGAATATAACCACAAACTGATTGTGGCAATGTATGTGGATGGCATATTATTTGGCAGTGATATGGAGCGGTTGGGACATCAATTTGAAAAATGCATGTAGAAAGAGTTAGAGATGTCCATGATAGGAGAAATTCCCTTTTTATTAGGAATGGAGATTTCTCAATCAAAGGATGGGGTATTTATCTCCCAATCCAAATACCTGCGAGAAACTTTGAAGAAATTTGGACTTGAAGATTGCAAGCCAGTTAACACCCCCATGGTTATAGGATGTAAGTTGTGCAAAGAAGATGAAGCACCGTTGGTTAATCACATTTTCTACAGATAGATGATAGGAATCTTATTATATCTCATATTATCTAAACCAAATATCATGCAAGCTGTAGGTTTGGTGGCTAGATTTCAACCCTTCTCATGTGAAAGTCATGTCATTGTTGTCAAAAGGATCTTCAAATATCTGCAAAGCACAAAAGACTATGGGTTGTGGTATGCTAGGAAAAAAGAGTTTAAATTAAAGTCCTATACTGATGCTGATTGGGCAGGCAATATTTATGATAGAAAGAGCACCTCGGGTGCAACATTATTTTTGGGTGACTACTCAGTTTCTTGCGTTAGCAAGAAACAAGACTCCATTTCTCTATACTGCTAAAGCAGAGTATATTTCAATTGCCACTTGTTGCTCATAAATTATCTGGATGAATAAGACCTTGAAGGACATTAAGGTAGAGTTGATTGATCCAATTCCAATCATGTGTGACAAGAATAGTGCTATAAACATGTTTAAGAATAATGTCATACACTCAAAGACCAAGCACATTCCTATAAAGTTTCATTTCTTAAGAGAACATGTTACTGCTAGTGTTTTTATACTTGAGTATGTGGAAACTCAAAAGCAGCTTGCATACATCTTTACTAAACCACTTGCAAGAGATGCCTTTGTGTATCTTCGAAAACAGAGAGGAGTTGTGACTCCTCCTCCCAAATGAATCAATTACAATAAGTATTGGCAGCTACTTAACTTGAAGGATCATAATAGAATGAAACGTTTCAGGGGTAGACTTTAGAAGGATCCTTTTCCATTGATGAAAAAGGGGGAGAAGACTAGTAATTCCAAGGAGAAGAAAAATGCTTCTTGGTTTCAAGGGGATCTTAGGTTATTTCCATCAATGCTAAAGGGGGAGACCGTTGGATAGTTAACATTTTCTGAATCATTAGTGACACTTGGTATGTTGGCATTGATGTCAACAAGACTAGCATTGAGGTCAGAAGTAACAAATGTTGGCAGTGAAGAGCATGTTGTTCAAGGGGGTTCCCATGGTTACTACAGTATTCTGTAGAGAATCATAGTAGTAGTAGGCTTAGAGGAGAATCCATAAAAAGATGACTATGATGGTTAGGATGTCCCAGAATTTGGAAGAGATTATG
Organism: Pinus albicaulis; assembly: GCA_034641835.2. NCBI lineage: Eukaryota > Viridiplantae > Streptophyta > Pinopsida > Pinales > Pinaceae > Pinus > Pinus albicaulis. The sequence continues at coordinate 1,662,056,437 of CM076575.1, read as the reverse complement.
TCTCAAGATATCAACTTAGATTCTCTTGAAAGTGGCATAGTTGGAAAGTGTTTTAGAAGAGCTTTCCAATGGTATGATGAAGTATGGAAAATGCCTTATGGATGAGGAGTTACAACCAGTTGAAGTTTGAATACTGAAAAATGATTTTGTTCAGGACTTAGGCATATTTTTGGACTAAGTTTGAGACTTAGGTGATTCGCTCCTATTTGGAGGTCAATCCAAATAATAAATTTCGACAGGAGAACAAAGATTCGATCCTTGACCCTCGACGTACGTGGGACCAACTCCTAATCAGGCATGTGGATTAGTTGGTAGTCAGGACAAGTCAGAGGTCGAGTTGAGTAGCAAAGTTTAGTAGGAGAAAAAAGCCCCAACTACTGACCCTAGACCTATGTGGGACTTGTTAGAGTCGGTCTGTTCATCCCTCCGTCAGAGATCAAAATTCTCTTTCATTGCATTTCATTTTTAGGTGTCTCATTCAGTTCGATCATTTGCATTCCATTAGGAGCATCGGTTTTCTGATGGAAGGGTCTTGTTGCTCATGTCCCTCGTGTTTTGTATTTGCTGGCTCAGGTCTGTTCATCAAAGTACATCAAAATCATTTTACAGTCAATGGCAGTCAATGCTTGGTATTTTGGTGGGCAAAGAGTCACTTCAGTCATTAGGTCTAGGGTTTCGCGAATTCAGTCTTCAAAGTGTCCAATAATGCTAGCAGGCCAGAGGGAGGTTCAAAATAAATTTTCATTTCAAATATTTCATTGTCATATTGCTTGATTGTGACTTTTTTTCAAAACTCTGTTTTGAAGAAAATCGTCATTTTGTCCTTTGTAATAAATGCCATGTATATTTTCCAAGTTTTTCAGTTATTAAAATCTTCAGTTGTAGCCCTGGTCGCCTTTGCCAAATTTCGTATCAGGTCATCCCTGCAAAAAATAGACAAGAGTTTCGTCATTTCATTCAAAAAGGTCAAAGTGGGAACAAAAGCAGAGTTTGTATTAAAAATGTGGAAGTGCCAAAATTGTAACATTACAAAGTGGGTTGGTCAAAATGGAAAATAAAAATGCATTGATATATGAGATATTTTCCACATCCAAACTCCATTTGCACGCCAAGGATAGGAGAGAAGCCGAGTTGAAGTTTGTAGGAGTGAAGACATGGTTTTGGAGGACCCATTGTGTGTTGAATCTGCTGCGCGGCACGTTGGGAAGTAGGCGTGACGCACCGAGAGGTTGCGGCGCATAGAGCCAACCTATGCAGTGTATTTTTGCACGCGCACGTCACACTCACACGGCGCGACACATTGGGTTTTGTGCGCGGCGCATAGAGCCGACAGGAAAAATTTCACCTCTGCCCAAACAAAATTCAAATCGACTTAGTCTTCTATGATCCAAGTAAATGTATGAGCCTTTGCCATTGCTATTAAAATGATGTTTGCTGTGTTTTGAAGAGAAGAATATAAGAGTTGAATGGTAAAAATATAAACCCTACTCTCTTGTTGAAAATGGCTCTTATAGGGTTTAAAATTTGAGTTTTAAAGTTTGATCTTGGTGCCAATTCCCCCACATTGTTCATTCTTTCCCATCACTAATATATAATCATTATAATCCCTCCCCTTTTTCCCCTATATCCTAAAACAACTCATATATTTCCATTTTTCCCTATCCCTAAACCCTATCATTCCCTATCACTATCACTCTCCCATATCATTTGCAAAAAGTCCCCAGACCCCACATTCCCCAAACATAATCAAGCGAATGTCTTCACATTATAAACTTCACTTGGTTGAAACATATTTTTCCCACAGTCCACTATACTCACTATCCCTATTTACCATAGTCCCTTCCTATTTGGCATATTTTGGCAATTGAAACAAGGCACCAATTTGTCATTTTCAACATACCAAACATACACTTGACATATACCTTGCAACACCATGACGGACACCGACACATCCTATGAACGAGACAGTGATTCTGCCACTGAACTGCATGCACCAAGAAGGTATTGAGGCGGCGTAAAAGGCATAAAAAACTCCAAATATTGGCCGAAACTTCCTTGGGTGAGCATAGCACTTGATCAGGGATCTTCAGTCCAAATTTCAAGGAATTTGGCGAAAATTTTGTCATTTTTGAATTTTCTAGTCGCAAAACAGGTTTTTCTACCCGACGCGTAGCGCCACCTTGCGCACGCTTATGATTGGAAACTTTTCAGAGGGAAAAATTGGTATTTATATATTTTTTTATGAAAATTTATGCATGCTCAGGAATTTCCTAAGAATTTCATCAAGTTCTGGGCTGCCTAAAGGGTAAAAAACACCTTGAAAATGGCCTTTCTGCCACTTTTTGCACACACAGGAACCAGGCTTGGGAAATTGAACTTTTGGAGGGGCAAATGGACACCAAATCCAGACATTCCACTTGGGTTGGAAAGTAGACATGCTGGGCTTTCCAACGAGCTATCATGAGCTCAATTTGGACTTTATGAAGTGCCTCACAATCATCTCCAAACTTGTGCTATGCATAGAGATTTTGGGTGCGACGCATAGAGAATTTTGGCCTATTTTTCACTCCACAGCTCAGAATTTCACCTAGTTTTGACCAGTTTCACTTTTTCATTTAACTTTTGATCTAACTTGATGTAATTTCATGATCATGATGTAATTTTAGAACATTTTTACTTGTTCTAGAAGATTCATTCACCAAAAGGTGAAATGTGAGTGAATGGATCAGTTTCCTAGCATATAGAGGCAAGTTGTTTCATGGCCTATTTTCTAGTTCCTAGTTTAGATATGGTTGAAAAAACTTCTAGAATGATGAGCTCGACCCCTAGAGGCATGGGAATGGGTTAGGATTGTCTATATGATGTATTTTCTCAGTCATTTTCAGGGTTGGACATTTGGGATTGTATAGGACTTCATTGTACATTCATTCTGCAATTTTGGCAAAGGAATTGACCAGGGTTTGCAGCCCTCTTTGGGATCCTTGTGGCTCTGTGTTTTGATGGTTTTTTCCTCTATGTATCTGTAAGTTCACTGATGTTTATGTGTACCATTTTCATTCTCTTGTCTTCTTAAACTGAACAAACAAGTTATAAAGGTAGAATTCATTGGTTTGCTTTGCTCTGCCTTCATTTTTGTTTAGTTTTTTATGTTTTCATCTGTTTGAGGAGGACTCTTGAGACCCTATTTCCCTATTCAGCTCCTCACCGATCTAATCCATCCATCCACTTAAGCTAGAGCATCAAAACTATTGCCTACCTTTCCCCAATTAGAACTCTGCAAAAACTAGGCCTAATCCCCGCACCCAAAACTGCCTTTCCCTTGATCCAACAAAAACCCCCAAAAACACAATCAAAATCCTTCACTTATATACCTAGCCTAAAATTAGCTTTCATTTCAGTCATCTTAGCACCTATTGATTAATTTTCGCTGAGATTGACCCGGAGAGAGCCCTCTCCTGTTCTGGTAGGGCTAGCTACCAGACTAAGCATGGTTTGATGTTACCATGAACTCTGCCTTTTTCAGCCTGAGGTAGATTTAAGCAATAACATAGTGGCGACCATACTGGGGAGAAAAGGGTTTGATTTTTGGTGTTATTCATTTTATAAGCTACAGACAGAGCCTGAAGTTAGCCAGGTAGCCTTTGAAACGCTCTTGCTTTGCATTAGCGAATGTAGATAAACGCTGCTTCAGTCAATCTCCGGTCTAGCTTGTGAACGTGACACTTGACTTGTAAATTTCCCTAGTACATGTATCAAGTTCAGATCTGATGGTTGATGGTGGACAACGATCAGACATAAGAAGGCTGAAATCTTTCACTTGGTGACTCCAACTCAATGTAGAGACTCAACTGGAGGACCAACTCTTTCTCTGAGAAAATGGAAGGATCTTACACAAAGTTCAGGTATCCAAAGTGGAATGGTATTCAGAATCTAGTCTGCTTTCTTGTAAATTACTTCTTCGCTGTTCTTGGCGCTGTCCTGAAAGTTTTTCAGAATTTTTTGTATGATAAAGGTGATCAAAATCTTCACTCGACCTATTCAAAAAGTGTAAATACTGAGTTTCCCTTTGATCCTGGCCTCCTTACTTTTCCCACATCTTATGAAGACTCTCTTCAGAGTGATGAGCCTAAATAAAACAAGACTAATCTCGTAGCTCTTGTATATACTCCTACACCTTATATAGTCCCAGATAGGTATAAACCTCTTGTTTTACCTTCTGTTCTTCATGCTTTCCCTAAAAATTATGACCTATATCTACCAAGATTTGATGGTGAATGTAACAACGTCAACGCTGAGCAACATGTGCAGAATGTTGAGACTTTTCTAGACCTTTTTGAAGTTGATGGCGAAGATGTTAGTATTAGGCTTTTGGCTCTTTCTTTGCAAGGCAAAGTCAAGAGTTGGTTCAAAGCCCTGCCTGATGCGAGCATCTCAGATTTCCAGCAGTTCATCGAAGTTTTCCTTGACAGGTGGGTGATCAGACAGAACCTTTTCGTGATTATAGAAGAGTATAACCAGCTAAAAAGACTGCCAAGGGAGACAGTACAACAGTTTTCTGCCAGATTTAACCAAGTATATTTTTCGATGCCAGCTGATATAAGACCTTCTCCTAGATCTGCTCTCTTGCACTACCCGGGTGCCTTTGATCCGGAAATGGAGTTTCAGTTGAGAGAAAGGAATATTGCAACACTTGTAGAGATACAGAACAGTGCAGTAAATGTAGAGGCTCATTTGTTGATCCGAAGGGCAAGGTTGAAGGAAGAAGAGATGAAAAACATAGATACGGAGAAATCGACATCTCTAGAGGTAAAGCTTGACATGTTGGTAAGTGCAGTAGAAGAGATGATGCAAAATAACACCACAAGGAATGAGTATAATGTTCAAGCCCATGACTTGCTGATTGAAGAAGAACAAGTGGCTGATCCAAAACATTTTCTTTCTTATCCCAGTTGTCATAGTGATTGTTTTATAGATCATCTTGGAGAAGAGAAAGCTGTTGATATGACATGTATGCTTGATGATGTGTTGTATACTGATGATTTGCCTCAGTTTGATCAGTATGATGATGATTATGTTCTCCAAACAGAAGCTAATCTTGCAGACAAAACATCATCTAGTTTGTGGAAGGAAAAAGTTCACTTTCAACAGCTTGAGTACAATGATCAACCGACGCATATCATCTATGACAATGATGAGGAAAGTGTAGCAAATTTTGAATTAAGTGAAGGATATTTGCCTTTTTGTTTTGATTTTTTTTAGTTCATCAGAGACAACTTTCATACAATCAGAAATCAACTGCCAACAAGTCTTGATTTGGACCATCTTGAGGGCAACGAAAACTTTGTTCAAGACTTCCCATATTCATATTTGTAGTCCCCGAGTGCCATTGATTGTCAAGTTGCAGATGAAAACATGGAAAATGGCACATATGATCAAATGATACAAGTTGACTCCGTGCCTTTTTGTTTTGAATCATTCCAGTTTTTGAAGGGTAAATTACATGGTAAATCTTCAAATGAGCAACCTGTAGGAAATCAACAATCTCTCAGTTTTAATGTGAAAGATGAGACATATAGAGAAATTCTTGAGAAATTTGTTAATGAGAAATCTTCCCCTAAAATGACTGATGAAATCATTTCGGATACAAAATTATCCCTAGCACCAGATTTGCAACCACCAAACGAAATTGAAGGTCAGATTACAGATGAAGGCGCGGAAGCCGAAATACATGATTTAATGATGCAAGAGAATTATGTACCCTTTTGTTTCGAAGCATTTCAGTTTATAAAGCAGAATCTTCGTAATATCTCTAAAGAAAAAGATGAACAACTAGTAGGATGTCATACAGTTTCAATGGATACATCGCTGTAGTCTTCTCAAGTTTTTGATGATCCTATTGCTCGTGTGTTGGATGATGTTTGCTGTAAAATTTCTTCTCCATTGATTAACCATGTGACAGAAAAGAATGTTGATAATAACCTTATTCAAAAGTCACCTTAATTGATAATCTCATATGACTGCAAACCTTGGTATGGGCTTTGTAATGAACAATTTGTTAAACAAGACAATGAAGGAGAATTTTGTTCTATTTGGAATCAGCAACAGAGTTTGATTGTTCACGAAATTCAGGATCCTTTTGACAACCTGCTGCTGTCACCAAAGAAAGACAATACAGATGTGAGGAAAATCCTAATATCCAGCTATGAAGGTTACTTGGACCAGAGCAGTAATGTGTTAATGGAAATTAATAGCTATGTTTATGAAGATCCTTTCGTAGTATTCTTGAAGTCATCCAGTCAATTCATGCTTTGCAAGTTTATCAGCAGTCAACTTGATTCCGAGTTTCCATGGGAGTTGCCTTTCGATTCTTCCCTTTTCCTGCGCATAAGAAAGCATTTGGGAAGAAATCAAATAGTAGCCAGGATGCTTACATGGTTGCATTGGCTGTTCCATTTCACTTGATCGGGTGGTGAAAAGAACAATTAGAGTAGGTTTGATGAATAAGCTCACTTATGAGCATCTTTCCAGTTTGTTAGTTATGTTTAGTCATGTTCGGTTTTATTATGGTTTTCAGTTTTAGCCTTGAGTCAGAGTCAGTCTGCATAATGTTAGTTTTTGTGTTTTGACTCCATTTTCCAATGGATGAGGGCACTGTCTGCTCTTCCAAAGATCTGCAGTTCTTGGCACCTCCCAGGAGCTACCATCTCCATTGGAGCCAATGTTAGAGTCGGTCTGTTCATCCCTCCGTCAGAGATCAAAATTCTCTTTCGTTGCATTTCATTTTTAGGTGTCTCATTCAGTTTGATCATCTGCGTTCCATTAGGAGCATCGGTTTTCTAACGGAAGGGTCTTGTTTCTCATGTCCCTCGTGTTTTGTACCTACTGGCTCAGGTCTGTTCATCGAAGTCCATCAAAATCATTTTACAGTTAATGGAAGTCAATGTTTGGTCTTTTGGTGGGCAAAGAGTCACTTCAGTCATTAGGTCTAGGGTTTCGCGAATTCAGTCTTCAAAGTGTCCAATAATGCCAGAAGGCCAGAGGGAGGTTCAAAATAAGTTTTCATTTCAAATATTTCATTGTCATATTGCTTGATCGTGACTTTTCTTCAAAACTCTGTTTTGAAGAAAATCGTCATTTTGTCCTTTGTAATAAACGCCATGTATATTTTCCAAGTTTTTCAGTTATTGAAATCTTTAGGTGCAGCCCTGGTCACCTTTGCAAAATTCCGTATCAGGTCATCCCTGCAAAAAAATAGACAAGAGTTTCGTCATTTCAGTCAAAAAGGTCAAAGTGGGAACAAAAGCAGAGTTTGTATTAAAAATGTGGAAGTGCCAAAATTGTAACATTACAAAGTGGGTTGGTCAAAATGGAAAATCAAAATGCATTGATATATGAGATATTTTCCACATCCAAACTCCATTTTCACGCCAAGGATAGGAGAGAAGCTGATTTGAAGCTTGGAGGAGCGAAGACAGGGTTTTGGAAGACCCACTGTGTGTTGAATTTGCTACGCGGCACGTTGGGAAGTAGGTGCGACGCACCGAGAGGTCGCGACGCATAGAGCCGACCTCTGCAGTGTATTTTTGCATGCGCGCGGTGCACTCATACGGTGCGGCGCACAGAGCCAACAAGCAAAATTTCACCTCTGCCCAAAAAAAATTCAAATCGACTTAGTCTTCTATGATCCAAGTAAATGTATGAGCCTTTGCCATTGCTATTAAAACGGTGTTTGTTGTGTTTTGAAGAGAAGAATATAAGAGTTGAATGGTAAAAATATAAACCCTAATCTCTTATTAAAAATGGCTCTTATAGGGTTTAAAATTTGAGTTTTAAAGTTTTATCTTGGTGCCAATTCCCCCACATTGTTCATTCTTTCCCATCACTGATATATAATCATTATAATCCCTCCCCTTTTTCCCCTATATCCTAAAACAACTCATATATTTCCATTTTTCCCTATCCCTAAACCCTATCATTCCCTATCACTATCACTCTCCCATATCATTTTCAAAAAGTCCCCAAACCCCACATTCCCCAAACATAATCAAGCGAATGTCTTCACATTATAAACTTCACTTGGTTGAAACATATTTTTCCCACAGTCCACTATACTCACTGTCCCTATTTACCACAATCCTTTCCTATTTGGCATGTTTTTGCAATTGAAACAAGGCACCAATTTTTCATTTTCAACATACCAAACATACACTTGACATATACCTTGCAACACCATGACAGACACCGACACATCCTATGAACGAGACAGTGATTCCGCCACTGAATTGCATGCACCAAGAAGGTATTGAAGCGGTGTAAAAGGCATGAAAAACTCCAAATCTTGGCCGAAACTTCCTTGGGTGAGCATAGCACTTGATCAGGGATCTTCAGTCCAAATTTCAAGGAATTTGGAGAAAATTTTGTCATTTTTGAATTTTCTGGTCGCAAAACAGGTTTTTCTGCCCGACGCGTAGCGCCACCTTGCGCGCGCTTATGATTGGAAACTTTTCAGAGGGAAAACTTGGTATTTCTAGATTTTTTATGAAAATTTATGCATGCTCAGGAATGTCCTAATAATTTCATCAAGTTCTGGGTTGCCGAAAGGGTCAAAAACACCTTGAAAATGGCCTTTCTGCCACTTTTTGCACACACAGGAACCAGTCTTGGGAAATTGAACTTTTGGAGGGGCAAATGGACACCAAATCTAGAAATTCCACTTGGGTTGGAAAGTATATAGGCAGATATTGCCAACGAGCTATCATGATCTCAATTTAGACTTCAATAAGTGCCTCAAAGTCAGCTCCAAAATTGTGCTACTCATAGAGATTTTGGGCGCGACGCATAGAGAATTTTGGCCTATTTTTCACTCCACAGCTCAGAATTTCGCCTAGTTTTGACTAGTTTCACTTTTTCATGTAAATTTTGATCTACCTTGATGTAATTTCATGATCATGATGTAATTTTGGAACATTTTTACTTGTTCTAGAAGATTCATTCACCAAAAGGTGAAATGTGAGTGAATGGATCAGTTTCCTAGCATATAGAGGCAAGTTGTTTCATGGCCTATTTTCTAGTTCCTAGTTTAGATATGGTTGAAAAAGCTCCTAGAATGATGAGCTCGACCCCTAGAGGCATGGGAATGGGTTAGGATTGTCTATATGATGTATTTTCTCAGTCATTTTCAGGGTTGGACATTTGGGATTGCACAGGACTTCATTGTACATTCATTCTGCAATTTTGGCAAAGGAATTGACCAGGGTTTGCAGCCCTTTTTGGGATCCTTGTGGCTCTGTGTTTTGATGGTGTTTTCATCTATGTATATGTAAGTTCACTGATGTTTATGTGTACCATTTTCATTCTCTTGTCTTCTTAAACTGAACAAACAAGTTATAAAGGTAGAATTCATTGGTCTGCTTTGCTCTGCCTTCATTTTTGTTTAGCTTTTTTATGTTTTCATCTGTTTGAGGAGGAATCTTGAGACCCTCTTTCCATCTTCATATCCTCACTGGTCTAATCCATCCATCCACTCAAGCTAAAGCATCAAAACTATTGCCTACCTTTCCCCAATAAGAACTCTGCAAAAACTAGGCCTAATCCCCGCACCCAAAACTACCTTTCCCTTGATCCAACAAAAATCCCCAAAAACACAATCAAAATCCTTCACTTATATACCTAGCCTAAAATTAGCTTTCATTTCAGTCATATCAGGCCCTATTGATTACTTTTAGCTGAGATTGACCCAGAGAGAGCCCTCTCATGTTCTGGTAGGGCTAGCTACCAGACTGAGCGTGGTTTGATGTTACCCTGAACTCTGCCTTTTTCAGCCTGAGGTAGATTTAGGCAATAACAAGACTCAGTACAGAAAATTAATTGGAAAAATGTGATTGGCTCATGGTGATGTGTTGACAATAATGTGGCAGATGATGTGAGCATGACGTGGTAGCATGGAGGACATGTGGCAGACAGATTCAACATATTTGGATGGCCTAGTGGGTCAAATATAGGTGACACATGTCACCATACAGAAGGTTCCATTTGGCCCAGATGATGTCAACATGAAATAAATTGATGATACAGAAGAGCATCATAGTTTGTGCCAAGGAGTTTTTTTGTGAATAGAATAGAACATGCCCAAAAAGGACCCAAATAAGATCTATAGGAAAATCAAATATCCGAGCTAATTGGGCCTATGGGTAGTAAGGGGTTGAGGAAAAACACTGGTGCATCACTGATGGAGAGATTCGACCCACAAACTTCTAACCTCACAACCAACACTGAAAGGCATGCCCAAGAATTAGATGAATTTCCTGCGTTATTGATGAATTCACTAAATTTTGTAATGCATTAGAGATGTTAATAGTGTCAGTGGAAACTACAGAAAACAGAGGCACAAGGCAATAAGGACCACGACTTGCAGAGCTAATTTAATGGGCTTGTTTGAAATGAAACACACCATCCTTGATATTTCTTGCATGCCATGAGAAATTAAATGAAAAGATGGCTGGGTGTATAAGAGCTGATTATAAAACAAGAAATCCATGCCTGAGGTACAAATTGATCACTGTGATCAAATTGTAACCATGGGACACCTTGCTGGAGTGAATGAGTTTACAAAGAATTAATTCTTAGCATAAGGAAACACTTAGTAGTCCATCCTCTACATTAAATCGGTTGTTGTGACTGAGAACAAAAGTTACAATAGAATGGGAGACCTTGCTGAAGAGTGAAAGAAACCTGATGGAAGAAAAAAATACCATGCCATGTTGTAGTACACTATCAGATTCATATATTGGAAATACAACATCATTTCCAGTGCAACAGTGGAACAAAAAAGTGGAGTCCAATTGAGAAAAATGGGGGGATGTAGAATTGTTGTCTATTACAGCGTGCAACACTATGAGTTTGTGAATATGCCAAGTGTTAACTGTGAGACAATGCATCGGAACAAGACCAAAACTGGTCGAGCAACAGAGAGCACAGTTAAAAGGAGAACTGTTGAGTTGATGAAAAGGAGTTAGTATTGCAGTAGATCATATTTATATTACTGTGTTTATGTATTAGCCTCTGTTTTCAGTTTTAAAATTGTATTAAAAGTAGAACAATGGCTAGAGTAGGTAGTGGCTTGCATTCGTAAGAGGTTGGTGCCTCTTGGAAAGTGATGGCTTACCATTTGAAGGGAGTTGGGGCCTCTTGTGAGTGGGTTCTCACAAAAAACTTGATGTAATTAAGTGGGTGCCTTATTTATATCATAATAAAAAATAGATTGGTGGTTTTTTCCCTTTCGGCTTCCACGTAAACAAAATACCTGTATCAATATGTGTTTTTTTCTCAACTGATGAACTATGTTCTCATGTGAATGGTTTGATTTACAACAATTTTAAATTGTAGTCTGTATGCTCATATAAATAACTAGCAGAATGCAAAGGAAATATATGAAATGAGTATAAAATTTTAACAACCTCACAATTACCGATTCACCCCCTAATCAGTAATTCCTTATCCCAATAGATATCTGCATTCCCTCGACCCTACACTCTTTAATGCTATATGTGCCACCCACAAATAGGACTAATCCTAGTCCTTAGAGCCATCTAGTCCAACGAAAACACATTGCAATACATTCATTTCCTATCACATAAGTTGTCACTGATAGCTCTTAACCAAAAATGAGGTTTGAACCACTCTTGGTTTTGTCACCAATCCTTTTTCCAATTCAATTTTTTGAGTGAGAGAGAGGGATGGTGGAGTGTAAAAGAAGAGATAAAAACTAGAAGCTTAAGAACCAAGAAGAAGAAGTACTTGGTTACTCCTCCCTCGTATGTTTATAATCACACATTGACACTTCATCTTACCAACCTTTAAGCTTTTTTATAAGAATAAAAATCACAACAAAGGGAAAAATTCACCCAAGGAATATTTTTCCCTTTAAGTCAAGTTTCTCCCCTCCCTAAGGCATCATAATCTGTTGGTTGTCCCCTTTCTTTAGCTCTAGCATTTTTTTAATAAAAATAAACATTACATTTTTTAATAGAGTTTTACATTATAACATCAATGCTAACACCTCATCATTATATTTTCTTAATTACATTACAAAATTTTGGGTAATGAAAGAGGTGTCACAATGATTTCCATAGTTTATAGATTCATCATGTCGAAAGATTGATTCTGTCTGTAATTGATTTCCTTTTCATCCCTGGATCAAGTTGTGAATGATGGTTTCTAGACCTACATGAGGTGGAGTCTTCATGCAATGAAAATGACCTCCATCCATGGTGTTTAATTTCTCAAGCATGCAACTAAGCATGTTGGCCTCCAATCAGTCAATTTTTAGTTATTTGGGAAGAAATAAAGGACTAGAAAAATGGTAATTTTATTAGTACATTTATGGAAATATTTACATTGGATAAATTTTCATTACTTTTTTTAATATTAACGAAATATGAAAATATTATTATTTTCATAGAATCCAATCAATGCAATGGTTATATCTCTAAATACTTATCATGTTAGTGTAAGCATAACCCTAAACACTATTAACATTCTCTATGATTTTCATTTGAGAGAAATAATCTAGGCTTATCCTCATAAATGATGCTCAAAGAGAAGAGAAGGAAAATAAAGCATCTCAAATAAGGATCAAAAGTAATCACAAATGTGTCTGTGTGTGTGTTGTTTACATGCACACACACTTTAAATAAATTAAAAAAAAATAGGAAAATATACATTAGATAAAAGGTTGTAAGCAACGTCTAACAACATAAATTGCAAAATTTTCTAGCCTTAACTTTCAGACAAAATTTCAAATATATATCTTCTACATACATATAGTCCTCGATGCTTCAAGGACTACATCCGAATTTTTCTTACTAGTATACTTTCTTAGAAATATTTGGTAAGGTACAAAATATTTTTTAATACATAGAAATTAATAAAAGACATGGTAACTCTAAAGCTCTTCCAACCCTATATTGTTTGGGTTTCATTTCTTGGCTTCCAATGCCAATGTCTTTAAGCATATAGTGTACCATGCCCTCCACCTTAAATTCCAATTGAACCAAATTGGTAGAAATTTTGAGATCTCATGTTGTAGAATGAGAAATTTTACTCAAATTAAAAACAAAAATTTTGAGCATCTTGCACTCCACTTCGAGAGAGTCGATTTGTTGTGCTAAAGTTTTCATGGTTGTGAAACTTTGGGATGTGCACTGATGCCCATTTTCATGAAACTTTGAGGTAACATAAAATATGGAGCTCTTATTACATTGAATGGAATATTTGTTCCTAGAGAGGGTTCTCTAGTTGTCTTGATCCTCCCTACAATCCATGAAAAGCAAACATGGTTGCCAAAATTTCTGAGAAAAGGACTTAAAATAGAGTACAAGGCATACCTTGTTTCTTGCATAGTCGACCAGAAATAAACTTAGAAAAAAGAACAAAAATAAATTTAGGTTGAAATAACTAAAGCCCCCATGAAGAAAAATACGTCTATAAGCAAAAAAAAAATCTCTCATATGTTTGATAGGAAAGGAAGAGACTGAATCTCTATCCTCAAAGAGGCAACCAAGACTTAAAATCTGCTCAAATATTTCACCACACAAAACCCAAATCAATACCTAAAGCATGGTAATTAGGGGTGAAAACTCTAACATAGAGAAGGATAATTTCCTACTAATAAAATGACATTATTCATGATTTTTAGGCTTGTTTCCATGATAATATTCATTATCCCACCTCTATTGTAATAAACCCATGCACACGTTTCAAAGGATACGTAGGGCTAAAAGATAACATGCATGGAAATAATACACAAGTCCTATCATGTCCCTTCACCTCATATGTAATCCATCGAGTTTGACTGTGTTCCATGTGGTTCATTAACTTTCCATAACTATGATAATAAACCAAATTAAGGGATTGGATTGTGATAAAACATCCATTATTTCCTTACCACATCTTCTTAAAGTTGTAACACTTGAATGAATTTTTCATTTGCTTGAAAATTTTGTTCTCGAGGTGTAGAAAATGATCTTTTGAAAAGCATTATCTACCTTACAAGAATGAGATATAATCGAGGCAATCCTATCGTTTAATGATTTGAAATAAAAATTGAAGGTTTATTGAAAATTTTTGCAAGCTAGTTTATGTATTGTGGGAAATGGATTGAAATTGCAAAAGAGCATAAACTTATTAATTTTAGTTAGGTTTTGCAGATATAAACATAGAAAAATAAACAAAATGCAGCATCACAAAATGAAAATTTGATGACGAAGTTCACCCTTCTTGGGATACATCTCTGGGTCTAGATTCCAATGTTGGACCTTTGATATGTTAAAAATTCCAATTGCATCAACATACAATGCTCAAATCACAAAAATAATGCTGCCATTGTGTCCAGAACAACCAAAAACCACTGTGTAAGCTCTTCTTGGGCTAAACAAGGCTGAAAAATGGCCAAGATAGGCCTCCTTGTTCATTTATTTGTTATATGTCTTGCAAAATGAAAAAATTGGAAAAACATACAATGAATCTCCTTTTGGAAGGACCTCCAAGCGACAATTTGGTGCGGGAGTGGCAAAAATTTTGTAAAAAATTGTTGTATTTTGTTGAACACTTAAATGCACCAATAAGGTTGCACGTTGATTCTTTATCCCCTTTTGACAGTCATATGGCATGTAATATGGCTAGGGGCACATGCCATGCCAGAGGCCATGCACCCACCAACTCCACACACTTGGTCATGTTGGTTGTCAATATGCCCGTGGGCAGGGGTGTAGGAAAGGTGCCACACGTCTCGCCCCTCTATTTCATCTCCAATGGTTATGTGTTTTTTAATATGACTAGGGATGGTCCAGTTGGACGAGCCCGCTGGCCCGACTACCCCCCCGCCCAACCATAAAACAGTTACACAGTAAATATAGCCGATCACCATGTTACACAGTAAATATAATGAAATGCTTGGATTTTTCCACATCACCATGTCCATCTACTGCAATATATTTACCAAAGATGAAATCCAAAGGAGACTTTGGAAAATAACCCAAACAAGCTTCAAATGGAGATACTTGCATAGATGAGTGTTTAGCAAGATTGTAGGCATGTTGGGTATAATGAAAATGCTCATCTCAAAGTTTAGGATGTTTATCACAGTATCCATGAAGGAGATGCACTACTATGCTATTTAGTACTTCCATTTGGCCATCGTTTTATGGATGAAATGTTGTTCTCATCTTCAACTTTGTGTCCATGAGTTCCCATAAACTTGACCAAAGATTCCAGACAAATCGAGAATCTCGATTAGAAATAATAGAAGTGGGAAATCCAAAGTGAACCCATTCATTTTGGAAGAAAATATTTTTGGTTTGTTCAGTTGTAACCTGTTTCTTCCATGACATAAACACATACACATTTTGCTGTAATGATCCAAAACACCATATAGATAATCATCAAATTTCTTAGAAATTGGTAGCCCCCCCAACAAATTCCATAGAAATACTTTCCCAAAGACGAGAAGGAATATGAAGTGAAGTATACAAACCCAATTTCTTATTGCTAGGATTGCTAGTAGCACACATGGAACATCCCTTTCAATATATTGAAAGAATTTCATTCTTGCAAGGCCAATAACAATACCTATGAATTTGTGCAAGTTATTTTCCTACATAAAAGTGACCAACAATAAGAGAAGCATGGGCTTCCCTTATGACATTGAATCTTTCACAACTTTCCAAGATGATACAACAACTTGGTATGAACATGGTAATCCAACTCTTCAACATGATTTCCTTGAATCAAAGTTGCATAAACATCTTTAAAATTGTCATCTTGAGCATACTTTTCAATATAACTTTCATGCATGATTTAGTTATGCCTAAGAATGAGAGATGTATTAACAATAGGCCTTCATAACATATACAAATTTTTATTGTATATAACTTTCTTGTACCTGATTACTAAATGAATTTGTACATTCTTGTTTGATTTTCTTTAGAAATATAATTTTTCTACAAATTAGGGTTTACTGTTAACAAGCTTTCATTTAAGTAGTGTGTTTTCCTTTCTTTGCAAGATATCATAGGGGTGTGTGAGTGTTCTTTCATTTCATTGCACTTAGAGTAGACTTGCACGTCTTTCTTTATTGAAAGTAGGGCATAGTTTTTTGTGCTATTTCTCTTTCAAAAAGTTTTTTCCTCAGACTACAAATTTCTTGTAGCATAGATTAGTTAACTTGGTTTCTATAAATCTATCTTTGATTTCAATATTTCCACCTACATAAATCAACAAGAGAAGGAGATAGTGCCTACTACACATATAGTGCCAGTTGCTCTTATGTTTTTACAAGCCTCAGGTTGACAATTAAAGATGATTCCCTTGGGAGTTGCAACATCATTGTTGCAATACTAAGGGACATCACTTTTTGGCATTGTTACTGGGGAGGTGTCAAAGTATGCACTAATTTTTTTCTTATTAGATTTTCATTTTCTTTAATTTTTAATCCTGCAAAAAGAGAAAAAGATACATTAGCATATTCTTTAAAAAAAAATTACAGAAAAAAAGAAAAAACACTTTCTTTTGTTTTATGCCTTGAAAAATTAGGGATAATTTTTTTTTTTTTTACAAAAAATCCCCACTTCCACTAGAAACCATCCCTTTTCAACTTACTGTGACCCTCTTTTCCTGTCCACAGGGTAATTTTAGTCCCTTTTTGGTGAGAAAGAAAGTATCTATGGGGAGCTTATAGAAGGAGAAAGTTCTTCACACCCCATAAACACTATGGCTAAAGATAAACAACCGAAAGTGTTACCATTTCCCATTAGAGAAACATATGGAGAGGATAAAATGAAAAACATTAATCTAACTATCCTACCACACTTCTATGGTTTGATTACAGAGGATCCCGACACTTTCATATTTTATTTTTCCATAGTATGTAAGACTTATGACTATACAACTGATGATAAACTGTGTAATGTTCCTAAATTAGCTTCAGCTATTTGGAACATTAATTTTGCCTTATTTATTTTGTATTTCATGATTAATGAATAAATTGTGAAGGAGGACATGTAAAACTCCCAAAAAAATAAGAATAAATCAATGCCTATGTGAACAGAGACATATCTGGGCTATTTAAATTATATCTTGCAGGTGTGAAAGAGACTAAATCACAAGAGGGGATCCTATTTGACCAAGTCAAATAGCGCAACCTAGATGCATTGAACCTCTTTGAGGGACAACGTAGTTCTAGAAGGAGGTTGTAATGTGAAAGGGGTTAAGTGATTCAAGGTGGTTTAGGGTTTGGCAAGACTCCTATATTATAAAAGGAAAGAGGAGGGCAACATGAGGAGGTTGTTGAAGACATTATTTTTGAAGGTATGTCTGCTTAGACATCCCTTGTTGGGCATTCCTGTTCAGGAATCCCACCTCTTTCCTTGAGCAGCTCTTGGAGGAGAATTGTGCTAAACTTCTCCACCATCAGGTTTGGGCCAAGTTTCACCTTACATTATAGTGCTGCTCATGACTGAGGGTTTAGATGTCTTGTGAGTTGCAGCAAGTGGAGATCTAGATCTGCTCAGATCTAGATGATAGCAGTGGCTCTTTTCAGTGAGAGTGTCATTTAACCTCCTGAAAGTGTTCATTTGCTGATTATACTTCAGATCTACATCCTAGCATCAGGCCATTTCATCTTCAGAAGCTACAGCACTATTTTTGTCCCTAAGACAGCATTATTTGCATATCTACAGCTGCAGGGTGTTCTGCTTACATTTTGGAGGAGAGATCTCCGGTGATTGGATTCATCCTTCACTGTGGTGATCCATAGATTGGCCAAACAATATATGTTCTGTTTCAGATATGATATTCTACATGTTCATGATTCAGTGATTTTCTGAATCATTCTACAGATCTGCATTCTTAGATCTCAGATCTACTTCTAGTGCTTCATGACTTGAGCAAAACCCCAAGGGGAATGTATAGATCAGCTCTTCTTGTACATGGATCTGTATTAGATCTATATTTTTATTTACTGATCTGATCTAGATCTGAAGAATTAATAAAATTTTGCTTCAGACCTGAAAATTACGCTGTCACTGTTATGCAGTCTTTTTACATGGTTGCAGCCCCTCTTTCTTGAGGATTTCTTATGTATTCTTTCATTCTTATCCTGTAAAGTGTATGAGTTATATTCATGAGCTTATTTGTGAATTTTCATACCTTATTTCAGTCATACCCTTCAGAAAACCATGCTCACATGCTTTAGTAAATTTCTGCATAAATCTAGTCTTGGGAAATCAGGGTTTTCTAGCCTAGTTAGGAAAGGAGGAATTGTTTAACTTAGCAAATTTTTTTTTTTTTGCTAAAATTCGACATGGGAATCCCTCATAACCCTAGCTATCATATACAACTACTTTCCCATCTTATTTTCACGTAAATATCCTAATACACACGTTTTAGGGAAAAAATCGTCACTTTTCCCCACCTTTTGCCTTATAAAACACTGTATAACTTTTTTGTTGTGTATTTTACTGAATTTTAAGTGTTTCTAGATCTGTATGAGGTATATAGCTGAAGCTCCACATTGGTAATAACTCATATTATTCCCAATTTGTAGTTGTTCCTGAAAAAGGGATATTACAGTGGTATCGGAGCAAGATCTTTGGCTCAGCCTGTGGCTTCAAGCCAAAGTGTTGAATCCCTAAAGGAGGAGTATTTCAAGCTCTATAGATATATTTTTTAGATGGCCAGGTAGCCTCTGGATCTCATCCTTTGTTCAAAGGTGACATATCCAATAAATGCCCCTGCAGTCAATCTCTAGAATAGAATCTTGATATCCTTGAGAAGGGAAATTTTCAGTGGTATTCCAGCAAGGAGAAAGGTAAGAATGATGAATAATATGGTTTTATTCTCATCAGATTTTATATATAAGAGGAACCTCTCCAAGGAGGTTGAACAAGAAGAAGCAGTGAAACTCCTAGAAAGTTTCAAGAGAAGAAAGATCTTCTGATCAGATCTACAAGATCTATACATGAGGAACATTCTAGATCCTCATCTCATGGATATGTGCACTCAACCATATCACCTAAGCTTCAAGGTTCTGTCAGTTATTTCTTCATGAAGAGGAAGAAAGGAGGTGTATCTAAGAAGGAGACTCTTAGGGAGTATTTGGAGAAGTATGAAGCTCAATCCAAGGAGTTCAAAGATGATTTGAATTTCCAAGGGTTCTGCAAGATCAAGGAGAGAAAATGCACAAAGAAGGAGCAGCATGACATGGGTATATTCTATCTATCTATCTTTTATAGATCACCTAAATGTCCAGTCAAGGTTTGGGTGGAGGAGCTAAACATCTTTGTGCAACAACATCAAGTCTCTAAAATTGAAGCCATCAAAGTAGAAACGCTGCATTTTGAAGGTAAAGCTTATTCTTGGTGGTTGTTTGAGTATTTTTCCTTGAATAATGACAATACACCTACTTATGCAAGGTTTATTGAAAGATTGATAGAAATTCTTGATGAAGCTCCATGTGTATCATCTTTTGTTGATACTGTCAAACCACATCAGATGAATCTTTTTCATGAGTTGGAATGGTCTATGAATCCAACTCCATTTCTGAATGCCATGGAAGAAGGTGTAAGTTTTCTTGATGCCTTGCCAAGGGCAAGATCTCCTTTGAGTAAAGTGTCCTCTTCTCAAGAGGGAAGCATGAAGGTTTCTCCTTCAATAGATGACCAAGATCTAAGGTCTTTTATTGATGGTGAGACAATTTCAGATGTCAAAGAGGAGGAGAAGACAGGAGGTCATAACGCAGTCACAGCAAAAGCACCTCAAGCACCTCATGAAGATGAATTTGGAGCACTTGCTCCAAGAGAAGAAACTCTTGCACTCTTGCAAGGAGTTCCACAAGATCTCACACATAGATCTCTTGAGCAGCATGTACCATCATTGTCAAATGATGAGATCTTGATGATAGAGGAAGGAAGAGAGGAGGAGGAGCATCTCAAGAAGAATAGCATATACCCTTCTCTACTTCCAGGGTTGGAAGACCAAGGAAGGCAAGATAATCCATGCAGCAATGGTAGGGGCAAATATGTCCACCTACATCCACATTCTTCTCTATGCCTTCATGCCTCTTTGCAAGGAGGCATTCCACCAGGAAGCCCTCCTGATTGGAGGAAAAATAAAGTGCTCTCTCAACTATGGGCAGCATTTGCATACTTGGCTAATGAAGGAGCCTTGGGAGAAGCAAGCACAGTGCAGAGGATCTTTCATGAATTCATAAAATAGATAAGCAATTTTCTGAATAGGACATTTTTATCTTCCATTCATTCATCTACGCTAAGGAATGAAAGATCAGAAATCTATGGTGGTATGGATATGAGGATACATGGAAAAACCATATCTTTGGGGTAAGCCATGGTATTCTCACTTACAAAATAAATTTCTTAACATGACAAGAGGATATTAATACTCTTGCATGCATGGGCCAAATTGAGGAAGTATTGGGGGACAAGAACTTTCCAAGGGGAGTTGATTTCCACATGCTTCAATCTCGTCTTGAGCAAGATCAGCTGCAAGGGAGGTAGCAAAAGAAAGTTTATGGGACTCCAACATGTGACCTTGGCATCAAGTATGTCAAAGAGGAGAGTCATGATATGATAGGGGTTGCATTTCAAACCTCTACAATGTTGTCATTTTTGGGAAGTCTAGAGCCTTATTGGGACTCCCAACTTATGATGGAATACTACAAGGACCCTTTCACATGTGAGGTTCTTGATGGGAAGGTAATGGATGGGAGGTATAATGTAGTTGGATGGGTCATCTACTTCCATGATCATATTTATTTGGTTAAAGGCTCCAAGCTCAAGGAGAAACTACTGAATGCAACCTATGAGATCTTGATTTCCAAACCCATTGGTTTCATTGGAGCATATCATACTATCTTGGATGGATTCATGTGGGATAATTTCAAAGAGGAGGTGCACTCTCATATGAAGAAGTGCATGAACCATTTTTTAGATGAGGAGGAACATAGCTCTTGGGAAGAATTATCATCCACGCCTCCTTATTCATTGAGTGTGAGAGGAGGCTCATCCATGAGCTACCTTGCTGATTTTAAACAAGTGTATGAAAAATATTATATTGCTGAATCTCATGATGTATACCTGTATTTTTTTAACACTCATTTGCAGGGCTTTTCTCCAAGAGGGAGCACTATTTATGATGGGATTCATGGTCCACTTGAGGCCATGAACTTTATTGATGTTGATCATCCTTTGGAGGATCTTGGAGGGAAGATACACTTTCCATGGTGTGACTCCTTTACACCAATCATTAAGCACCTTCTCCAAGCATGCAAGAAGGATGGGGCAGCAAGCAAGTGTTGGAGGAAACACTTGTCATCTTCTATTCCATGGCAGTTGAGGGTAAAACTGCATTGGTTGCACATGAGGAGGCATATTCCTTATCCTTTATCATATATGGCAACTAGCATGATTTTAATCATGATTCCACATGCTGAAGATTTTCTTATTCTTGGGAACATGGTTGGAGGAGAGACACATTTGTGGAATGTGTCCTTGGGGAAAGGAGTTTCCCACATTCTTTGCACTACATGTTCTAGGGGGAGCATGGGAGACCATATGGCCACTATATCACATTACTTGTCTCTTTATGATGTGGACCATATGCTTGTATGTAGCACTCGGAGCATGCCTCTCATGGGCATTTGGGAGGAGCTTCACTATGAGTTACCATGCTGGGAGGTAATTCATTTCATTTGGATGATAGCATGGAGGTGGAAGATCTTCATTGATGGTGAAAGTCCCCATTATTACCATCACTTCTCTCTTGATGAGGCCATGGATCAGCAAGAAGGTTTCCATATAGAACTTCCTTTACTTCATGATGAGAGATATTTGGTTTATCTACCAAAGGCCACTTTGCACACTTGGGAGGAACCATTGGGAGATGGAATTATTGCAAAAAATTTGAAGCAATGGTGGAAACTGTTGAAGGAGGAGGCCACAAGAAGAAGGGGGGATATTTTGCAGCACCCTTGTAGTTGCTTGAGGACAAGCAACATTTGGGAGGGGGAGACTGTAATGTTCCTAAATTAGCTTCAACTAATTGGAACATTAATTTTTCCTTATTTATTTGTATTTCATGATTAATGAATAAATTGTGAAGGAGGACATGTAAAACTCCCAAAAAACTAAGAATAAATCAATTCCTATGTGAACAGAGACATATCTGGGCTATTTAAATTATATCTTGCAGGTGTGAAAGAGGCTAAATCACAAGAGGGGATCCTATTTGACCAAGTCAAACAACGCAGTCTAGATGCATTGAACCTCTTTGAGGGACAACGCAGTTCTAGAAGGAGGTTGTAATGTGAAAGGGGTTAAGTGATTCAAGGTGGTTTAGGGTTTGGAAATACTCCTATATTATAAAAGGAAAGAGGAGGGCAACATGAGGAGGTTGTTGAAGACATTGTTTCTGAAGGTCTATCTGCTTAGACATCCCTTTTTGGGCATTCCTGTTCAGGAATCCCACCTCCTTCCTTGAGCAGTTATTGGAGGATAATTGTGCTAAACTTCTCCACCATCAGGCTTGGGCCAAGTTTCATCTTACATTAAAACGCTGCTCATGACTAAGGGTTTAGCTGTCTTGTGAGTTGCAGCAAGTGGAGATCTAGATCTGCTCAGATCTAGATGATAGTAGTGGCTCTTTTTAGTGAGTGTAATTTAACGTCCTAAAAGTGTTCATTTGCTGATTATACCTCAGATCTACATCTTGGCACGAGGCCATTTCATATTCAGAAGCTACAACACTATTTCTGTCCCTAAGACAGTGTTATTTGCAGATCTACAGGTGCAGGGTGCTTTGCTTGCATTTTGGAGGAGAGATCTCGGGTGTTGGGTTTCTTCCTTCACTGTGGTGATCCATAGATTGGCTAGCCAATATATGTTATGTTTCAGATCTGATCTGTTCTTTACTTGTGTTATTCATAATTTCTGAATCATTCTGCAGATCTGAAGTTTTAGATCTCAGATCTACTTCCAGTGCTTCATGTTTTGAGCAAATCCCCAAGGGGAATGTATAGATCAGATTTTCTTGTGCATGGATCTATATTGGATCTATATTTTTATGTAATTATCTGATATATATATTAAGAATCAATAAAATTCTGCTTGAGCCCTGAAAATTACGCTGTCACTGTTATGCAGTCTTTTTACATGGTTGCAGCCCCTCTTTCTTGAGGATTTCTTCTGTATTCTTTCATTATTCTCCTGTAAAGTGTATGAGTTGTGTCCATGAGATTACTTGTGAATTTTAAAACCTTATTTCATTCATACCCTTCAGAAAACCACGCTCACATGCTTCAATAAATTTCTGCATAAATCTAGTCTTGGGAAATCAAGGTTTTCTAGCCTAGTTAGGAAAGGAGGAACTGTTTAACTTAGAAAAAATTATTAGTTTTTTCTGAAATTAGACATGGGAGTCCATCATAACCATATATATCATATACAACCGCTTTCCCATCTTATTTTTGCGCAAATATCTTAATACACACGTTTTAGGGCCAAAATCCTCACTTTTCCCCACCTTTTTCCTTGTAAAACACTATATAACTTTGTTTCTGTGTATTTTACTGAATTTTAAGTGTTTTAATATCTGTATGAGGTATATATATTAAGCTACACATTGGTAATAACACATATTATTCCCAAACTATAGTTGTTCTTGGAAAAAGGGATATTACAAAATGCTCAAATTGTTCCCTTCCACTCTTAAGAATGCAGTCCTTCGATGGTTCACGAGTCTAGAAGGATGCAACAAGACTTCTACAACAAGTACTACGATTACTCTAGAGCAAGGGATACCATATATGAAATATTCATAATGGTCCAAGGAGAAAATGAGTCTCTGGAATATTTTTAGGAGAGATTCTAGTTGAGTTATAGAAGGGCACATAATTGCACCTTGGAACTAGAATCCTTGAATTTAACACTACGATGAGGATTTAGGGAATAAATAATGGAAACAATAAACTTACTAGCTAATGGAGACAAACCCACTTACTTATCATGATATCAAGAATGTATTAAAAATTCAGTCAAGGGCTACTAGAAAAACCAGTAGAGAAAAAAAAGGCATGGTAAGTCATCCTCCCTCCTCCCTGATTACTAAAAATAATATTAGAGGTAGAGGATATGGAGAATTAAATGTTACATACCTTTTCCAAGAAGATGGAAGCCTCACAGATCAAAATAAAATAAGAGGAATCAAATAAGGCATTAGCCATATTCTGCCCTCAATGCACTAGAAGACATCCTAGGAACGAATGTCCTTTAAATATCATAGAAATATGCTATGTATGTGAGGAGATTCATTCCACTGATAAATTCCATCTTTGAAAAGTCTGAAGGATGTGTACTAGGGAGTAGAAGGGAGGATGGAGAAACTGTGCTCTATCAACCAAAAGAGGCCACAATCCCATAGGAAGTTCCAATAAGGTATGCAATTCTACTCTCATTTAAATACTAATTATAATGCTAATTGTTTGTAGAAATTAATGTGTAGATTCTAAATTTCTCATGAAATTTACTAAATCACAAGACTAGAAGCTACTCTACTGATCTGTGGAAGAAAATTCATGATCAAGAACACAAATAATTAACATGCAAAAGGAAACATCACTCATGTACATAGATTTATCTAGGGGAAAGCAACTGCTAAAAACCCCTTACTATATGTATTTCATTAATCAAGGAATCTGTATGAATACAATATGATTTCTCAAGCATGAGCATAACCTACACCTGTATCTTCTATCCTATGCCTGACTGACTAAACCTGACCAATACTTAGAAAATTTTTTAAGCCTCTAAGCTCCTAGTTCCTTGTGATTTTGATTGAGGAAATAACCCCTATTTTTAAGGGAAATAACTCAATTTTATTGTGCAATTCCTATAGGCCCATTCTTTGACTGCATGCATCACCTATACAAATTGTATTAGTTTACAAATGATAGTACAAACTCAACTGGGTAACTCCAATTCTTTGCATGCATTAGTTATTTTTGGCTGAATGATCAATTAATTGGATGGCCACTAAGTGTGATTGAAGTTACAATACACAACTTGACCTTCCACTAGTTTCTTAAATAGTTGGAACTAGTATAACTACCAAAAACTCAACTTAACTGAAATATATTTCTAGAAATTAGCAATCAATCATATTGAACTGAACTCAAGTGTATCCAACTTGAATTAACTGAGTTAACTAAGAAATAAGAGCCATGTCACCTTAGTTAACTACCTTCAAGTATTCTTCTGAAATTTAAATTCAAATTGTAATCTCGTTTGATCAAGGCAAAGTCAAAAATATATTTTCTTGTGGTATTTTAAACACTCCCTCTTAGCAAGCCTAAGGGATTATCTTCTACCCCGATCCTGCCTCTATGGAACTCGAAATTAACTATTGATAAAGATTTTATCAAAATGTATGCATCTTGTTCCTATGTAGGAATGTACTGCAACAACATGATCCACCTCTGCACACAATCTCGTAGATGGTGATACCAGATATCTATGTGCTTGGATTGATCTTGAAAAAAAAGGTTTCTAGAGAGCTTTACGAAAATCTGGTTATCACAGTAAATCACAGTAGGATCCTTCATCTAAAAAAATAACCAAAAAAAAATATTTCTCATCTAGATATCCTCACATACAGTCATGTACTCTTATTTTGTTGAGTTGAGTGCCACTGATTTGAATGGAGGAGTATTAGTGAATGCTATGCTAAGAACCTCTTTAAGATTCTAAACATGCTTTCTTCTTATGTACATAGATTTGAACTGAATAACAGGTTACTTCAATGGTTTCTTTTAAGTGTTCTTCAACCAGTATAATTCCATGAACAAATTGTAAAGCATGAAATCTCAAACACTTGAAAAGAAATGTGCATCAAACAAAAAGACAAAAGCCATTGATGAAGGAGTTCACCCCTCTCAGGCTACATCTCCTAATCCGTCAATATGATTATACCTATCTTGTATTTGGTGTCAAAAGTACATATCAGTTTGTTGCCAATAACATGTGGCTATTACCCATTCAAGGTAATGTTCTCTTGCAACGAACTCTCACAATATCAACAACACAACATATCTCCTACATAGATGACATTCTTTCACTGCTGAGAGCTAGAAGCCCCTCACATATGCCCTTCAATTCCACATTGAAGAATAAAATAAACAACTTCATGAATAAATAACTCAAACCAGAGCTGAACCATACTGGTCATAGCTGCTGCAAAAAGTTTTATGGAATTGGGAAAACCCCCACAAGGTCTCCTCCATGCTAAAAAACTTCCAAAACTACTTCAAACATCTGATTGATCCATACACCTTGCTTGTAAAACCTGAAATATGACCCTGAATATGTGCTCAAGTTAGTAAAAAAAGGTTACCAATGGATTCAAAGCATCTAAAAACCCCTAAGTATCCTCTTCTGGCTCTTCAAATGGTCTTCAGGTGAAGCAGATATGGCCTCCTCTCCTGGTGGCCCTAGGAATCTTTAATCTTCAAGATGGAAAATTCACTTCCAGAAGTTCTCCTCTGCCTCTGAAACCTGCACCAATGAGTCAGGAATTCTTGAAAATGACCATCTAGCCTCTTCCCGTGCTCAATTTTGTCAAAAATTTCCCAAGTTATGACTTCTTCCAGTTTCTCCTAAGAAAACTCTACTAAATTTGGAGAGAAATCTAGTTAACTTCGACAAATTTGAAGTTCCTCTGAAAATGGCGGACTCCGCAAAGCTGAATGACAAGATAAGATCAGATTACTTAATGGATAAGCAGGATTTAAGTGCTAATTACACGCTTATCATAATCCGAACTTAGCAACTGGATTAACACTCTTAAACATGGGTTAAGGTTTGATAAAACATGTTTAAAACTTTAAACTCCATATTTTAATTGGAGCTTCACCAGTGGTCTTGGGCGGTGGTCCTATGGACTGGGCCTGGCCCCTCTTTTCCACCACCACAAAAAATATAAAATTTAAATGGTTATGTGCTGCATAGTATGTTAAGAACCATGTGATAGCGGAGGTGGTATGTCGTTGCGTTTGTGTGGGAGAGGTCGAGGGGTCGAGCCCGAACTTTGCCCATCCTCTAATATATAATTTTTCCACCATATAAATGCATTTATACCATTATATAACACCATTTTGACCTTTGGGAGGGGCAGGTGGCGGTCCCTGGCTGCACCATGTGTCCTCTTCCTATTGTTGCATTTCCAAAACCCAATAACATTGCAACAAATCACCAATTCAAAAACCAATCCTGAAGACACTTGTCATAGTGTCATTGGAAAAATTGAAGGAATATTATGGGAATATTCTTTTTTTTTTGCTGCTTAGGCTACCTAGTCATCATTCTATTAATTCTGTAAAAATTTTAGCTATTTGTGAAAACAAACAAAAGGCTATGACTTTCACATACGGATTTGGTTTTCGATGAAACGAAGTGTGCCAAAATTAGGATGATGAGACCTATCGGGTCATTCATGTTTCAAGTGATTCAGAGAACTTTGATTTTTGAGCTTAAATTTGAGCTTATGATCATATCTCCCCACTAAAAGACTTTTGGTCTCCAAAATTTCATTTTCATCTGTTTAGAAATTTAAGGTACACTTCCTTCATTCTTCTAAACTCAACCCAATCGAAGTTTGAAGTGCTGTGAAAACTCTTTTTTATGCTGAACTTGAACTGTAACTCGACCAAAGGTTTCAAGTTGGTTGTTCTTCTTCAGTTTTCCATGTTTCTATGACCATGGATAAGAATATCCTTCCCAAGAAGAATTCAATGGTGTTTATCTGAAAAAATCCTTATCGAGGATAAATTCCAAAAGACTTTGACATAAACCAATACAAGCTGCACATGGCGAATACTTGTAGAAATTGAGTGCTGAAAACATTTGTATGTGAAAAATATGCTACCACTACTCATATAACAATTTCCAAAAATGTTTTTTCGACATAATAAAAGAGAAATGAATTTTACAACATGGAGAAACTTGACACCCAAATTTTCCATTTCAATTGACTAACAACCAAGCCAAACTAGCATAAACATGCTAAAGAATACACTATTGCATGTAAGTGATTTATTCATGAATTATCACTTTTAAAAATTACCCACTATGGGGATATGCAACCAGTGTAGACGAAGACTTACAATCTTCAACTGGACAAATAGTTTGAATAATTCTTACCCAACATGGTGACTGAACCCTCTATTTGAACTTTTCCTTCTTTTGAAGTTGCTTCATGGATGGTCGCATCTTGTGCCACTTTTTATTTTGTCGCTTCCTTTCCGGTGCTTGCATGAATTTCTTTCCCTTACCAGGATGAAGTTGTGGAAACAATTTCCAACACTTCTAGGTATAATTCCCACTGATATTGTAGTGAGTGAAAAAGTTCCTTTGAGCTCTTCTTATCTCACATGCATTTTTCTTTGATTGAGTTTTCCTCTTCTCGTTCTCAATACCAAGAGACATAAACATCTTATTGATGATGGATTTTATTTTGTTGCAATCATATAAACAATGGCTAGAAGAAATTCAAAAAGTGCATGGAGACATTCTCCTCAACATGTCACTCAAATTAGTAGGTTGTTTTCCTTTAGGAGAAGCATTTAAATGAATAGGATGAGTATACCTTTTATTGGCATCCTTTGGCTTATGCTTCCTAGATGATGAACTTGCATGACAAGAAGAACTTGAATCAACTTCTTCTTCAACTTTTTCATCTCTCTCTAGAGATAACTCCAAGCCTCTTTTGTATTTAGAGAACCAAGTAGGTACTAGTTCCGGATTCAAAGCCCAACACCTTGCCTTCTCATGTACTCTTTTTTGACAGAAGGTACATGATACATAATAACTATCATTAGAGGACCATTCTTTTGGTGCAACATAACCCAAGCCTTCATACTTAGGTCTCTCTTTTACCTCTATTCGGTTCTTGATGCCTTGTTGATTCACACCAAGACCTAAGCCTTTCTTGTAACCCATCTTTTCGAAGAGCTTAGACCCAATTACTCTGTTGTGTCTTTCAAAGGCTGCAAACGAATTTACATTAATAGAAGGATGTAAATAAGGAGAATATGCATGCTCACCATTTGTCTCATCTCTTGATTGAGACACAAAGATGGTTTCATACTCCTTTCTGATTCTGAAGGTGTCCTCTTGGACTCTTTTTTTCTCTTCTTTCAGCTCCTTAAGATGAGGTGATGATTGAACCTCATCCTCCACATCATGTGGAAAAAAGGCACAAATATGTCCATATTCCATCTTGGAAGGAATTTCTACATTAACATTTGGCATCAAAGTTGTAGAAAAATATGAAGTTTGTGGAGAAGATGGTGGTTTATCACCGTTGTTTTTACCTTCTTCCTTTGTTGGAGAACCTTATCCTCTTGAAGATCTAGAGGATTCACCTTGCAGTTGTGAGTTCCTCTCTTCCTAGAGGACCTTCACCATCTCTGACATGTCCCGCAATCATTTTTGAAGCTTTCATCTGTTGTCAGGCTTGTAGGCTTTCCTACTTGAGACATGCTTACTGAAGCCTCAAGATTCTGTAGAGGTGAAACTTGAGGTGAAGCTTGTGGCAACTATGGCCTTCTTCTCTTTCTTCCAACTTGGGAATCTACAGCAACAAGTTTTAACTATCCTCTCTGGATCTTTAACCTTATAAGCATTTTTATCTTGCAAATAGTCAAACCCTCTTTGCACAAGCAACACAAGCTAACAATAAACCTATAGCTCTGATACCAACTTGATATGAAAGGAGGAGTATTAGAGAATGCTATGCTAAGTACCTCTTTCAGATTTTAAACATGCTTTCTTCTTATGTGCATATATTTGAATTGAATAGTAGGTTACTTCAATGGTTTCTATAAGTGTTATTAAACTAGTATAATTCCATGAACAAATTTTAAAGCATGAAATCATCAAAAACTTGAAAATAAATGTGCATCAAACAACAAGACAAAAGCCATTGATGAAGGAGTTCACCCCTCCCGGGCTACATCTCTTGGTCCATCAACATGACTAGACCTCTCTTGTATTCAGTGTCAAAATTACATATAAGTTTGCTGCCAATAACACGTGGCTATTTCCCCTTCATGGTAATGTTATCTTGCAAATAACTCTCAGAATAGCAGCAACTCAACATATCTCCTACAAAGATGTCATTATTTCATCAGTGAGAGCTATAATCCCCTCACATACACCCTTCAATTCCACACTGAATAAAATAATAAAAATATTCATGAATAAAGGAGTCAAGCCAGATCTGAACCATGCTCATCACAGCTGCTACAAAAAGTTTTTTTGAATTGGGAAAACCCCCACAAGGTCTCCTCCATGCTCAACAGCTTCCAAAAATTCTTCAAACATCGGATAATCCATACACCTTACTTATCAAACCTGAAATATGACCCTGAAGCTGTTCTCAAATCAGTAAACAGAGGTTACCAATGGATTCACAGCATCCAAAAACCCCTAAGTAGCCCTTTTTGGCTCTTCAAATGGTCTTCAGGTGAAGAGGATATGGCCTCCTTTTCTGGTGGCCCTAGGCATCTTTAATATTCAAGCTCAAAAAATCACTTCCAGAAGTGCTCCAATGCCTCTGAAACTAGCACCA
Source organism: Pinus albicaulis (assembly GCA_034641835.2). Classification (NCBI taxonomy): domain Eukaryota; kingdom Viridiplantae; phylum Streptophyta; class Pinopsida; order Pinales; family Pinaceae; genus Pinus; species Pinus albicaulis. The sequence continues at coordinate 1,662,025,744 of CM076575.1, read as the reverse complement.
ATTATCCAGGAATGATTTAAAATGACTATCTAGCCTCTTTGTGTGCTCAATTTTGTCGAAATTTGGCCAAGTTATGACTTCTTCTAGTTTCTCCTAGGAAAACTCCACTAAATTTGGAGAAAACTCCAATTAACTCCGACAGATTTGAAGTTCCGCTGAAAATGACAGACTCTGCCAAACCGAGCACCAAGATAAGATCATATTAATTAATGGATAAGTGGGAGTTAAGTGCTAATTAAGCGAAACTTAAGCGCTAATTATGTGCTTAACATAATCCACACTTAGCAACTAGATTAACGCTCTTAAACATGGGTTAAGGTTTAATAAAACATGTTTAAAACTTTAAACTCCACATTTTCATTGGAGCTCAGCTGGTGGTCCTATGGACCGGGGCTGGCCCCTCTTTTCCCCTGCCACAAGCAATATCAAATTTAAATAGATATGAGTTGCATAGTATGTTAAGACCCATGTGATAGTAGAGGTGGTATGTTGGGGGAGGTCGTGGGGTCGAGCCTGACCTCCACTTGTCCTCCGTTATATAATTTTTCCACCATATAAATGCATTTCAACCATTACATAACACCATTTCAACCTTTTGGAGGGGGCACGTGGTGGCCTCTGGTTGCACCACATGTCCTCTTCCCATTGGTGCATTTCCAAAACCCAATAACATTGCAACAACTCACCAATTTAGAAACCAATCCTGAAGTAACACTTGTCATAGTGTCCTTGGAAAAATTGAAGGAATATTCTACGAATATTATTTTTTTGCTGACTAGGATGCCTAGTCATCATTCTGTTAATTATGCACAAATTTTAACTGTTTGTGAAAAAGAACAATAGACTATAACTTTCATATACAGATTCGGTTTTTGATGAAACAAAGTGCACTGAAATCAGGGAGGCGAGACCTATTCGGTAGTTCAGGTTTCGAGCGGTTCTGAGAAATTTGAGCTCCTGATCAACCACAGATCGCTTCTTCGTGCTGTACCAATAAACCGTTGTAGACCCAACATTGAAAATTCACCCTGATGTGCTCTTCTGGTTTGATGCAATCCCCACAAAATCTGCATCTATGAAGCCACATAACTTCACTCCCTCTGTCTGTTTGTACCATAGTCCAAATTGGGTGGTGCCTATGAGTTACCATAGAACATGTTTAGTAGCCCTCCAAAATAATTTGATCAATTGAACCATGGCTTGGATCAACTGGTTGACTACATAACACATGTGTGGCCGTGTGTTCACAAGGTACATGAGTGAACCCACCAACTGCCTGTACATGGTAGCATCCACTTCCTCACTTGAAGTGGCATATTCCTTCCTCCGGATGTTCACTAGAGGAGTCTCCATCGGTTTGCATCTATCCATGTAGAAATTCTGAAGTATCTTATTGGAATACTTTCCCCGAGAGACAAACGATTCCCCTTATCCTTGTTATACTTCCAAACCTAGAAAATAATGCATGAGACCCATATCCTTCATTTCAAACTCTCTTGCAAGGTCCTCCTTGAAAGATATGATTATATTTTCATCATAAATAAAATTAGATCATCAAAATATAAAAAAATAATCAATAATTTAACTTATACCAAAATGTGGTAAATATTTGCATCTACTTCACTTTTGGTGATTCCCAAACTGATGAGGTAACTATCAATCCTGGTATACTAAGCACAGGGCGCTTTCTTCAACCCATACAATGCACACTTGAGTTTGTACACATGCGAATCTCCGTTTAAGGTATAAAAACATTTAGGTTGTTCAATGTACACCTCGTACTCAATAAATCCATTGAGTAATGCTGTCTTCACATTCATGTGGTGGATTTTACACCCCATCCGTGTGGCCGTAGCAAGAATAGAAAAGGTATCCTCATATTCAATCCCTTCAAACTGAGAGTACCCATTGGCCACAAATATGACCTTGTGCTTATCTGTGCTTCTCTTTGCTGCATGATTTACCTTGTAAATCCATATCTAACCTACCACTGATTTTTCCGTTGGTCTTGGGACCACTTCCAAAACACTATTTCTGATAATGGAATCATATTCCTCTACCATAGCATCAAATCATAAAGGATTCTCTACTGCTTCCTCAAATGAAGATGGTTATGTCTCTATTAGCTCAATAATCAGATCCATGTAGTTAATGTACCGACCCAATGACCTCCTCTACCTGCGCTGTGATGTCGATGCTCCCACATTCTCTCTAACATCCTATAATAATATGTCAGCTTCCCTAGTTCATTTACTTCCTTCTCTGGATGTATCTTCTTGAGTGGCTATCTCCAATATCCACTCCTCTGCTTGTGGATGCTCCACAACTTCCTGAGGTTATTCCTTTGGAGTTAAAATCTCCTAATTTGCATGCAACTTAAGCTCCCTCTCAAGGGAACACCTCGTTGTATTTTCCTCATAGAAATTCACATCTCTTCGACTCAACTATAATTTTTAGGGATGACAGGTACACATGATAGTTGTGAGGTGTATCAGTGTACCCCAAAAATATCCCCAACTCTACTGTCAGCTCCATCTTTTTCCTTACTTCCTTGGAGACATGGAAATACAATGATGCTCCAATTATCTTGAAGTACGACACATCTGATTTCTTCCCTGAAAAATCTTATTCTAATGTGCTCATCCCAAGAATCCGATGAGGACTCATGTTATGCAAATAGAACACTGTTTTGCATGCTTTGGCCCACAAGTGCAAAGGTAGTCCTTGTTCATGCAACATATCCCTTGCTGCTCCCACAATACTTCTATTTTTCTTCTCAACCAACCCATTATGTTATAGGTTGTGGGGTGTTGTCAACTTTCGGAAAATGCCTTCCTTTGCACAAGAATTTTTAAACTCAATCGACACATACTCACCTTTGTTATCACTCCTGAGAGCCTTCAATTTATTTCTAGTTTATTTCAAAACAAGTGCTTTAAATTCAAAAAAATTGGAGAATGTATGGTGTTTCTTCTACATGTGGAAAATACAACACTTCCATGAGAAATCATCTACAAATATAACATAATAACAATGCTTAGAAGTGGAGGTTGTCGAGAAAGGTCCACATACATCATAGTGGATCCTTTCAAGGATTGCATGCACCTTGCTGTCCCGATCATTGAATGTGGATTTTGTGTACTTCCCCAAGATACACCCTTTGAATGTATCACATTTCTCTAATGCTACTTTGGGGAGGCCTGTGGTAATCTGCTGCATGATATTGAAAACTCCATGATGCAAATGTCCAAGTCTTCTATGCCATAATTTTCCAACATCTCGACTCTGAACCTTCTACGTGTTTGTGATCAAAGTAGCATAGTCTTCCACATCTAGCTTGTAGAGGTTCTTCATTCAAACCCTAATCTTCTTCACTTTTCCTGTGGCGATGTGTCTCAAGAATGCCTTTCCTTTTTTAAATATCACATCGTAGCCACAATCTTCCAACAATGAGGTGAAAACTAGATTCTTATTTAGACCCAGTACAAACGTCACATCCTTGAGCCTAAGAGGGGATCCCGACTCCCTCTAAAAGGTGACTGTGCCGATTTTGGTCATGTTGTAACTTCCATCATATCCCATATCGATGTGCATTTGGATATATTTCTCCTCCAAGTCATTGGAAAATTCTTTATTCTCTTTTATGTGGAACGAGGCACCACTATCTAGATACCACATGCTTCCCATCACTGTGTTTTCCATGCATGTAATGAGAGTGAAGTCAAGCTCAATTGTGAAGCCAAAGCTTCACCTTCTGATCCTCCTGAGGTCTTCTTTATTACCTTCTTGTGTGGAAATTTAATGGCATAGTTTCCAAATTCATGACAGTGAAAGCACTTGATTCTGGACAAGTCTTTCTTCTTGCCCAATTGATTGGATTCAGATTTGGAATGGGATCTCTTCCCTTTTCCATTTTTTTCCTTTCCAGCCAAGGTATAATTTTCTTGGTCCTCACCCTTGGATGAAGTCATGTATCTAGTATTATACCTTATTTCCTCCCATACCAAATTGGACCAGAGTCGTTCCCAATTTGATAGTTTATCCCTCCCATTTATTGAATCTTGATAGCTGTGCCAGCTCTTGGGAAGGCCGAGAAGGGATAGGCTCGTCAAATAATCATTTGGTATCGTGACACTGACTCCTACAATTTCATCACGACACTGGGTGAACCTACTCATATATTAATAAATTGAGTCATTCTTCTGCATCTTAATTCTTTGAAGCTTGTGCTTGAGCACCAACTTCCCATGGTTACTACTATTCTGGAAAAATTATGTCAAAGATTTCCACATGATCCAAATGGAAAATGGCATCAACTCATGGTATTCATCTACCCATGTTATCCATCCACCCATGGAATTTACCCATGGTATTGTAAATAGCATCGACCCATGGTATTCATCCACCCATGATATTTATTCACCCATGGTATTATAAGTGACCCATGGTATGTATCCACCCATGGTATTCATCCACACATGGGATTTACCCATGGTATTGTAAGTGGTATCTACCCATGGTATTGGCCCATGGTATCTACCTATGGTATTGTATCTCAAAAAAGGTTATAAATAACAAGCCTCACTTTGTAAAAGGACAGATTGTCTGCCACAATGTAGCTTCTACAGTTATTCTCTGTTTTAATAAAACAAATTTCATACAAAGTCTATTTCCCATGGATATTGAGATAATATGGTCCTGTACTCCCTCCAATATGATTCTCTCTGCCCTGGATACACACTTATTATATTCTGCTAGATTCTGAGTATTAGCTACTGCCAGTTTCAGAATGTCACTCTCAACAAATTCCTTCAACCCATTATCTTCCAACACTGCCTCCATGTGGTCCTTCTAAGCAACATAATTCAAGCTTCCATCAAGGGAATACTCCAGTCTTAGTCCATAGAAAGCCATCCTTCTAGCTCTAAATAATTGATCCTGCAAATCCGATCCTCCTGCAAATACAACTTCGAAATATCTTCTCTACTATGAATCTAGTTCTGATACCGTGTAGAAATTAATGTTTAGATTCTAAAATGCTCATGAAATTTACTAAATCATAAGACTAGAAGTTACTCTACTGATCCACAGAAGAAAATTCATGATCCAGAACACAAATCATTAACATGAAAAAGGAAACATCGCACATGCACATATATTTATCTAGGGGAAAGCAACTGCTCAAAACCCCTTACTATATTTATTGCATTAATCAAAGAATCTAGATGAATACAATATGATTTCTCAACCTTGAGCATAACCTGCAACTGCATATTCTATCCTATGCCTGACTGACTGAACCTAACCAATGGTTAGCCAAATTTTCAAGCCTCCAAGCGCATATTTCCTTGCACTATTCATTGAGGAATTTACCCCTATTTTTTAGGGAAATAACTCAATTGGATTGCATAATTCTTGTAGGCCCATTCTTTGACTGCATGCACCACCTGTACAACTTGGATTATTTTACAATTGATAATACACTTCCCTTTAACTCCAATCGCAAATGGGTAACTTAAATTCTCTGCATGCATAATTTATTTTAGGCTAATTGATCATTTAACTGGAAGACCAGTGAGTCTGATTGAAGTTACATTGAAAAAATTGACCTCCCAATAGTTCCTCCAACATTTGGAACTAGTTTAATTGACAATAGCTCATCTTAACTGATATATATTTCTAGAAATTAAAAATCAATCATACCGAACTGAACTTAATTGTCCCCAAATCAAAGTAACTGAGTTCACTGAGTGACAAGAGCCATGTAACCTCAGTTAACTACCTCCAAGTATTCCGCTGAAATTGAAATTGGAATTTTAATCTAGTTTTACCAAGGCAAAGCCAAAAATAGATTTTATTACTGCATTTTCAAAATTTTTAACCTTGGAGTCCTCCTAACCCTTCACCCTAGCCTTTTCCCACTCCTTGGTCATATCCTCCTCAAAATGTTATTCCTCCCTTCTAGCCATATCTTACTCAACTTCCTCAATGGGGAAATCCACAACAAGTATGGACAACTTAGGTGGCCCAACCAACCGCCTTAATGAATCGTCCTCAACAACCTTGCACACCCTAAATCATTCCTCTCAATAAATCATAAATGCTTGCCCAACCAAAGCCAAATCCAAACAATAATCAAGCTCAACCAGTCTACAATCGAGAAAACCAATATTATGTTGTAGAAATATAGGAAATAAACCTTAGGTCTGGGAAGGTTCTTCCAAATGTTCATCCACCTCCTCTAATAGAAAATATCAAGGAGGAGAAGGAGGATCCCGTATCTCAAGTTACACAACCAAAAAATTCTTATCTTGAAAGATTGACAACCCACAAAGCACACACTCCAAGAGGGGATGAACTTATGGGAGAACTGAATAATATTTGTGTTAAAATATCTCATTAAATAGGAATATATAAGAAGGCATGGGAGAAATAAAATGGATACCCCTACTATTAATTTCATAGGGAAGCTATATGATCTTATGCTTGGGTGAGTAATCATTCCAAAATACTTAGATATTGGGAGCTTGGTAGTAGATGTGCATGTGAATAAAATTGAAGTTCCAAATAATCTCGTTGATTTGGGTGCTATAATCAAATTCATGGCCAAGGAAACCATGCTCAAACCTAACTTCCAAGGATCTCTAAGAAATACCTCTACTATGCTACAACTTGTTGATAGATCCACAATAGTACCTAAAGGTATCATAGAATATGTAATAGCTTCTATTGATCTATGGGAATAACCCACCAAATTCCTTGTACTTCATCCCAAGACCAAGTATAATGGTTATCCACTCACCTTAGGAAGACCCTAGTTAGCCACTGCTGATGCATACATCATCGATAGGGTTGGGAACATGACCATCAACAATGGGAAATCAAGAAAAAATATTGTATTTTACCCAAAAAATCAATCCATTGTTAAGAATAAATTTCCTACATGGGTAGAGTAATAAGAAGAAGAAGAAGAAGAAGAAGAAGAAGAATAAGAAGAAGACTCTTACCTCTCACCATCCTACCCTATCTATAGACTAGAAACCACCATCGACAGCAGGAATATTGATGAAGATAATATGATTGATAATTTATGAAAAATAAATATCTTGTTGCCATGAATATTGATGGCTTAAAAGAAGAATCATATATAGGGTATCCTAGTTGTTCCCAAGACAATTCATGGGAATATTTGTTGTTTACTAGTTTTAAATAGAACAATGTAAAAATAGTAGAAATCAACCCTAATAAAACACTAAAAATTATCCCCGTCCTCTCAGCTGATCAAGAAAACCAATTTCTCACTGTACTCAAACATCATATTGATGCATTTGAATGGGACTACAAGGGGATGAAAGGAATATATCCATATTGATTGTAATATTCCCAATTAGCTTTAAGCTAGTTGGAATATTAAATTTTGTTTTTGCTTCTTAGTTAGAAGAATAAGAGGTGAGGGAGACCCATAAATCTCCTTTGTAGGAATAAAATCACTTCAAATATGCATGGACGTCATCTAAGTAGCTGGATTAAACACCCTTATGTGTGAAAAAAGGATGGAGCATGTAGACTGGGTCAACTTTGACCAAATCAAACAACGCTGATATGGAAGGAGTGACATTCATTGAGGGACAACGTAGTTTTGGAGGGAGATTACATGCATGGGAGTAGTGGCTTTAATGAGTGGGGCCCAAGGTGAGGAAGCTCACCAAGCATATAAGAAAGGGGATGGTATCCATATAAGAAAGGATTGATTATTATTTTGTTTATGGTCTGTATGACTTGTCGCTCTCTTCAGCTGTTTAGTGGAGACTGCAGTGCTGTTTAGCACAAGGGTGTTCCCGAGAGGGAATACCACCCTCATCCTCGGGGGACTTCGAGTGCCCACTTAGGAGAGGTGATTGAGTTGCATTTCAAAATTCCAACATCATGCCAAAGCTTCAGTCTTATTATACAACACAGTTTCTTCCAGATTTGTGTTGTGCTGTAGGGCGGAAATTATGGAGGGTTTGCAGGGCCATTTTCTGAGCTTGTGTTTCAGTGGAGAGGTAGTATTTCCACTGAGAGGCATGGAAGGAGGGTCCTTGAGCATTATTTCATCATATAGCACCATGTCAAGCTACCACCAACCCCTAAAACACAGTTTCAGTCCATGACTGCATTATTTCAGAGATCAGTTACAGGGGTGGTTTCAGTGCATGTTTTGGGGAGTTAGATCTTCAGTTGAGGGATCAACCTTTCACCCGGAGTATATATTGGAGGAGAGCCACATATTTCTACATTAGCTTCAGCCATATTTTTCCAGTCATTTTTCCGCAGTGAATCTTCAGCCCTAGGGTTGCACTTCACTATTGTATTTTGATTTATTTCCAGAACCCCTCTTGGGTTGTCTGGGAGAAGTGATATAGAGCCTTGATATTTATGTGTAGAATATTTTGTGGCATATATCAGTTTTTATATATCATTGTATGATTTCAGTAGTAGTTATTCTCATTAGTACTGTGCTATAGCAACTCTCTGGCATTTTTTATATTAGCAACATCTCACATTTGAGAGGGTTTGATCATGGGAGGCTTGTTTGTGTATGTTGTATGATTTTTGCCTCACCATATTGAACATTTTTGCTATTGATATGATTTATAAAATGACTCCATGTTGGTCACTTATATTTTTACATTGATTTACACTGCTACTTTCCATTTTTATGTCCTATATTACTACTTTTCCTGTTTAGGAATATTAAAGTGGTATCAGAGCATAATCTTCACTCAGCCTGTGAATCTAAGCCAATATGTCATTATAAGAAGTATATCCTCTCACAGATAGAGAGAAGAGGTATCTCAAAAGAATGAACTAGAAATATGATTATACAGATGATAGAGAAGACAAAGGCAAAACTCCCTTATCAGGAGGATACGAGGAGAAGGAGTATCCCAAGCTTCTTCTTCAAACCATGCAAGACATTGCAAGAGAAATCAAGGATATGAGGATGGATAGACACAAAGAATCCCTAAAGGGTTTCTACATGGAGAAGGCTTCGACATTTCTCATCACTGGAGTGATCAACCACTGAAGAACCAGGTTTCCGAACACTTTACAATGCCTACATTTTTACCAGTGGGAAATGGAGGGTTTCAAGAACAAGAATCTCTTGAAGACTACTTTCTTGAGTATGAGTCTCAATCTCAAATATTCAAGGACTATTTGAGCTTTCAAAAGTTCTGTCAGATCAAGGACAATAGGAGACCCCAACATCACAATAAAGGTGGAGGATTCATGCAGAATCATGATCTTCACCAGACTATGGGAAAATTTTTCTTATCCACTTTTGATGGGTTATCAAAATGCACTTCCAAGTCATGGGTAGAGAAGCTAGAAATCTACTTCCAGTTGAACCAAGTACCAGAGATGGAGGCCATAAAAATAGAAGCGCTGCACCTTTAGGGTGAAGCACATGATTCGCGGTTTCATGGACTTTCTACATTGGGTCATACCAACATGACTGCATATTCAGAGTTCAAATGGAGGTTAGTGGAGAGGTTTGATAGAAGAGACCCGGAGGCACCTTTCATTGAGCTAGCTAAGCTCAAACAATCAGGTAATCCAGAAACTTATATTTTTGAATTTCTAAAACTTTCTGTTATGGTTCCTGATTTATTTGAAACAAGGAGGGTCTATATGTTTAATGATGGGTTAGCGGAACCTCTACATGGGTTGGTTAAATCTACCAAAATAACTACCCTTCAAGATGCCATTGAAAGGGCTAGAGATCTACAAGATGCCTTGCTAAGAGCAAAGGCACATTTCTGAAAAAGCCCACTTTTCCATCAAAGGGAAAAGATAAGAAGGCTCAGCCTTGAAAGGAGAGCCAAAACAAAGTACCTCTTAGTGATGCTGTCTGAAGAGACTTGAGGAGAAGGAAGCTTTGCTTCACATGCTGAGAATCATGGGCACCCGGACATAGATGTGCAATAGTGAAGGCACACTATATAGAGGTATTTTCTGATGATGAGGAGGAAGAAGAAGAGGAACCTGAAGGAGGTCACAATGCTGGGATAGCAGGAGAGGATCCACCAGCAACCAGGAGGTAGGAATAGAGCATTTGCTCCAATTGGAGGGGCCCTTGCATCATTGAGAGGAGTACCCAAGTACTTGAACTTGAGAGTTTGAGGTTCCATTCAAAATCAGAGGGTTTCAGTGTTGATTGACAGTGTGGCTACCCACAACTTTATTGATGGCCAACTAGTGCAGAGAAGGGAAATACCCACTGATGATTTTGAGGGATTTTTAGTTTTGGTCCCACGAGCTAGAACTATGCAATGCATGCATTATGTTCCATATTTATATGTCACCTTGGGGACATATATATTGGCTGATCACTTATTTATGGTTGAAATACCTGAAACCAATGTGATATTGGGTGTGTAGTGGTTGATTACTTTGGGGAAGGTCACCACAGATTGGGAGACGTTGTAGATGGAGTGGATAGATAAAGGGAGTGGTAAACATCACGTGATTAGGGGCATGCACACATATCCCTCATAGATAGCTTCTACACAGAAAACAAAGCTGGATTTGCACAGTGGAAGAAAGGACCTAACAATCCTATCAGTTATGTAGATGGCTTTGGCCCATGAGACATTACTGTTTAGTGTCATTCTACTTGGGAGGCCACCTGATCAGGAGTTGGTGAGAAATGTATCACAACATGTAGCACAAATCATAGATCCACGAGGAGTGGGAACTGTTGAAAATGCAACAAGATGATGGAGCTTAGTGAAATGAAGTCGCCTTCACTAAGTGGGCCCGCAGGCTATTTTTGGCGCAAAGTCTATTTTTAGACTATGTCTATTTTTAAACATATGGATCATGGTCTATGAGTTGCAGGATGCTATTTATGGATGATTGGTCGAGTTGGTAAAAACATATGGACCTCTATTTTTAGACATTGGGCGGTTTCTATTTTTAGACTGTCGAGCTAAAAATAGAACAGTCAAATATTATTAACCCTTAATAATATTTAGACTATAAACATTATCTTATCCTCTTGGAGCACTTTAGTTTGATGCTTGGATGTGGCACATGCAGCTGACAGAAGGAATTACACTATTCCTAGGGGTTAGTTGAGCTATTGCATGGTTGACTTCAGTTAGAACTCATGTGGCAGAGTTTGGTGGAGTTGATGAGACAATTGGTGGAGTTGTGTTCTGTTTAACTTGGTTGAACTAGTTGTATTTAGTCTAACTGACAAATACACTAGTGATGAGTGGTGTGAATTAATTATTAATTAATTCACTAATTATTAACTCATAAATCAACTAAAGAACACATCAGTTAACTGCAATGCATGGACAGTTCAGTGGAGACCAATGTTAGAGGTGGGTGAAAGGGTGAGTCTACTATCAGTTGTGACTATTGGCTGTGCATGAGATTTGCACACACATTGATGGAGATTGCCAATGAGGATTGCGCAGTTGGAGCTAGTGGGATTTGAACTTGGATCTCATTCATTCTCATCTTGGATTGCGTAGTAGAGGTAGGCAGACTTGTGGAGGAGATTTGAACCTGTGACTTGTTCACTTTCTATACTAGTTTGTGTGTAGCATGTGAGATAGTGCTGAGAGCTGTGAGAGCTTTGTGCTATGTATTGTTACATGTTCTCTATCATTATAATATACAGATAGTTGGGGATTTTCAGCTATTGCTTTCCCCATTACATACTGTGTTGATATGTGTGCTTGATTATGTTTTAATGTGCGCATGCGACTGCTTCTATTTCCGCATATTGAGGATCAATTGTAGAAGAGGTTATGTATTATGCATGAAGCTTAAATAGTGTGTAATCAGGATAATCTCGGTGAATAATTCAACTATTATTCAAATTTCTACATGGTATCGTAGCGAGATTGATCATCGGATCTATTACAGTGATTACAATTATTTCGGTAGACAGAGTCTGTAATGGGCTAGGTAGCCTCTGGATCCATCCTTTCTTTGAAAGGTGATATATCTAGTAAATTCCCCTACAGTTGATCTCTATGCTAGAAATAATTTGTTCTCACAGATCGGAAGCGGTTGAATTTTGAGCTGGTGGAATTCGAATTTGCAGTAGTTTTCTTGGTGCCAGAGTTGAAATGTCTTTCAACGGATTGCGACTGGAATATACCCTTGAGGGCAGTTCAAATTATGTTGCATGGAAGGACCGGATGGAGGTGGTATTAGATGATAATGGGCTGAAGGAGTTCATAGATGCTGAGATCCCAAAGCCTACTGATGCTGCTCAAGTTGAGGCTTGGCAAAAGAAGATGGAAAAATGTCGAAGGATTCTGTTGGAGGGCGTGAAGGATCACATTGTATCCAGAATGCATGGAAAAGCTTCTCCATACTTGATGTGGAAAGCGTTGATAGATTTATTCCAAAGCAAGAGCGACCAGAGGAAGTTGGCGCTCAAGGATAAAATTAGACACATAAATATGAAGAAAGGCGACAATATGCCCAAGTACCTCACGAAGTTCATCCAATGCAGGGATGAGCTGGGAAGTGTGGGGGTGACTGTTTATGATAAGGAATTGGTGAGCTTGGCTATCCTTGGTATTTCGAAGAGTTGGCATGCCTATAATGATTCTGTCAATGGTTGGGAGAAATTGCCAGGATGGGAGCAACTTTGGTCGGATCTTGTGCAAGAGGAGATAAGGCGGAGTTCCAGAGACGGATCTTCATCAAAGGCATCTGATGAAGAAAATTGTGCTTTGGCTGCCAAATAAAAGAAGGGGAAGAGCAAGAAAGCTTCTCATTCCGGTGTGAAAGGCAAGAAGCAAGACATGTCCAAAGCGAAGTGTTTTCACTGTCACCAACACGGACATTATGCCACAAATTGTCCGCAGAAGAAGAAAAATAAGCAAGCTGCTGGATCTGTAGCGGGAGAGGCCTTAGCCTCGCAGTTTGAGCTGGATTTTTCACTGATCGCATGCTTGGTCTCAAGGGTGATGGGATTAGTATGGTTCTTGGACAGTGGTGCGTCTTTTCACATGACTGGAGATCGAGATCTGTTTTCAGATCTGGATGAGAAAGATCTTGGAGTGCACATCGAGATGGGCGATGATGGTAGATACAGTGCGACCAGTATCGGTACCATTTCCTTTTGAGAGGGAGTACGAAAGTATGACCCTTCGTATTGAAGAAGTGATGCATAGGAAGTGATGCATATTCGAGGATTGAAGAAGAATCTGTCTCTGTGGCGGTATTAGAAGATATGAGGGTATGATGTTGTCTTGAGCGAGAAAGAGCTTTCTGTGAGTAAGACAAGCAGAGGGTTGTTTAGGAAGATAGGGGGGTTCGGAAGTCGAGAACCTTTATCAATTGCAAGTGGATGGGTACGTACGTGACTGGCATGCAAGGCGGGTAGTAATCGGGATGATGGCGGTATAGCCGGAAATTGGTGGCTACCTTCACCATGGAGCTTTGAAGATACTGTAGCAGATTTCTACTGGGCTTCCTAAGGGTACTCTTGCGCAGTCAGATCAGTGCAAGGGATGTACCTTAGGAAAATTTGCGAAAGCCACCTTTCACGAGAAGGATAGTCGCGCCAAGACGATCCTTGAGAGAATTCACACAGACGTGTGTGGACCTTTCTCAGTAGCTTCGACAGCAAAGCACAAGTACTATGTGATCTTTGTTGATGAATTTTCTCGAAAGTGTTGGATCTTCTTCATGCAGAAGAAGAGCGAGACATACTCAAAGTTCTGTGAGTTTAAGGCGTTGGTTGAGAAGGAATCGGGGAAGCATGTGAAGGCTCTTAGGAGCGACAATGGTGGTGAATTCATCTCTGCCGAATTCAAGGACTTTTGCAGCGCAGAAGGAATTCGGAGAGAGCTCATAGCACCCCATAACCCACAGCAGAACGGGGTTGCTGAGCGGAAGAACAGAACGATCGTGGGTGCTGCACGGGCGATGTTGCATGATCAGGGCCTACCCCTTCACTTGTGGGCGAAGGCATGCAATACTGCAGTATATGTGCAGAACCGTTGTCCTCACAAGATACTTGGCATGAGTACATCGGAGGAGGCGTTTTCTGGCAAGAGGCTTGATATTTCCCATTTGAAGATTTTTGGTTCACCTGTCTACATGCATGTGACGAAGAGGTACCGAAGAAAGGTTTGGATGCGCGCGAGAGGTTGGGATATTTGTAGGGTACAGTACACACAAATATCGGCCATGTATTTTCCAGACAGTCGCAAGACTGTTGTGCGACGGGATATCAAATTTCATGAGGAGAGAGCCATGAAGTGTTCGCTTGAGAGGGAGCCACACTTGCATGCGGGGCCACACTTGCATGCGGATGAGAGCTATTAGTTCCTAAGGACAGAGCTTGGGATGCTGGATCATCCACGAGAGGAAGTTCATGGAGTGGAAGAGACCACTCGTACGGCGCCCGACCATCGGAGGTGTGGCGCACTACGAAGGAACGAGCGAGCGGCAAAGATCACCGAAGGGAAATAACATGGGACCACCTACGACACGAGGCGCGACTCTCGGCAACGGATACATCGGCTCTTGTTACGAGTGTCATGATAGAGCCATCCTCTTTTGAGGAAAGACGCAGAGAGACCCCACGAGGGTAGATGCCATGGTGGAAGAGTATGATTCGATTGTCAAAAACACTACATGGGAGATTGTCCCAAGGCCAGAAGGGAAATCAGTGGTATGTTCGAGATGGATCTACAAAGCAGAGCAAGCTGCTGACGAGAGCGTTGAGAAGTACAAGGCAATATTTGTTGCCCGGGGCTTCTCACAGATCGAGGGGATCGATTATGAGGAAACCTTTTCACCTGTCACAAGGTATTCTTCCATATGGAGCATCCTAGCTCTCTCGGCGCAAATGGGTTGGCACATCACGTGAGATGGATATGAGAAGCTGAACTCCTCGATAGGTCATTGAGGAGGAGGTGTACATAGAGCAGCCCGAAGGTTTCGAGATCTTCAGCAGTGAGTCGCATGTGTGCGGACTCAAGAGAGCACTGTACGG
The DNA here is from genome assembly GCA_034641835.2 of Pinus albicaulis. Taxonomy (NCBI): domain Eukaryota; kingdom Viridiplantae; phylum Streptophyta; class Pinopsida; order Pinales; family Pinaceae; genus Pinus; species Pinus albicaulis. The sequence continues at coordinate 1,662,010,722 of CM076575.1, read as the reverse complement.
GTTGAATCAAGCACCTCGTGCTTGGTACACACGGATAGACAGTTACTTCACCGGACTTGGATAAGCAGTTGGGCGGCTCTGCTGATTGGTGGAGGGGAAGTTGCTGATCATTGTACTGTATGTAGATGATTTGATTTTGACGGGTGATGAGCTTTTGATACTTTCATGCAAGGAGGATCTTGCTAGAGAGTTTGAGATGAAGGACTTGGGCCTCCTTCATTATTTCCTGGGATTGGAAATTTGGCAGCGCAGTGATGGACTATTTTTTTCTCAGGGTAAGTATGCCCGGGAGATACTGGAGAAGTTCAACATGCATGGCTGCAAGCCTATTGATACTCCTCTTCCTGGTGGTTGGAGGAAGGAGGATGCTACTTCAGCGGAGGTAGTGGATGCCACTGTCTATCGACAGTTGGTGGGGTCGCTTATGTATCTGGTCAATACACGACCGGATATATGCTATGCAGTTAACCAGCTTTCGCAAGCTATGGTTAAGCCTACCAAGCTCTTTTGGAAGGCGGGCAAGCATGTATTGCGCTATATCAGAGGCACATCGGGATGTGGTCTATGGTACAGACAGGAGGATGGAGCGAAGCTTTCTGGCTTCACTGATGCAGATTTGTGAGACGCGGACAAAAAAAATGCGTACGGGGGATCTTAGGTATCGGGTGACAACGATTTCTTGGTATAGCAGAAGCGAGAGGTCAGCGCGCAGATTCGACGGTGAGTATGTAGCGGCAAGCTTGGGTTTGTGCGAGGCCATATGGATGAGGAGAAGATCCTGGTCGGGTTGTTCGGGTCACCGCGGAGCCTACGCTGATTTATTGTGATAACCGGAGGTTAAACCGGAGGTTGGGCCCAAATCTTGGCTAATCCAATATTTCTTGATAGATCCAAACACATCGAATCAGGTACCATCATGTCGGAGATTGTGTGCATATCGGAGATTGTGTGCGGCGGAGAATCATGTTACTTTCATATGTTCACGGAGGATCGGGATGCGTGTCTTGGCCGAGCGCTCACCAGGAGCAAATTCGAATACCACAGAGGCAGGATAGGGGTTGCAGATAATCCATGTCTTGTTGAGAGGGAGTGTTGAAAATGCAACAAGATGATGGAGCTTAGTGAAATGAAGTCGCCTTCACTAAGTGGGCCCGCAGGCTATTTTTGGCGCAAAGTCTATTTTTAGACTATGTCTATTTTTAGACATATGGATCATGGTCTATGAGTTGCAGGATGCTATTTGTGGATGATTGGTCGAGTTGGTAAAAATAGATGGACCTCTATTTTTAGACATTGGGCGATTTCTATTTTTAGACTGTCGGGCTAAAAATAGAACAGTCAAATATTATTAACCCTTAATAATATTTGGACTATAAACATTATCTTATCCTCTTGGAGCACTTCAGTTCGAGCTACAGATGTGGCACATGCAGCTGGCAGAAGAAAATTCAAATTTCCTATGGGTTAGTTGAGCTATTGCATGGTTGACTTCAGTTAGAACTCATGTGGCAGAGTTTGGTGGAGTTGATGAGAGAGTTGGTGGAGTTGTGTTCGGTTTAACTTAGTTGAACTAGTTGTATTTAGTCTAACTGATAAATACACTAGTGATGAGTGGTGTGAATTAATTATTAATTAATTCACTAATTATTAACTCATAAATCAACTAAAGAACACATCAGTTAACTACAATGCATGGACAGTTCAGTGGAGACTAGTGTTAGAGGTGGGTGAAAGGGTGAGTCTACTATCAGTTGTGACTATTGGCTGTGCATGAGATTTGCACACACATTGATGGAGATTTCCAATGAGGATTGCGTAGTTGGAGCTAGTGGGATTCGAACTTGGATCTCATCATTAATCAACTTGGATTGCGCAGTAGAGGCAGGCAGACTTGTGGAGGAGATTTGAACCTGTGAGTTGTTCACTTTCTATACTATTTTGTGTGTAGCATGTGAGATAGTGCTGAGAGCTGTGAGAGCTTTGTGCTATGTATTGTTACATTTTCTCTATCATTATAATATACAGATAATTGGGGGTTTTCAGCTATTGCTTTCCCCATTACATACTATGTTGATATGTGTGCTTGATTATGTTTTAATGTGCGCATGCGACTGCTTCTATTTCCACATATTGATGATCAATTGTAGAAGAGGTTATGTATTATGCATGAAGCTTAAATAGTGTGTAATCAGGATAATCTCAGTGAATAATTCAGCTATTATTCAAATTTCTACAGGAACATTGGGAGGACATGAAACATCGTAGAGAGTCTTGGGTAGGCTCAAGGAGGAGGGAGACATTCTCCCAATATCATTATTACCCACTCTCACCCCACATCTTGCGTTGAGAGAGGATGTTGTAGGAATGGAGGATGGAACCATCATGGTGCAAGGATACTACTCATTGAATTTGGAGTCTCAGAAGATACTTCCACTTGGGGAGAAATCTTCCACACATAGTAGAGGATGGCAGCCACTCATGCATGCATTGGCCAAACTTAGGAAGTTTTGGGTGGGTGATATCTTCCCATGAAAGACTAACCTCCAAAAGATTCAACCTTTACTTGAGCATGAGGAGCTACAGGAGGAGCAACAGAGGAAGGATAGCAACATCCTGGTATGTGAATTTTGCATGGGACTCTGTCAAAGAAGGGGGAAACAACATGAAAAATGATTTACATAATAGATCATCAACGCTGTCACTATGGAGGATAGATCCTTATTGGAGATCCCAGCTGTTGGTGGAATACTCCAAGGATATCTTTAAATGTAGGATAATTGAAGGCCAACTATTAGATGAGAAGTATTTAGTGAGAGATGAAGTCATCTACTGTCAGGGTAGGATATTATTATCTAGAGTATCCAAGCTCAAGGAGAAGTTACTACATGCAGCACATGAAGATTTTCTCTTCAACCACATTTATTCCATGAGATCATATCATACTATCATGGAGGGATTCACTTGGGAAGGCTTTAAAGAGGAGATACATCAGCATATTAGGAGATGCATGGATCATTTGGAGACAGAGGAGAGACATAACTCTTTGATAGAGTTATCATAACCAAATATTTCCTTATTGGGAATGAGAGGGGACACATATATGAGCCACTCCATTGGTTTGATCAAGGCATATGGTAAGGATCATGTTTTTGTGCATAATGATTTACTAGATGAGTATTTACATTCCTTTACCATACATGTGCAGGCCATTTCTCCAAGTGGGGGCACTCTTCATTATGGGCTTCATGGACTACTTGGGGCCATAAACAATGGTGAGCATGGCCACTCCCTAGGAGGATTTAGGGAGATGATATATCATTTAGGGTGTACTCCATTGGCAACAAACATCATTCACCTTCTCCAAGCATGTGAGAAGACTATGGTAGCAAACAAGTGGTGGGAAAACCACTTATTATATCATGTTCTGAGGCAGTAAAGAGACATACTGTGCTGGTTTCACATGTGGGACTATGATCCTCCTCTAGTATTACATATGGCAGCTTATGTAACCTTGGTTATGATCCCCTACATTGATGATAATCTTATCATTATTGTGGGCATGATTGGAGGAATGATGCAGGGATTGAATGTGCCCACTTGGAGTGAGATTCTCCATGTTTCTTATGCTTCGTGATTCAAGGAGAACATTGGGAAAACCATGATTCCTACATCAGACCTTTTGTTTCCTTATGAGATGAGTCATTGGCATCTCATGAGTACTTGGGAGGAGCATTTCATGGATGGTTTGATTGGGAGACACTTGGTTCATGAGGGAAGGAGCCGAAGAGTTGCAACACTCACCTTTACAGTTGCTTGAGGACAAGCAACCTTTGGGAGGGGAGGACTGTAATATTCACAATTAGCTTTAAGCTAGTTGGAATATTAAATTTTGTTTTTTATTCTTAGTTAGAATAATAAGAGGGTAGGGAGACCCATAAATCTCCTTAGTAGGAATAAAATCACTCCAAATATGAATGGAGGCCATATACGTAGCTGGATTAAACACCCTTATGTGTGAAAAGGGGACGGAGCATGTAGACTGGGTCAACTTTGACCAAATCAAACAATTCTAGTATGGAAGGAGTGGAATTCATTGAGGGACAACACAGTTTTAGAGGGAGATTCCATGCATGGAAGTAGTGTCTTTAATGAGTGGGGCCCAAGGTAAGTAATCTCACCAAGCATATAAGGAAGGGGATGGCAGCCATAGAAGGCATGATTGATTATTATTTTGTTTATGGTCTGTATGTCTTGTTGCTCTCTTCAGCTGTTTAGTAGAGACTGCAGTGCTGTTTAGCACTAGGGTGTTCTCGAGTGGGAATCCCACCCTCATCCTCGGGGGACTTCAAGTGCCCACTCAGGAGAGGTAATTGAGCTGCATTTCCACATTCCAACATCAGGCCAAAGCTTCAGTCTTATTATACATCACATTTTCTTCCAGATTTATGTTGTGTGTAGGGTAGAAGTTGTGGAGGGTTTGCAGGGCCATTTTCCGAGCTTATGTTTCAGTGGAGAGGTGGCCTTTCCATTGGGAGGCCTGTAAGGAGGGCCCTTGAGTATTATTTCATCATATAGCACTAGGCCAAGCTACCACCAACCCCTACAGTGCAATTTCAGTTCATGACTGTGTTATTTCAGAGATCAGTTGCAGGGGTGGTTTCAGTGCATGTTTTTGGGAGTTAGATCTTCAGTGGAGGGATTAGCCTTTCACCCGGATTATCTATTGGAGAGGAGCCACATATTTATACATCAGCTTCAACCATATGTTCCCAAACATTTTTCTACAGTGAATCTTCATCCCTAGGGTTGCAGTTCATTATTGTATTTTGATTTATTTCCAGAAACCTTCTTGGGTTGTCTAGGAGAAGTGATATAGATCCTTGATCTTTATGTGTAGCATATTTTGTGGCATATATAAGTTTTTGTATATCATTGTATGATTTCAATAGCAATTATTCTCATTAGGACTGCGTTGTAGCATCTCTCCAGCATTTTTTATATTAGCAACATCTCACATTTGAGAGGGTTTAATCATGGGAGGCTTGTTTGTGTATGTTGTATGATTTGTGCCTCAATATATTGCACATTTTTGCTACTGATATGATTAATAAAATGGCTCCATATTGGTAACTTATATTTGTACATTGATTTACACTGCTACTTTCCATTTTTATATCCTATATTGCTGCTTTTCCTGTTTAGGAATATTACATAGATGCACCAGATAGGGGAATTTGGGAAACTGGAAAATTTGAAGGTAAAATCCCTTATGAAATTTATTTCATTAGAAAAAATCTATCCAAGACTGAATAAAGCTATATAATAACTGAAAAATAGTTCCTTTCTATTTTACGTTCTTTAAACTGTAAAAATTATATAACTAATGCGTTATACATCCAAGATTCTCCTGATCACACACTATTTGACTTCATGCATAATACATAATCTCTTCTACTATTGATCATTACTTTCGGAAATTAAATCTATTGCATTCACACGTTGAAACCATAAAAATTCACACATATGAACACAGTGTTTTAACGGGAAAGCCTAAAGCTAAAAACCCCAACTATCTGTATATAATATATATCATATATATCATGTAACAATCCTCATACAAAGCTGATCATATCAATCTCTCAGTACAATACAATCGCTACACACTAATCGGGCCCGATCTAGCAAATCCATCCACCGATATTTGCCACCTGCTAACGTGCCTCTACTGCATAATCACTGCTGAAGAATGGATTTGAATGAACTCGAATTGGTTCAGCCTTGCTCATGTAATCCTCATTGGAATATCCAATCACTGTGTGTTTCAAATCATGCAACACTATAGTCACAACTGATAGTCAACCTGCTCTTTCACCTACCTCTCCATTGGTCTCCACTGAAACTATCCATGCACTGTAGTTAACTGATGTATTCTTCAGTTGATTAATGAGTTAATATTTAGTGAATTAATTAATAATTAATTCACACCACTCTAACTAGTGTATCAATCAGTTAGACTAGATACAACTAGCTCAACTATGTTTAACTCAGTTAAACTGAACACAACTCCACCAACTACCTCGATAACTCCACCAAACTCTATCATATGAGTTATAACTTAAGTATCCATGCAATAGCTCCACTTAACCCTCGAGAATAGTGTAATTCCTTTTGTCAGCTCCTGTGCCACATCTGTGCACTTAACTGAAGTGCTCCAAGAGAATAAGATAATGTTTATAGTCCAAATATTGTTAAGAGCTAATAATATCCGACATATCTATTTTTAGACTGGCAGTCTAAAAATAGACTCTGCCCAATATGTCTAAAAATAGAAGTCCATCTATTTTTCCAACTTGACCAACCATCCACAAATAACATCCTGCAACTCATAGCATATGCTCGACATGTCTAAAAATAAACATGTCTAAAAATAGACTTGCGCCAAAAATAGCCTGCGGGCCCACTTAGTGAAGGCGACTCTTTTCACTAACCTCATCATCTTGTTGCAATCTCAACACTCCCTCTCAACAAGATAGGGGTTATATGCCACCCCAATCCTGCCTCTATGGTATTTGAATTTTCTCCTGGTGAGCGCCTTCGTCAAGATATCAGCATCCTGATCCTCCATAGGAATGTAAGAAAGTAACATGATCTTCCGCTGCACACAATCTCTGATATGATGATACCGGTCCGTGAAGCCATGCAGCCTCAACTCATCCTCCTGTCTGTACCATAGACCATATCCCGATGTGCCACTAAGATAACGCAATACATGCTTGCCTGCCTTCCAGAAGAGTTTGGTAGGCTTAACCATAGCTTGCGAAAGCTGGTTAACAGCATAGCATATATCGGGTCGTGTATTGACCAGATACATAAGCGACCCCACCAACTGTCAATAGACAGTGGCATCCACTACCTCCGCTGAAGTAGCATCCTTTTTCCTCCAACCACCAGGAAGAGGAGTGTCAACAGGCTTGCAGCCTTGCATGTTGAACCTCTCCAGAATCTCCCGGGCATACTTGCCCTGAGAAACAAACAGTCCTCCGCTGCGCTGCCAAATCTCCAATCCCAGGAAATAATGAAGGATGCCCCAGTCCTTCATCTCAAACTCTCGTGCAAGATCCTCCTTGCATGAAAGTATCAACTGCTCATCGCCAGTCAAAATCAGATCATCTACATACAGTACGATGATCAACAGCTTACCCTCCACCACAATCTGGTATAGGTTCAGATCCGCCTCACTCTTGGTGAATCCAAGACCGGTGAAATAACTGTCTATCCATGTGTACCAAGCACGAGGTGCTTGTTTCAACCCATACAACGCTCTTTTGAGCTTGCACACATGCGACTCGCTGCTGAAGAACTCGAAACCTTCGGGTTGCTCTTAGTACACCTCCTCCTCAATGACTCCATTGAGGAACGCAGTCTTCACATCCATCTGATGAATGTGCCACCCCATCTGCGCTGAGAGAGCTAGGATCGTCCGTATGGAAGAATACCTTGCGACAGGTGTAAAGGTTTCCTCATAATTGATCCCCTCAATCTGTGAGAAGCCTCGGGCAACAAATCTTGCCTTGTACTTCTCCACACTCCCATCAGCTGCTTGCTTCACTTTGTAGATCCATCTCGAACCCACCACTGATTTCCCTTCTGGCCTTGGGACAATCTCCCATGCACTGTTTCTGACAATCGAATCATACTCTTCCACCATAGCATCTACCCATGAGGGATCCTCCACAGCTTCCTCGAAAGAGGATGGCTTCGTCATGATACACTTTCTCATCGAAACCCGCTGTATCCGATATGTTAGTCGTTCTTGTGTCTTTGCGCACTGTGATCTCGGTGCTCCACAATCTTCTCTTGCGCCAATTCGGTCGCTCGGCTTCGCCAGTGCGCTTCCGCCCTGCGGTAGTTGGCTTGTTTGCATGAGTGGTTTCTTCCACTCCATGAACCTCCTCTTATGGCTGATCCACATCCTGAGGCTCATCGTTAGGAACTAATAGCTCCTCATTTGCCTGCAAGTGTGGTTCCCTCTCAAGCGAACACTTCATGGCTTTCTCCTCATGAAATTTGATATCCCGTCGCACAAAAGTCTTCCGACTATCTGGAAAATACACACGATAGTTGTGGGGTGTTTCTGTGTACCCCATAAATATTCCAACCTCTATGGTAGGCTCTAGCTTCTTCCTGCCATCCTTCATCACATGAATGTAAACAGGTGAGACAAAAATCTTCAAATGAGAAATATCAGGCTTCTTACCAGAAAATGCCTCTTCGGGTGTACTCATGCCGATGCTACGCGGGGAACAATAGTTTTGTACATAAAGCTGCGGTATTGCCAAAAAAAGCCCACAAGTGTATGGGAAGGCCCCAGTCATGCAACATCGCCCATGCAACACCCACGATCGTTCTGTTCTTCCGCTTAGCAACCCTGTTCTGCTGTGGGTTATGAGGTGTTATGAGCTCTCTTCGAATTCCTTCTGCGCTGCAAAAGTCCTTGAATTCGCCAGAGATGAATTCACCACCATTGTCGCTCCTAAGAGCCTTCACCTGCTTCCCCTATTCTTTCTCAACCAGTGCCTTGAACTCACAGAACTTTGAGTATGTCTCGCTCTTCTTCTGCATGAAGAAGATCCAACACTTACGAGAAAAATCATCAACAAATATCACATAATACCTGTGCTTTGCTGTCGAAGCTACTGAGAAAGGTCCACACACGTCTGTGTGAATTCTCTCAAGGATCATCGTGGTGCGACTATCCTTCTCATGAAAGGTGGCTTTCACAAATTTTCCCAAAGTACATCCCTTGCACTGATCTGACTGCGCAAGTGTACCTTTGGGAAGCCCGGTAGAAATCTGCTGCAAAATTTTCAAAGCACCATGGTGAAGATGGCCCAATCTCCTGTGCCATAGCTCGCCCTCATCCTAGCTCACCACTCCTTCTACCTTGCCTTCCATTGCTGCACAGCCATCTACCTACAATTGATACAGGTTATTAACTTGAACCCCTATCCTCCAGGTTTCACCGGTTGCCTTACTGCGCAGGAAAGCCTTTCCCTCGCTAAAGACAAAATCATATCCCTTGTCTTCCAACATTTCCATAGAGATCAAATTATTATTAAATATCAGAACATGCATGACATCCTTTAATATGAAAGGTTTTCCAGACTCCCTGTCAAAGGAAATGGTCCCCATACCAGTCGCACTGTATCTACCATCATCACCCATCTCGATGTACACTCCAAGATCCTTCTCATCCAGATCAATAAACAAATCTTTGTCTCCGGTCATATGGAAAGACGCACCACTGTCAAGAAACCACATTGAACCCATCATAATTGAGACACTTGAGATCAAGCATACGATCAGTAAAAATATAGTTTCAAACCGCGAGGCTAAGGCCTCTTCTGCCTGTAGATCCAATATTCTGCTTATTTTTCTTCTTCTGTGGACAATTAGTGGCGTAATGTCTGTGTTGGTGACAGTGAAATCACTTCACCTTGGACATGTCCTACTTCTTGCCTTTTGCATCAGATTGAGAAGGATTTTTCTTTCCCTTCCCTTTCCTTGCTTTGGCAGCCAAAGCGCAGTTTTCTTCATCTTCATTCTTCAATGAAGATCCATCCCTGGTACTCCACCTTATCTCCTCCTGCACAAGATCCGACCAAAGTCGCTCCCATCTCGGCAGTTTCTCCCGACCATTGACAGAGTCCTCATAGGAATGCCAACTCTTCGGAAGCCCAAGGAGAGCTAAGCTCACCAATTCCTCTTCATCTACAATAACCTCCACACTTCCCAACTCATCCCTACACTAGACAAACTTCGTGAGGTACTTGGGTATACTTTCGCCCTTCTCCATTTTTATTTTCATGAGTTTATCCTTGAGCGCCAACTTCCTCTAGTCGCTCTTGCTTTGGAACAAGTCTGTCAAAGCTTTCCACATCAATAATGGAGAAGCTTTACCATGAAGGCTAGACACTATGTGATCCTTCACACCTTCCAATAGAATCCTTCGACATTTTGTTGTCTTATTTTGCCATGCGTCAAGTGTGGTAGCATCGCTAGAAGCAGGTTTTGGAATTTCTGCATCTATGAACTCCTTCAACCCATTATCCTCTAGCACCGCCTCCATCCTGTACTTCTATGAAATATAATTTGAGCTGCCCTCAAGGACATACTCCAATCTCAATCCATTGAAAGACATCTCAACTTTGACACCAAGAAAACACTACTGCAAATTCGAATTCCACCAGCACAAAACTCAATCGCTTCAATGATTTTCAATTGCTCCAATGATCAATATCGCTCCGATACCATGTATAAATTATATAACTAATGTGTTATAAATCCAAGATTTTCTTGATCACACACTATTTGACTTCATGCATAATACAAAATCTCTTCTACTATTGATCATTACTTGCGGAAATTAAATCAATTGCATGCACACATTGAAACCATAAAAATTCACACACATTAACACAATTGTTTAACGGGAAAGCCTGAAGTTGAAAACCCCAACTATCTGTATATAATATATTTCATAGAGATCATGTAACAATCCTCATACAAAGCTGATCATATCAAGCTCTCAGTACAATACAATCGCCACACACTAATCATGCCCGATCTGGAAAATCCATGCACCGATATTTGCCACCTGCTAGCCTGCCTCTATTGCGCAATCACTGCTGAAGAATGGCTCTGAATGAACTCAAATTGGTCCAACCTTGCTCACACAATCCTCATTGGTATCTTCAACCACTGTGTATTGCAAATCATGCAACACTATAGTCACAACTAATAGTCAACCTGCTCTTTCACCTACCTCTCCACTGGTCTCCACTGAAACTGTCCATGCATTGTAGTTAACTGATGTATTCTTCAATTGATTAATGAGTTAATAATTAGTGAATTAATTAATAATTAATTCACACCACTCTCACTAGTGTATCAATCAGTTAGACTAGATACAACTAGCTCAACTATGTTTAACTAAGTTAAACTGAACACAAATCCACCAACTACCTCAATAACTCCACCAAACTCTGTCACATGAGTTCTAACTGAAGTCTCCATGCAATAGCTCCACTTAACCCTCAGGAATAGCATAATTCCTTCTGTCAGCTCCTGTGCCACATCCGTGCACTTAACTGAAGTGCTCCAAGAGAATAAGATAATTTTTATAGTCCAAATATTATTAAGAGCTAATAATATTCGACATATCTATTTTTAGACTGGCAATCTAAAAATAGATTCCGCCCAATATGTCTAAAAATAGAAGTCCATCTATTTTTCCAACTTGACCAACCATCCACAAATAGCATCCTGAAACTCATAGAATATGATCGACATGTCTAAAAATAGACTTGCGCCAAAAATAGCCTGCGGGCCCACTTAGTGAATGCGACTCTTTTCACTAATCTCATCATCTTGTTGCAATCTCAAAATAAACAAATTTAGGCACTACATGACAAGTTATCAAGTCTTCATGCACATTGACCATTCAACAATCAAGTACTTAAGGAATAAATAGATGTGAATGCTCACATAATTAAGTGGTTATTGTTGTCGTAACATTTTTACTTCAATAATATTGAAAAACCTCTAAAGGAGAATGTTTTTATAGACTTTATATCAAGACTAACCATGTTTATAGATGAAGAAGTGATAAATGACTAGTTCTCTAACAAATATCTTTTTTCCATATAACTTCCATCTCCATGGTTCACCGATATTGCCATTTTCTTAACTACTAGCCAATTTCCTCCTCACCTATCTTCAAAGGAGGAAAGTAATATTGTTAAAAAAATGTCTTATACACTTGGATTGGAGGAAACCTCTTCAAGTTAGGGCATGATTAGATTATTAGAAGATGTGTGAGAGAGGATGAAGTTTATGATATCTTCCCATCTTGCCATGATGGACCTCGTGGGGGGAATTTTGATGCAAAGGGGACACCTTATAAGATTCTACAAGAAAGATACCTTTGGCTAACCCTTCACAAGGATTTCTAGAGATATACTTCATAGTGTGATGAGTGCCAACAAATGGGAAAGCCTACTTGGAAGGATAAGACTACCCTCTAACCTCAAGTGTCATTTTATCCATATGAGAAGTGTGGCAAGGGCTTAATTGGTCCTATTTATCCCCCATTTTGGCATAGAAATTATATCATTGTCTGTACTGAATGCCTGAACAAGTGGGTTTAAGTGAAGGAAACAACAAAATATTGAAGTGGATGAATTCTTAAGGGAAAATATCTAGTACAAGTTTGGTTTTCCAAGAGAATTTGTGATAGACCAATGCTCCGTGTTCACTTCCAATATGGTCAAAGGGATAGTGAAACAACACCACGTTCGAAATTTGAAGCCCACTCCATATTACCCCCAAGAAAATGGGAAAGTAGAAGTTACTAACAAGGGATTAAAGAGATTTTTGACCAAAGTGATAAAAAAATAACAAAAAGTACTAGGAAAAAAGATTTGTTGAGGCCACTTGGACCTACAACACCAGTTGGAAAACCATCACTGGTTTTACCCCCTATGAGTTAGTGTATGGGAATAAACATTTATTGTCAAATTAATTTGAGTACAACACAATGTGTATGACATCCAAAACTTGATATTTATTTAACTAAAGCACACAAATATAGGTTACAATAATTGAATGCACTAGATGGGTCTAGAATGCAAGCCTTGTTACATAATGAAGTAATCTAGCTATAGAGAAAATTTTGGCATGAAAAACACATTAAAACTAGATCATTCTATGAGGGATATTGGGCCTTGTTGTATGATTCTAGGTTTATGGATTTTAAAGGTAAAATCATAACTATATGGTTGGGGTATTATCGGGTTGAAAAGTGTTATGATAGTGGCTCAGTAAAAAACAAGACTATAGATGAGGAACAACTTCCAATTCTAGGAAATGGATGCCATATGAAAATCTACAAGAAGCCCCTTTCTAGGGCTAAGTTTAGAAATTCAATATGTAAGGAAATATATATGATTGAGAGCATCATAGCTCCCAATCCATTTAGTCCCTAACTAGCAAAGAGAAAAAATATAAAAGAGAAAAAAAAGAAAAAAATAACCTCAAGCGAAAACCTCCTTTGAGGAACTTGAGAAAAAATAATGAGCTGAAAACCTCTATTAGACAGTTCGTAAGTATAAAAATATATAAAAAAGGAAAAAATAAGAAATCAAAGTGAAAATCTTCTCCAAGGCACTTGCGGCAGGCCCACTGGCTGAAAACCTCCATGAGGTAGACAATAAGCCTAAAAAATAAAAGAGAGAAAAAATAAAAAAATGATGAAAAATAATAAAAGAGAAAAAAGAAAAGAAAAAAGAAGTATTTTTGTCTCACCTTAATTCATGTGCAGGTACCGCAGGGAAAAACAACAAGACAAATTGAACAATTTAATCTGCGTCATCTGTTTATGACATTGGCTCAAGCACACCAAGAGGGCCCAGATGGAATCCCTGCACCATTTCCACCTTCTTTAATCACGCGCCACATCAAAAATCCATCACAAACTCCGTCCCATAATTTATTTTAAGCTTCCCTGAACTGCTACAGGAAATTCCTTCAATGCTATAAGAAGACCCAATTTTGCGAAAAAGCTACAAGTTAAGGAGTTTTTCAGCATTTGAGATGGAGAAAGACACCAGAAGCAACATAACACTTAGCTCTTTCATTATCATGCTTCATCACTTACTTTCTCCCCTAATTTTGGCCATATTTTACCCTACAACAACTCAATTTCTTCATTTTTTTCACCACATCGAGAACAAGATCTCTATCCATAGCATCATTTGTTTCTTTGTGACATATCAAGCCTCCCTGTCACTTCAAAAGGATATTTTAGTGAGCACGAGGGAACTTTGTGACGCTACATGAGACTACAAAATCTTGTAGTAGCCTATATAAATCCTACAAGCTCAAGTTCTAGAATGATAGAATTACTCCTGAAGAAGACCATTCCACCCAACAAATATTAACAATTCTAGATCAACAACATCAACAAAACACTCATTCTAAATTTGATAAAGAGGTCTAAGTAGCTATGGGATCTCCTATAGGTTGCTATAGGATTTATTGATACACCACACAAAAAAACGAAGACACTTGCAATTGGACAAATGCCACTCTCCAACACCATGAAAGGTATGCATAAGGTATGAAAATATCTAACACTGACCTTGTGAATTCATTCAAAGCATAGGAAAACATTGTTTGTGAAAAAATGGAATGGTTTAATAGATATAGAAATTAACAGAAGTCTCAGATAGTTTGGAATTAAAACTTCAATTTCTCTAAAGTTGTTCCCATGTGTGGAAAAATCATTGATACAAATTGGTTATGTTTAAAAAAAAGTGGTTTTTGTTTCCTACCAATGATTAGATGAGGTGGATGTACGGGTTACACAAAATTCCATGAGGGTAGGTGGGCTAGCTTGGTGTTGCGCACTGAGCCTTCCTTCTCCACTGCCCAAGATAATCTCCACTTAAACCAAAAGTTGGCTTGAGATCACCACATGTTTCCATTTAACACTGTGCATGAAAATATATATTAAAGAACCCATGACGATAATGTCATCGCTACAGGAGGAAGCTACAGGTTATCGCTCTCAAAATTATAACACTACAAGAGACAAACCGTAGTAAGCTATAAGAGACAAATTTTTTGCTATAGGAACCTAGAGTGTCACTGAAATCACTCACATAGGTGCACGAGAAAGATTAAAGAGGTTGGTTCTCTAAAAAAAAAATCATTTAAACTCTTATCACTACCTTTTCTTACATTTTCCATCAACCTGTTGGATAATTGTTGAAATATTTCAGTTACTTCTTCATAATTTCTTTTCCAAAGTGATGAATTAATGGAAGGGAGATAGTCCACTAGGTCTATATCAATTTCAATACATATTTCCTTGTATTATTGTGGATATATAATGATAATATATGTTGTTTTTGAAATTTTAGTTGAGATTGTGTTTTTTTACAATTGAAAATAAAATAAAATCGAAGACTCCTGCTGCCATAGGAAACTCTGTATCCTATTGCAACATAGAAAAAATGTTCTTTCTTACCTAATTTTTTTTTAATAAATCCCCATACCTTTGGATAATTTTTGATACACTAAGAAGGGTGGATTTAATAGAAGGGATCTAACTGATACAACAAGAATTCATAAGAGTCCCGAGGTCATTGTTATCTTGGAATAATGACAATGGTTAGGATCATTTGAAAATATCACAGGGTTTGATGATGAGGTTTCTTTGGAATTTGCAATGAACTTTCAAAACCCTGAAGCCCAAGAATTAATCACTACATTAAAGAGACTGGTGACCCATGTTAATGAAGATTCCATTAGTAGAGTCAACACTCTCCCTAGGGGGATACATTGGAACAAAGAAGAGAGACAAGAGGCTATTAATGGCAAGCAAGGATTCTTCCTCCCCAATGAACATTCTAATGAGGATAAGAATGGAATTATAAGTGAGAGAGTGGCTTAAAAGAGAGAGCTTGACTTACCCTTAGGATGATGTATCCTACCACAATTACTTATGAGGGTATGCTGAACATAGTGTATGCCTATTGATTCATATTTCTATACCAGTTGAGATTCCAAGCTCACTTCCCAACTCATGAGTTGTTGAGTATCCCATCCTTACTTCCTAAATTCCACAAGGAGATGAGCACTTAATTCAAGGAAGGTAAGCATAATTACCTGACCCATCATGACCTAATTATGTTGTTAGTCACTGATGCCTTGTAAAACCTTCAACATCCCATCCCTTGGATGAATGTTTTGGACATGGAAAGACAAGCCTTCCTAGAGACTCAACATAAACAACCACCTCTATCTTATCTTGGGTGTTAATCAAGTTTTTAGAGAAACTAATAAGAAATAGTAGATGAAATAAGCAAAGTAAGCTTCTAAAATGGTGACCAACGATTCCATTAGGGGGGTATGATGGGCCTTCCAAATAGGTAAAACATAAGTCCCATCTAACCACTCTTAGGAACATAAAGGCTATATTAAAGCTATATTTTTTGCACTTAATGACGCACTTTCCTAGCTTATGAGTTCTTAGGAGATTCAATGAGATTTTTCATACTTTATGTGCCTAACATGACTAGTGTGTATGGTTTTAAAGATATTCTGCATAAATTTCGAGGAGATACAACTAAAGATGCTTGTGGGGCTTTCTCCCTGCTACAGGAGAGTCTTAAATTGGTTGGATGAGGGAATTTAATGCTCCTTCCTGCTACTACGAGGGGACCCAGGAAGAAAGATCACTTATTTAATGATTTTTTGGATGGAAATGTAGTCCTTCCCTCAAGGAGGCTACCCCCTAATAATCTCTATACATAAAAGGCTCGAGTAGCCAAGTAGGGGCATAAAGTGTTGAATTTTATAGGGCACAAGCTAGAACCAATTTTCTTCAACATATACCTACTTATTACTTAGCATTAATTCCACATATCATTCATTCAATATCATTAAGTAGTTATACAAAATAAAATTCCAACCATTTAAACATGAAAGAGCAGTAAAATAACCATGAGAAAATGAGACAAATAAACGTAGATTTAGGCTTGAGGCCAAGGAAAAATTCACAAGTGGAAAACCCATAAATATTTCCTTATGCAAGAGAGATAATTCAATGTTCATTAATACATCATAAGTAACAATATCAAGAGAACAACCAAACCAATAACCAAGATCAATTTTCCAATCCCTCCTTCTTCTCCTTATGATTTCGACCATCCTTCTTCCTTCCTTTTGTGTTGGAAAAAAATCATCATGAGAGAAGTTGACATGTCCAAATGAGGAGAGGTGGTCTTCGTTATATAGTGTTTCAAGGGCGGTCGAATGGGTGCCTCTTAGGGGCCCAACCGAATTGAACAAGAAGGAGGTCGACTTGAGTATTTTAGGAGGCAACAATAAAAATTCAAATTTCCAATTTCTTCATGATGAAAATACTGACCATGAATACCGTATTTAAAAAAATCCCTCTTATCCAGAGATGTACTTTTTAGTCTCTCTCAAATCAATCTCCTCGACCAATTCATAGGTATCTCGACCCACAACCTAAGGGAGTGATAAAAATTACAAGTCTCTCTCTCAATGAAGATCAATCTCCCCGACCAATCCATGTATATCTCAACACACAACCTAAGGGAAATATCATCAATATCATCACCAAGAAAGATACATAATATTAATCAATGAGTCTAAACCAATAATATGCATAGGGTACATCTCCCCAACCAAAACAAGGTCTCTTGGCCCACTGTCTAAGGGAGGAATCCCTATCTCAATCCCCGACCAAAAGAAAGGTCTCTCGACCCATAGCCTAAGGAAGATATCACAAAATAAGGGCCTCAAAACAAAGCTCCCTGACCAAACTCACTTCCCTCTCGGTCACCTAACCTAAGGGAGTGACAATATTCTTGACCAATTCATAGGTCTTTTTCCACACATCCTAATGAATATTGTTAATAATATGATGTTGTATAATCAATGCTCCCTCTTTCTCAGAGGGTGGTTCTCATCAAATCCAAGCTTCCCACAAAAGAAAACATCAACATCCTACTCAATAGCAGAAAAGTAGCCATGGTGGATTTTAGCACTTGTTAAATCAATACAGTAGAAAATGAAAGGATGAAAAACAATTTATTCATTCAAATTCAGCTGTGGCTTCTCAAAGAAGAAAACATCATCAAAAAATGATGTATACCATGGTCAATTCCATCACAAGATCAAATATATCAACAAATATCTTCCAAATCCAAACTACTTCACAAACCAATTACATTTCCAAATTCAATCGTGCTACATGCAGTAGGAACATCCAAGTCATTCAGGCCAACACAACACCCACAATACATCTAGTCCAGATCACGGGGCTTCATGCAATGAACCCTTGGCATATCACGTGTGTTCATGCCATACTAAACAATACCCCTAATTTGACTACATATTGTAAAAAACCTCTAAAAATCACATTATTTAAACCCCTACCAATACGAACCCAATATACCTTCCTAATTTAAAAATCCCCTAATTTCACTGGATATTGTAGGTATCAATTTTTTCATGAACATTTTTTATACCCTTTATACTTTTTCATTAACTTTGAGCTCCATGTTTTACACTTGCCAATATAAAAACCCTGTACCCCCTAATATATGCTCAATATATTATACCATTTTTTCCTCAATATATATTCTCCAATATGAATGCACGTGGTATGATATTTATCCTCCGATGAAGGCTCTGTGATCTAGGTAAAGTAAAAAATTCCTTGCATTAGGTGGTTTAACGAGTGAATCAAAGGGATTCATCAAATCAGCAACAAAGTCTCACAAATTCTTCAAATTTTTCAACACACAGATGTCCATGGATTCACAATCCATTATGACACAACCTCAAAAAGGAATTCATTAGGTTTGTGCCACACCTTCAATCCTACAAATCTTCAATCAACTCCCTCTTACACTGAATATGTCCTCAACCCTTGTCAAAAACATAGTAGAAAAGTTACAAGATCATCTATAGTAGATTCAACTCAACATCACTCTAATAATATTCATATTGGAAGTCACAACTGACTTATTTACATCATGGATCAAAAAATGCTTCAATTAGGATGATATACTCCCTCTTAAGTCCAAAACCCATCCAATCAAGAGTCTTCTTTTCACATTATTCTTCCATCCTTTTCAAAAATTTCCATGGCCTGAAAGTCTTCATTGTTTACCTTCAATTCTTGCTAGGAGGCCATGGAAGAACAAATACAACCAAGCAAGATCTACAAGTACAAGAGAATCATAATGAAACAAAAAAAAATTACTTATCTCTTGAGAAAGTGTCAACTCCCTCTTGATATTTAGCCTTATTAGATCTAGTCAACCTTTTCCACATCATCAAGGGGTTAACTCTGTTCAAATCATCAAGGAGTCTACATCATCAAGGAGTCCATATCATCATCACATAGTTGACCTCATCCACATCATCACCAAAGGGTTGACCTTGTCCACATAAATATCAAGGAGTCCACATCATGAATAATTATTTAAAAGATAAAATAAATACACGATAGTATATTTTGAGAACATGTTATCTCCCTCCTAATCTTTAGCCTTATTTCATTTGACCTGCAAATCATATTTATCATCAGGATGTTAAATCTTCTAGGAGCAAGAGTATTATTCCTTTTAAGTGAAATCGATTAATCCATAAGCCCAAGGATTTATTCTCCAACCCTTTTTGTCTAGATAGGGTTACCGATTAGTTAGCTATGGTTTTAAATTAAAAACCTAATGATCTTTCAGGTTTAATCTAGGGTTTACAAACCCTAACACTTATCTTCATCAATCAGTGTTAGCGTTATTAGAAACATTCATCCTTGCATGTTTTTTCCACTTTATCATTTTCAACATCGGTAAACCTAGAGTTCCACAAACCCTAGAAATTTCTTGATCACAACCTTAATAGAATTTTTAAAACCCAAATAAATTCAAGACATTTAGACTTTCAATCCAAAGTCGATGCAATCTTATCAAGTCTCAAATCCTCAGCAAAATTATGAAGGGGAGCTTTGATCTATTATTATTTTTACCTTGGTTGCATATGCTTCAGATCAAGAAACTATTTGATCATTGTAATCAATAACATTTGTTCAATTTATTCCATTATTTAGGCCCAAGGTTCATACTCAAACATTTTGTGCAAAATTTTAGTGATAATTTATTAAGAGAGGTATGGGTCTTAAAAGAGTTTCCAACTGAGGTTCAATGCTTGAAATTCCAAAACAATGTCTTGGAAATAATTCTTTCATTTGCAAACTTTCAATTTGTTCATCTTTTAATGAGATATGGATTCACCTATCATTGTTGACTCATAAGGAATTTTCCAATGCCTTTCACAACATATTCTAGTTTTAGGCTTTCAAACTTTTGTGACAATATTTATTTCAACACAACTTCTTAGGAATTTGATAAGGATCATCAATTTTAAACAAACTATCTTAGAAATTCCCTTTTCTCTGACTTCACTTCGGGAGTATAAAGTTTCAGATATTAGTCGGCTTCTTTTCTTCTAGATTAATCAGGTCGACCTTTTTTTCACTACAGGTTGTCCTTCTTTTATGTATAAAATGGAGCGAACTTCAAGCAAGCTCAGTACCATAGATTTGAAACTTTTATTGTTTTGATTCACAGTGATGGGCTTGAACTATAGATCATAGAGATGATATTAGTATTTTTAGATTTCTGATGTCACCATATACTTATGCACATATAATATATTCTTCAACAGTGATATTGAACAAGCCTAAACCTTCTTACTAACTTCACATAAATATACAAATTTTGGTCTTATCGAATTAGAGGAAATTTCAGCCTAAAAGTAGCCTCCCAGGGAAAACTAATAAAATAATAGTTTAAATAATAAAAAAATATTTATGAATTTTGGAAGGAAAAGAAGAAAAATACTATTGTTATTGTATTTTTGGCTTATCTTTTTATACTAGGTTTACTCAATTTTCAAGTGTAGACACTTGTTAGATGCAGAATTAAATTCCACATCCAATGAGTACCCATTATGCATACTTTTGAGAAGATGCACATTGATGGAAATTGAAGATTTATTAAAAAAAAAACGTGTTCAACACTCTACTTTTCATATAGTATATTTTTTCATATAGTATATAGTATATTTTTATTTCTTTTTACTTTAGTAAGGGAAAAGTGCCTATACTTTATCAGGAGATTATAATTTGTTTTGTTTATTCAAAACTAATTAATAAAATAAAAAATTAACTAAGATAAAATAATATTGATTACTTTATTCAAGAAGCATATTTTTTTGACATATTTACATTCTTCCTACATTGGTATCAAAATTCAATTACAAACTTACTATCAATTACTTGCTAGAAACAAATTTAATACAAAACTAGATTCTTTAACACACTGACAATTTATCTCAATGAACTTAGACTTGGCCTCTGATTAAAATTAGGAATTGAAAGGTGACCATAAAACTTAAAAGTGAAATTCAATGGTCTTGATCTCTTAGCCATCCCAGAATTCAGAAAGATAGAGTCGTCGTGGAGCATCAATGCTTCTTCAGGAGCTTGTCAAATTTCTCATTTAATTCTCTAAAAATGTGAGCGAAGAGAGAAAATTATGTACTTACAATAGTGTTTTTATCACATAGTATTTGGTATTTAATTATTATATATATAATTTTATTCAAATATATGTAAATATAAATGTAATTTTTTTATATAAGGTTGTATGAGAAAATAATTTCAAAAAAAATATAATTTATCATTTTATTATTTGGGGGATAAACATTGAACATAATGTTATATTCAAATAAATATAAATATAAATGTTTTTTTTTAATAATTTTATTTTTAAAGTAATCCCAAGGGGGAAGATCAATTGGCGATTACTGTGTTATGAATTAATATGTAAACTATGAGTTTAAAGGTTCAAATACCCGTGGGTCAAGCCAATAAAAAATAAATCTATTTTTAAGGTCATGGCCAAACCAGATGCCAAATTGGTGTTTTAGGCCCTTGGTTTGTGGGACATGGGACCTGCCTTTGTGTAACAATTTGACTACTAAAATCTATGGTATAATGAAGGATAGAAGAGGCATAAAAAAAATCCCATTTCCTAATGGATATAAAAAATATTATTTATGTGTTTAAAAAAATGTTGAAATTACATTTTTTAAGGAGCTTTGGACATGCCATCTCTTTTATGGAAGTAATAATTTTAGATAGTGAAGGCTTCATTTTACATGGAACTTCTACTCTCTTCCATGTTGTGAGAAATACAAAACATGTAGGAGTAATAATGGATCCATATTTTCAATATTATACAAAATTTCTAGACATACTAGGTGGGATAACGATAATCCACATAAGAATTTTGGGTATACAAATTCTAGGAGCATTGCATGAAGGAAAGTGATCATTATTGGGATATAGTGGTTGCAATTATATGGTTTCTTGTGAGAATTACACTTTGTATTGGGTCTACCATGATCTAAAAATATTTTTGGAGAATGTAAGAGGTAATCTGAATGCTTAGGAAAAACCAAATTCCTATTCCATGGACATAGTAGCAATTGGTACTCTTTGAAGGGTAGGTATTGCGAGGGACTCTGTGAACATAGATTCCTAGAGTCCATCAATGATGAATCCAGACACTGTAATAACCTTGGTGAAAATTCCATGTAATAAAAGTTAATAAAGGAAAAATAATAATCACGGTTGATGGGACACTTAATCCAAGCTAAATGCTGGGAAAAGCATCCTAGTGAGGGTGTTAATTTCAGCTATTATGACTAAAGGAAATTGGCAAAGGCAATGGAAAAGGATTTGGAAAGGAAAAATGGAATTTATTAGCACATTTATTTATGAAAATAATGGAAAATAGGAGAAAAGGAATGTGAAAGATCACAGGTTGTATGTGAGGAGGAAAATGAAGGAAAATAATGGAAAATGAAGAAAATAGAGGCCTAATTGATAAAAAGGCTTCTAAGGATCAGTTGGAAAGATTTTTCTCAAACCTTTTGTTAGTTCAATTTTGGAGCTCTCTCATTATTCTCTTTGTCTCTCTCACTCTTGGACACTTATAGTTTTCTTGGAGCACTTTGGCATTTGATCAAGAAAGGAAAATAAGGCAAGAGGAAGGAGGGAGAAAGTAAGGGAGAGTAGGATCAAGCAACTACAACGAGATTCTTTGTAGGTATCAATTTTCATGCGTGGTTTCCTTGATATATTTTGCATGCATGGTATTGCATGTGGTTATTTTTTTTCATGGCAGGGGTTTTACCAAGTGTGATAATGTTTTCAACCAAGCCTTTCCATTTCCAGATAGTCATGGTGTGATGGGATTTTCATGTCTTGGTTGAGTTGGATTGCCAGATGTATTCGAAGCTGAGTGAGGTGGATATCCGAAAGGAAGAACACATGGCCTAGTGATCCCTGAACCAAACTATGGATCGTGGTAAAGCCACTGGCCTAGTAACCCCTGAACCAGACTGTGGGTTGCAGTAAAGCCAACTATTGTGTGCCTCAGTGGGTCTAGGAATCCTCAACCGATCAATGAAGAAATATACAGTAAATCCTATAGGTGTGCTCCCTTGGTCAAACCTAGTGATTCGGTGGGGATTATGATAAATAATGGAGGGTGGTGTCTTGAGTATGTCCTAGTGATCCCTAGATTAGATTGTGGATTACGATAAATCCTAGAGACTAGGAAGCAATAAAATTGCTCAAGATGTAGGTGGAGAACTTCGGTAGCATCCATGCTTATTTGGTTCTTTATTGGTTGGTTATGAGTCCCATATTCATGCTTGGAATATGGCACAAGGGTGATTGGATGAAGAGATATTTGGCTTAGCCAATCTATGGTCAGGGGGAATGTGGTAGTCCCATTTTGAGTTGGATTTTGCATCCTTTAATAAGAGGCTCTTTCCTTGAAATCTTATGTGCAAATGATCTAGTTTATATGTGGATTCTATGGCTGATGTATCCTTGAGATTTCTATTGTTATTATGTTGGTTATAAGCATGTATTATGACAATAATTATGTATGTATCTCCTTATGTTTTGTTTTGTAAATGAATGAAAAATGTATCTATGACCTAATAGATGATAATGCAACTAATGATATAAGGGAACAATGCTTCTTAGCAATTCTCAGATAAGAATGAGACCCCTATGCTCAGATATGTTGTTTAAAACCATAGATTACATATTTGTGACATGTTTGATGAAATTTCTGTCATGGTTGTTGGGTATGTTTTGTATTCTTTCCACAATTAGTCACCCATGGTTTTGTGCATGTGTTTGCACATGGTTTTGGGGCATGATGTTTTTTGGCCCTTCGTATTTTGTAGATCCGGTCAAGGGAGCTACGATTATGTTCTAATTGAGGGTTAATGGATTGGGGTTTATGTATGATTCGACATGTATATATATGTGTTGTAACACTAAAAGGAATGTAATGAAAAATCAAGTTAGTAGTCCTGATTTGGGATCCAGGGGAAAAATCTCTGTGTATATCTGTTTTATGTTTTATGCTCTCGCTATTGCTTATTTCCAGTTTTTAAGATTCGTTTGCAGATAATTTATGTACAGGGTTAAAACCTACATTTGGTATTAGAGCTATTTCAAATTCAAGGGGACGCCTTTGTTGCTGAGGGGTTTTTTACTCGGGCTTGTGGTAGACCTTGTTCAGTGGGAGATCTGCAGAATCGATTCTTGTGGTCAAAGAAGATGGCGAGCAGTGGAAAGATAGAGATCGAGAAATTTAATGGTCATATTTTTGAGTTGTGGAAGCTCAATATGGAGGATTTGCTGGTGGATAAAGATCAGTGGATCATGGTAGATCCAGGTACTCAACCACCGACATTGTCAGATGAAGACTATAAGAAGCTAGATCGGAAGGAAAAGAGCACAATACAGTTGTGTGTCTCAAATTCAGTATTGTTGAATGTATGTAGGGAAGCTACAATAAAGGATTTATGGGACAAGCTAGGGACTTTGTACCAATCTAAGTCTCCGGTGAATAAATTTTTCAATATTGTGGTATGTCAGTTGTTATCTGTTGATATTAAAATCTCAGATGAAGATAAGTGCATCATTTTGTTGTGTTCTCTACCAGATTCGTGGGACAGTCTGGTTATTGCAATAGGTAGAAATACAACTACCTTGAATTTTGATGACATTGTCTCAGCCTTGCTGTCGAAGGAAATGAGAGGGAGAAATATGGAGTGCCAAAATGGTGATGCCTATCTGTACAAGGAAGGTCCCAGAACAGAAACAAGAATAAGGTTTTGAGTGGGAGATCTAAATCTAGAGGGAGATCTAAATCTCCAGGAAAGTTTGTAAAGGTGTGCTAGAAATGCAGAAAGGAAGGGCACTACAAAAAGGAATTTAGATCTAAAGATCTTGAGAAAGGAAAGGGATCTGATGATGCTTCTTATGCAAAGGAAAAAACCACCTCAGATGAAGGTGGGGATGTGTATTTTTCTTCTTCCTCAAATACACATGTAGATCATGAGGCATGGTTGATTGACTCAGGTGCATCCTTTCACTTTACTCCCCATAGGGAGTGGTTCAGTGAGTATGAGAAGTATGATGGTGGTGATGTCTTCTTAGGGGATGATAGGAAGGCCAAAATCATCGAACGTGGAAAATTCAAGTTGAAGCAGCAAGGTGGAAGGATTAGAACACTTCCTGGTGTTCTACATATTCTTGCATTGGCCAGAAATCTGATTTCTGTAAGCAAGATGGATGATGCAGGTGTAAAAATAGTGTTCGAGAAAGATAACTACAAGATGGTTTGGGGAGCACTAGTATTAATATGGGGAGTTCAGATTGGAACTCTGTACAAGCTTCAAAGTAGCATTGTTATTAATGGGTGCAACACTTCTGTGGTTCCTGGAAGTGGAGCAGAAAGCCTAGCGGTCTCTAGAGAAAATACCATGTTATGGCATCAAAGGCTTGGACATATTGGAGAGAAGGGTCTTTGGATACTGCATGGAAATGATATGGTAGAAGGTATATCTAATTTCTCTCTAGATTTCGATTTCTATGAACATTGTGTATATGGGAAGCAGAATCAGGTGAGTTTTCCTTCTGGTGCTAAGAGAGCGAACA
The DNA here is from genome assembly GCA_034641835.2 of Pinus albicaulis. Taxonomy (NCBI): domain Eukaryota; kingdom Viridiplantae; phylum Streptophyta; class Pinopsida; order Pinales; family Pinaceae; genus Pinus; species Pinus albicaulis. The sequence continues at coordinate 1,661,985,020 of CM076575.1, read as the reverse complement.
AGATATTAGAGATTGTGCAAAGTGATGTATTTGGACCTATGTCAGTTCCATCACTGGGAAAGTTTGTGTACTATGTTTCATTCATAGATGACTTCTCAAGGAATACATGGATATATTTCTTGAGGAAGAAATCTGAAGTCTTTGACATATTTAAAGAATTTAAGGCTCTGGTGGAAAACCAGATAGAGAAGAAGATAAAGGTGCCGAGGATAGATAATGGTGGAGAATTTTGCAAGAAGGAATTTGAAGAGTTATGTAAGAAGTGTGGTATAACATGATAGAAGACTAATACATACGCACCTCAGAAAAATGGAGTTGCAGAAAGAATGAACATAATGTTGATGGAAAAGGAAAGAAGCATGCTTAGTGGTACCGGGTTAGGACAAGAATTCTGGGCAGAGGCAGTGGAGACTGCATGTTACTTTGTTAACATATCACCTTCATTAGCGTTGGAGGATAAGACTCCACATGAGGTATGGACTGGTAAGAAACCCTCTCTTTCACTTCTAAGGGTATTTGGATGTGATGCATATGTACATGTCCCACAGGAGAAAAGGACCAAGTTGGATAATAAATCTGAAAGGTGCATCTTTATTGTGTATAAGGATGGCTTAAAAGGTTACAATGTTTGGAACCCAGAAACAAGGTTGTGTGTAGCCGAGATGTGGTGTTTAGAGAGGTGAAAGATGTTGTTAACATGAAGTCCTACTAGAGGAACCTGAGAAGATAGATTTTGAGCTAAAGGACGATGAATCAGACTCTACAACAGAAGAAGATTCAGAAGAGAAAGAGCCAAAAAATCCAGTTGTGAGAAGATCAATTTGGGAAAGAAGGTAGCCAGAAAGGTATAGTCCATCTGCTTTCTATTCAAATTTTGCTTTAAATATCACTGATGATGATCCCAGAATTGTCAGGGAGGCAATGGATTCAGAGGATGGAAAACTACGGAAGGAGTCCATGGTTTATGAAATGGCATCCTTGCACAAAAATGAGGCATGGGATCTGATGGAGTTGTCGGCTGGAAGGAAGCCCATCAGGAGAAAATGGGTGTTTAAGAAGAAGATGAATGTAGAAGGCAAGGTGGAGAAATACAAAGCTTGGTTGGTAGCAAAAGGTTATTACCAGGCGTCGGGAATTGATTTTGGTGATATTTTTTCTCCTATTGCCAAGATTACTTCTATCTGTTGCCGCTGCATTTTATTTTGAGGTCGAACAGATGGATGTGAAGACAAAATTTCTTCACGGGGATCTGGAAGAGGAAATCTACATGAAGCAACTTGAAGGATTTATGGTGAAGGGTAAGAAAGAATTGGTATGTAGGTTCAAAAAAGTATCTGTATGGGTTAAAACAATCACCAAGAATGTGGTATCAGACCTATATATGGGGACTTTTCTTCACCATAAGAAAAGAGGATCAATGTGTTTATTTTAAATTAATTGGTGACCGTGTTATTTATTTGTTCTTGTATGTGGATGATACATTGCTGATTGGAAATGACAAAGAAATTATCCAAGATTTGAAGAACCAATTGTTCTCCAAATTCGACATGAAGGATCTTGTGCTGCAAACTATATTTTGGTCATGGAAATTAAGAGAGAGCAGGAAAAGAAGAATCTCTGATTAAACTAGAGGAAGTATGTCGAGACTATATTGCAAAGGTTCAATATGCAGGATAGTAAACCGGTGAAGGTTCCTATTCCTGTAGGTGTAAATATGTTTGTTGAACAATGTCCCAAGACACAAGAAGGAGAGGAGGATATGTACCGTGTTCCATATGCAAGTGCAATGGGTAGCCTGATGTATGTAATAGTCTGTATTAGACCAGACATTTCACATGCAGTGGGAGTATTGAGCAGGTTTATGTCAAAACCAGGGAAGGAGCATTGGACAACAATAAAGCAGGTTTTTAGATATTTGCAAGGCACTAGTGATTATGGTTTATGTTACCAGGGAAGACAAGGATTGGACAGTGTTAAGTCTCCATATTACTAGTTTAGTCCCTTATTGTTATTAGCGTAGCCCCCTTATTGTTATTTTTGTAACCCTGTAACCCTAATATTGCTATTATTGTGCCCTTACATTTTTATTGTTAGGTCAGCTAGGATTATATTGTGGGCCCATGGACTCCTATATATAGAAGGATGTTTTGGTCATTTGTATCATCCAAGAATTACTCATTTATGTAATGTATTGGAGGTTTCCCCCTTGAAATGACTGATTTCTAAGGCATTTATCTCTCTTTTCTTCTATTTTTGGAGTTGGTTTCATAACATTTGGTATCAGAGCTTTGGATTCTAGGGTTTCGCTGCTCCAAACAGGTCATTGTGGAATTTTCGCAATAACATTTTTTATACGAAGGTTAAGAAGCTGAAATCTATACAACTAAAAGCTGAATTCCTGAGGAACGTTTTGTAAAAACTTCAGATCTTAGTTCACAATATTTTCGGAGATATGATTTGGAGAAGTTAGGGTTTTTAAGGTTCTCAAATTTCAACTAAAACAGGTCATCGTGGAATTTTTTCTATAAAGTTTTGTATACAAAGTTTCAGAAGCTGAAATTTTTATAGTGTGTAGCTAAAATCCTAAGGAACCTCCTATAAGCATTTTAGATCTTGGTTCGCAATATTTTTGGAGATATGATTTGTGCAAGTTAGGATTGTTTCAGGCTCCCACATTTCATCTCAAAGAGGTGACCGTGAGAAAAACATCATAACTATCTCTCTGAGCATCGAATTGAGATTCTGTAAAAAGTGGCCATAAGTAAATAGACTGTAACTTTTAGTATATAAATTTTAGTGCCGAAGGAGGAAACAATGACACCTGGCAAGTAGTACAAGTTTGCTCTACTACACTAGTCCATAATTAGGTCATCATGGGAGATTGGGCATAACTTTGCCTTCAAGTATCCAAATTAGGTCAGACCTGTGGCATTCGAAAGAAGATTCAGAGGGCTAATTTAGGGCCGAATTTCAGATATTGAAGATCTAAAATCATAGAGATAATTTAGTTTCAATATCAAGCTTCTCAAAGGCAAGAAAAAGGTGTGAATTTTTTTTGAATTACATAAGTCTCGTTTGAAAAAATTAGTTTGAATTTATTCCAAGGGAATATTGAAGAATATGTATCAGTATTGGGTTCTAGAATGCCCCCTAAAAATAATTCAACACCCATTAAGCCTTCAGAAGGCTCTACTATGACTCATGAAGACGAAGAAACACAACATGAGATATCAAAATTATAAGAGCAAGTGCACCAAATTTCGTTATCACAAAGAGAAACAAAAAATGAAATCAAAGTTTTGAAGAAAGCCGTGGAAACTAAGATGGATGGTTTGAAGAAAGGCGTGGAAGCTAAGATGAATGGTTTGGAAGCTAAGATGGATGACATGGAAGTGGGCATGGAAGCTAAAATGGATGACATGGAAGCTAAGATCTATGAAAAACTGAAAGACAACATGGAAAACATGAAGAATGACCTAAAAGTCGACATCGAAGGTTTGGAAAAGTTCATACAAGAAATGTTTCCTAATGGGGAAAAGACAGTAGAGGAAACTCATGACGAGAACAAAATAAATGTTAATCGTGATTTCATAAACTCTAATGGTGGAAGGAAGAACCACCATATTCCAAAGATGGATATGAGGAAGTTTGATGGCAAGGATCCCGTCACATGGATACTACAGATGGAGCAATATTTTGATCTCAATAATGTGCAAAACACACAAAAGGTACGAATTGCAACTTTACGTTTAGAACAAAATACATTTGTATGGTATCGATGGCTTTCCTCCCGTAAAACAATTGTCACTTGGCCAATTTTTACGGAGGAAATGGTAGCACATTATGAGGATACAAAAAGAAACACCTTCTTTAGCCAATAGATAAATCTCAAACAAAAGGATTCAGTGGTGGAGCACATTGAGGACTTCCAAAAATTGAATATAAGGGTAACTGATATTCCAGAGGAACACATGATTGATGTCTTCATAGCGACTTTAAAGGATAACATCCAACATGAAGTTCGTGTTTGGGAACCTGATTCATTGGAAAATGCATTCAGGTTGGCAAGAAAAATTGAATGTAAAATTATGGTGACAAGGAAGCCTACCACTCACATACATAAAGATGAAAGTGTTGCTACTCCTAGACTTCCACAACCTACAAGGTTGACACCAAAAAAATTGGAAGAAAAAAGAGCAAAAGGGCTTTGCTACAGTTGTGATAGAAAATACACTAAAGGTCATAAGTGTGCTAAGAAGAAATTATTTTACATAGATTGTGAAGAGGAAGAAGAAAATGAACAAGAATCTTCAAAAGAAGAGGATATACACCAGGAACCAACCCTAGAAGAGGAAGAAATGAGTCTGACCATATCATGTAATGCCTTGGCAGGAATTACCACTCCTCAAACTCTCAAGATAGAAGGATATATCAAGAAGAAAAAGTTAATAGTGTTGATTGATTCAGGTAGTATCCATAATTTTATTCATTGTCAGGTAGCCAAAGAATTGAATTGTTTCCTATACCCAACAACAGAATGTCAAGTGATGGTTGCAAATGGAGGAACCATAAATTGCTTTGGAAAATGCCATAATATCAAGCTAACCATGGGGAAATCTGTATTGAATAGTCCAATGCTTTCCATTCCTATGGGAGGTGTTGATGTTGTACTAGGAGTACAATGGTTATAATCTTTGGGGACGATAGCTTTTAATTTTCAAGAAATTTTCTTGAATTATTTATTTATTTTTATTTTATTTTATTTTTTATTTTTTATTTATTTTTTTCAGAATGGAAGGAAGTCGAATTACGGGGTATCACAGGGAAGCCAAGAAAGATAATAATCTCTAATGTCATAAAAAAGCTTCTAAAGAAAGAACAACGAGGTGTAATTTCACAATTATGCTCACTAGAAGTTCCAACATCAAAATCATCTATTTCTACAGATCTCCAAAAAGTCTTGGACAATCATTCCAAGGTGTTTGAAACTCCCAAAGGACTCCCACCTATTCGTGATCATGATCTTGCTATTCATGGGACAGGGCTGGATATATGGACCAAAGAAGATCCACATGTGGGTATGTGTTTAGCCTATTTGGAGGTGTAGTCAGTTGGATGAGTAAAAGACAATCTATAGTGGCTCTTTCAACTACAGAGGCAGAATACATGGCAGCCACTCATGAAAGCAAGGACGCAATTTGGTTGCAGAGATTGTGTTTAAGTATGGGGTTGGTGCAGTGGGCTATAAGGATAGACGGTGACAGCCAAAGTGAAATTTTCTTGGCTAAGAACCCTGCTTATCACTCAAATACAAAGCACATTGATGTTAAATATCACTTTGTGAGAGATGTGGTTGAGGATAAAAGGGTGTTTCTGGTAAAGGTGGACACTTTTAAGAATGTTGCAGATGCATTAACAAAGTCTGTGAGCACTTAGAAGTTCTCTTGGTGTAGAGAAACAATGGGTGTTGTAGAGATGGGATAATGACTAAGTTCTCCTGTGGCCCCGTGCAGAAAGAAAACAACAAGTGGGAGAATATTGGGTATGTGTTATATTCTTTCCACAATTAGTTGCACGCGTGGGGGGGGGCCCATAGCCCCCCGTATGTTGCGCTAGGCCCCGTGAAATTTTGGACCCTATTTGCAGGACCCGCCCATGGTTTTGTGCATGGGTTTCTTCATGGTTTCGGGGCGGATGGTTTGATTTCCCCGTACCAGGGAGATCCGGGTCAAGGGAACTATGGTTATGTTATAATCTAGGGTTAATGGATTGAGGTTTATGTATACTTTGACATGTATATATATGTGTTGTAACACTAAAAGGAATATAATGAAAAATCAAGCTGATAGTTCTGATTTGGGATCTAGGGGAAAATCTCTGTGTATATATGTTTTATGTTTTATGCTTTTTCTATTGTTTATTTTCTATTTTTAAGATTCATTTGCAAATAATTTCTGCAATGGCTAGTAGGGGTCAATTCAAGTCCTTGTTCAAGTGTTTTCTTTTGAATCAATATTTTGTTGTTATATTTCATTTCTACCAGTGTCATTGAGTTGTAGGCAGTGACCTGAGCTTTGGGCTTGAAATATTTTCTCAAATATCGGGGACACTGGCACAGGCCCGAGAAAAAAAGCCCCTAGACGCATGCATGCTCATGCTGTGGGAGCATCCAGAGCCTCCTAGATGCACCCTGGCCCATATTAAGGGATCACTTGGGGTTTTAGTGGTATAAAAACTCAGTGGGACCCAACGGTTGGTTACCTTAGTGGTTGGATGGCTCCTAGGATTTTTGTTGATAATGTGGAAGGTTTGTGTGATGTGTTTCTATCGATTCCACTTCCTTAAAGTCACCTAGGTTGTTGAATCCAATCATAGTAGCCTCTCGTTGCATGTTTACCTTGGTTGGTTGGTTACTTGGGTAGATGTGGGATGAGGGTGTTATAGAGTGGTATCAGAGTGTTTTTGCGCTTTCTTTCAGTGGTGTTTGGTTTTTGGTCTCTTTGTATGATATATGATACCACAAAGTGGTATCAGAGCATGGTTCACCCCTTGGACTGGATGAGCGGAATGTGTTTGTCGTGAAAACATGTCAATTACATATGTGTTTTGTATTTTTGTGGACTATGTGCTTGTTGTGTATGCATGGTGGTGGTAATTTTTGTAGTTGTGTCTCCATGTGGAAGTTGATGGTGTCATTGTTGGAGGCATTAGTCATCAATGCACAACATTTGAATATGTGTTTGTTATGCATGTCAATGTCTATATGTTTTTATGAATGAATTGTCATCATTAAGGTTATTTTCCATGAGGTCATTATAGGAATTTTAGGTCATCATGACGTTGTTGATATGTTATGATGTTGATGTGTTGGTTGAGATAGAGTAGGAGATGCATATCATCAAAGTGAAGTTGCAGCACTAGACTTTGGAGTAAGAGAAGATCATCATACAAGTATTGTATGTTTTTCATGCGAGTATGTTAGTTAATGGATTGTTATATGCATGTTTGTCATTTTATTGTTGTTGTGGTTACATGCATGTTATATGTTAGTGAATAAGTGTGGTCACATGCACACATGCCGAACAGCCATGAATGATAGTGATGTCTTGTCATATGCATTGTTGTTGTTTTTTTACATTAGTTAACTTGATGGTTATTTTATATGTCGTTGATGAGTATGTTATATGTTAACTTGTTGTTGTTATATGTTAGTTAACCTGATGATTAGGGTTATTGTATTAAGATCTTGATGTTATATGTATCTTATTAATATGGATTCAACTATGAAAATGGTTATGGTTACGATGTTTAGGTATGAGCTGGCATATTTGTGATATTGTGTTTTACTAATTTGGATTGACTATGCCTATGTGATTGTTATGCATGAATGAAAATTGTTTATGAGCTTATGAGGTGAACATGTTAGCTAGTTACTGTTATGGATATGATGACATTACCTATTTTTGAGTGGATATGTTGTGAAGTTATATTGTGCTAATCTAGATTTATTGTGCATACAAGATAGCCTCCCATGAGATACATTAAGGTACAATTTTTCTTATGTCATTTATTTGGTGTTTGAATGTTTGATTATGTCTTCTATTTGGTGTTTGAGTGTTTGGTTTCTATTATGTCGTCTATCTGTTGTTTGAACGTTTGATTAATTGCATGATATGAGCATGTGTCTATAAGATTGCATGAAGTAATGATATTGTTTTAAGATGGTTGTACTAACACACTATGTGTTGAGATAACTGATGTGTACTTGAGTATAAGTAGGTGATAGTTGTAGTATTATGATTTTTACTATTAGTTGATTATGACATGGTTGTTAGTATTGATAGAGGTTGATTTTATTTAATAGATATGATGTCTTGATATTTGGAACATGTGAAAAATTGCATGGAAACATGGTTGGTATTAGCATGACAAGGTAAAATTTTATGTGTTTATATAACTAAATTTTGAAATTGGAAACAAGAAATATCGAAAATGGCATCAAAAGAGGCTTCTAATTTAATTTTTCCTTAATTAAATTAGAAGGAAATTGTAATTCCACATCACATGAAAGCTTGTACGAGATAACTGAGTTGGGTGGAAGAATTATTTAGCTCAGTCAGTTCAAGTTTAGGGTTAAATTAGAGGCATGTATACTATCTCCTACTTTTTAGGAGCCCTGGTTGAGTTTATTTTGAGTTGTAATTAATTAACTCGGTTTATTTGAGTTAAAATCAGTTTAACTAGTTATAACTGATGGATGAGCTAATGAGAGGTTCAGTGAATTAAATTTGATTTAATTCACATGCAGTGATCAATCATATAACTGATAATTCACTATAAATAGCTATTGCATGTAAATTCTAAGGAAGACCCAATTAAGATTGGAGTTAAAAAGAAGTAGACTATCAGTTGTCTAATTAGAAAATTGTACATGTCATGCATGAGGTAATCATGATGCCTTGGATGTATTGCACAATCAATTAGTTGTAGTTTCCTAATTAATATGGTCAATTCCCTTAGGAACACGTGAGCAAGGCTGGTCAGGCATGGACAAGGAATTGGTTAAGTATTGGACCAAACCCACTTAGATAAGAGTGAGATAGTAAGGGATAGTGCAGAGAGCTCTCAAGCCTGAGAGAAGCATTGTATTGTTTCATATTCTTAAATGAATGCAATATACATATAGCAGGTTTTTAGCTAAGGCTTTCCCCAGATACATATTGTGTTTTGTGATTGAAATTATTTCAATTTCTTGTTCATGTGATTGTGCGATCGTAATTGGTTTCTCGAATTTGTAGAATAGATTCAAGTAAATTTTTTTAGCATATTACAATATTGGTTGAATATATGTGGATTTTATACATGGTATAAGAGAAGGAATCACTATATAAGATAAGAACCAGAGTTTGTTTTGAACAATGAATCGAATTTGGAAATTTATTCTTTAGGACCAACAACAGATCAAGATGTCTTTCTGTGGATTGAGACTTAAATATGCCCTTGAGGGTAGTTCAAATTACATAGCATGGAAGGAAATATGGAGGCAACATTGGAGGACAATAGACAAAAGGAATTCAAAGATAGTGATATTCCTAGGCCCGCAACAGCGGATGCTCAAAATCTTGATGCACAGAAGAAGAATGTAGCAAAGGCGAGAAGGATTATTTTAGAAGGAGTTTGGGATCATATTGTCTCAAAAATACATGGAAAGGAAACTCCATTTGATATGTGGAAGGCTTTAACAGATATTTTTTGAAATATCAGCGACCACAAGATGGTGGCACTAAAGGAAAATCTCAGAAAGATCAAGATGGAAAAGGGCAACATGATACCAAAATAGTTGATGAAGTTCACTCAATGACGAGATGGGATTGTAAATTTTGGTGTGACAGTTACCAAGGATGATTTGGTGAGCCTAGCACTTCTAGGCCTTCCAAAGAGCTGGCATAGCTATGAGAATTTGGTAAATGGGAGGGAGAAGCTACCAGAGTGGGAGTGATTATGGCCCAACTTGGTGCAGGAAGATATTAGGAGAAATACTAGAGATGGGACCTCTTCCAAAGAAGAGGATTTTGCATTAGTCAAAAAATGAAAGAAAGAAAAGGGAAAGATGTCCCAAGGTGAATAGGTCAAGAAATACTTGTCCAACATCAAGTGTTTTCACTGTCACCAGTTTGAGCACTATGCCACAAAATGTCCACATAAGGAAGCAAGAAGGAGCCTGCAGTAGCAGCAGTACGTGAAGCTCTAGCTTCACATTTAAAGCTTGATTTCACTCTCATTGCATGCATGGCCAACACTGTACTGGGATGCATGTGGTATCTCAACAGTGGTGCCTTGTTCCATATGATGGGGAATAAAAATCTCTTTAGTGACTTGGAGGAGAAAGACCTCAAACATGACATAGAGTTTGGAGATGATGGGAGGTATAGCGCGAACGATATTGGTACTATTACCTTTCAGAGAGAGTCTGGCTCCCCTCTCAGACTCACATATGTGTTGTTTCAACAGGACTAAAGAAGAATATTATTTTCATACTGGTATTGGAAGATTGTGGCTAGGATGTGATATTTAGAAAAGGAAAGGTTTCACTTAGACACATCACCAGAAGACATGTGAAAAAAATCAGTGTAAAAGTCTAGAACCTGTATGATCTTGAAGTCAAAGATGCATTCAAATCTTTGAGGAGCAAGGCAAAGGTTAGAGACTTAGTGGTTGTGAGGGAGCATGAATTTCCTCTCAACATGCAACCTCAAAAGAAGCCTTAGAAAGTTGTGGTGCAACCACAATTAGAGAATTAGAGAGGATACCGAGTGGAGGCATCCAATCAAGAAGAGACCTCTAGTAGGGGGAAATTTCTAGCCAAGTGGGTAGAGGGAGCACATGCATCCATACCTCCAGGTGAGAGGTGGGGCGATGTGAAGTCATAGTCTCAAGAGTGTAGAATTTGGGCAGGGTCCATTGAGATGTTTTGTCTCATGGATCATTACCTTGCTATAGGGTCCCATAGTACACAGTAGCAGGATGGATCCATGGTGGTTGATGAAGTAAGATTTCAGAGTGAAATATGCAGATATTAGCATTAGTCAGATACTAGGGAGCACAGAGCAGAGTTGGCAGTAGTGGAGATGACACATTGTAGAGTTAACAACAATGCGGAGTTTTCAGTAGACAGTGCAATAGTTAGTAGCAGTTAGAGACTCTAGTAACAAATGCATCATATTGATTCAGTTTGGATGCTTTTTAGTTTCACAAGTTGCAATAGCAACAACACTAGAGATAGAGTTGAATTATTTTCTTGTTGAGAGGGAATGTTGAAATTGGCAATAAGAAATATTGAAAATGGCATCAAAATAGGCTTCTAATTTAATTTTCCCTTAATTAAATTAGAAGGAAATTGTAGTTCCACATCACATGATAGGTTATACGAGTTAAAGGAGTTGGGAAGACTTATTTATCTCATTCAATTCGAGTTGAGGGTCAAAGTAAAGGCATGTAGAGTGTCTCCTACTTTTTAGGAGCCCTGGTTGAGTTTATTTTGAGTTGTAATTAATTAACTTAGTTTATTTGAGTTAAAATAGATTTAACTAGTTATAACTGATGGATGAGGTAGTGAGAGATTTAATTCACATGCAATGATCAATCGGATAACTCATAATTCACTATAAATAGCTATTGCATGCCAGTTTTAAGGAAGACCCAATTGAGATTGGAGTTAAAGGGAAGTAGACTATCAGTTGAATAATTAGAAAATTATACAGATCATGCATGAGGTCATCAATTTGGCTTGGATGTATTATGTAATTAATTAGTTTGAATTTCATAATTAATAGGGGATCAATTCCCTCAATATTGTGTGAGCCAATCTGGTCAGACAGGGGCAAGGAACTGGTTAAGTATTGGACCAAACCTGCTCAGATCAGAGTGAGATAGTAAGAGATAGTGAAAAGAGATCTAAATCCCGAGAGAAGCATTGTGTCATTTCATATTCTTGAATTAATGCAATATACATATAGCGAGGGTTTTATCTGAGGCTTTCCCCATATGCATTTTTGTGTTGTGCAATTGAAATTATTTCTCTTTCTTGTTCATGTGATTGTGCGATTGTAATTAGTTTATGAAATCTGTAGAATAGATTCAAGTATTTTTTTTTAGCATATTGCAAGATGTGGATTTTATACACTAACATATGGGTGATGTGACTATACATAATAGGAATTGATTGCAGCAAGGAAAAAGAAAGGAATAGGGTAAGAATTACTTTGGCAATGTTTGGGAATTGCAATTCCAAATGAATGAGTGATTTGCATGTGTTGAGCATTGGAAAATGTATGAATTTGCCATGTATTTCTTTATCTTTTTCCTTTAATCATTACTCCTTTATATTCTAGAATGGTAATATATTGAAGAATTATAATAGAATTAAAACGATTAGTGATTGTTGCAAATTGATTAAAGATTGTCATTTCTTATATGCAGAAAATAAATGAAGTGGGAAGCCACCATTCGGGAGAAAATGACAAAGTAGAAGTAACTACTGTCCCTTCAAAAAAGGGTCATATCTAGACAAGAAGGTTGATATTGGAGCGCACAGTCAAATAAAAGAAAGGAACAACACGGCATCAACGCAAGAAGACAAAAATATAACTGAAGATAGAAGATAGAGCGAATCCCTCAAGATCTCTCGATCCTGAGGGATCACTACTCAAAGCTTATCTGTATTCCTTGTTTTGTCCGTTGGCTGTTATAAAAGGACAAAAATTGTAGAAATCAGGAGATGTATTTTTATTATTCAGATTTCCTTTTGTATTTTCACTTTGATCACCAACTCTCGTTGGTTAAAACAGGGTGTGATTGCCTGTAAACTTTGTTACATATGATTAATATATAATTTGGTTTCTGTTTCGTTATTTGATACTGGAGTAGTTCGGCGGTGCTTCAATAGTGGCTAAGGGCCCAACCCTGGTGGATCCACTTGCTATCTGTACCATTACTTTACAATTCCAGTTGTGTGATGGTTTGCTTTAGTTCTCATTTCCTTTAGTCGCATTTCTTCACAGTTTCCATGTTTTACAGCTTACTATTTCAATGTTTTATGAAATCAGTTTGTTGCATCAGTTGTGAGTGAATTCCGTTGCTATTCCTTTCCAACATAACAAGATTATGTATTCCTCTGTAACTTGTATTGTTATGCTTCTCAGATATAAAGCTTCACTGTTCAGAATTTGCTGTTCATTTCCATTAAATAGATTTGATGTTCATTTCTGATAACTAGCTTTACTATTTATTCCTTTCCCATAAGTATTTGGTTTGCTTTAAAATGTTATTGCAGAGAGCGTGTTTATTCTATTTCCATTGGCAACATTATTGATTTAACTCAGTTACCATTTCCAATTAGTTGCTTTATTGTGGAGTGTAAGATCATCAACTGTAAAGGACATTGGCTATTACTGTCTAAGTTCTCAAATTGAGGATCTTGTGTATGCTTGATTTCATTTACATCATTTGACAGAGGAAAGAGTTATTACTACTGCATCCTTGACTGATGATTTCTGAGTGAGTGATTGGATTTTAGAGCTTTAAGTTTCATGTCATTGCAATTAGATTTCATTTTCAAGCATCCGTTTACTCTTGTATTTGAAACACTGTAATGCAAATTGGAGAGCAATACTCTTAGATTAAATTTCCGCCTCATACTGAGTATACTCTTGAGATAAAAATTCGTACCTGGATTGATAATTAATGTAGGATAAATAGGAGTTAAAAAGACACCTTTTATACCTCAAAATTTTGGTGCTGTTGCTGGGGAGAGTGTAGCTATTTAGAAAGAGTATTGTATATTTTATTTTCTCTGCTAAGGAAGAACTGGGTGTTAAAAACAGAAGGTAAGAACCTGCGTAACGAACGAGGAACATGCTCGTTCACTTTCCCACTTCATAGCAGAACTGCATAGAATTTTATGGTAGGAATGAATGCTTGTGTTTTTTGAATGACTAGAAAATCTAAACAAAACAAAATTCCTCCCAGACTTGAAAAACCTAAGGGACCGGTGACCCTTGAGCGAACAACCTTTATCGACAATATCATTAAGAAAGCTGAATCTCAGCCATCAGTAGGCCCTAGAAAAATTGCTTTTAGACAACCTACTAGCTCCCTTTGGGCCACAGAATCACCATCTGTAGCTTTTGCTGAGGTGCATAGCCAAACAGAAGAGACTGAGTAAGATTCTCAAGAAATTGAGAATTCTTTCCCAATTTATTTACAAGAAGGGAACTCTAGTAATCTCCACGAAGGAGATGGGCACTCCTATATGACTCCAAGTTTTAGGATTTCCCCGGAAAACTCCAGACATGATGGCTTGGACCTTATGAGATACAGAAAGTGCATGACAATGACACCATTACGTTAACTACCATTGATGGATCTATCTATTCTTTCAAAGAAAACAGTCATTGAGTACGAATTTACCACAAACCGCTTAATCGGGAATCCTTTTACCAAAAATTATGGGGAGATTCTACTATGTAGATTCTTGCTGAGGAATATAACTCCTCCTCAGCATTCATTCACTGAACAATTCCTTTATTTCTGAAATTTGTACATAATCTTTTCTTTTAATTTTGCTTGTATGAATTGCTTTTTGTACAAATTTTATTTTTCGTGCTATTCTTCTTAAGGAATAGCTGTTGTTTCTCTTAAGGAACAGCAACCGTTCCTCTTAAAAGGAGCATCAATCTTGTGTGCCTTTATTTTTCGTGCTGTTCCTCTTAAGGAACATCTGCTGTTCCTCTTAAGGAACAACTACTGTTCCTCTTAAGAAACAACAACCGCTACTCTTAAGGAACAACACGTTTGCGTGTTCATCTTTTTGCTGTTCCTTTTAAAAGGAACAAAATTTCCACCAATTATTTTTGCTGTTCCTTTTAAAAGGAACAACATTTCCGCCGATTGTTTTTGCTGTTCCTTTTAAAAGGAACAACATTTCCGACGATTGTTTTTGCTGTTCCTTTTAAAAGGAACAACATTTCCGCCGATTATCTTTGTTGTTCCCTTTAAAAGGAACAACCCCTTCGCCATTATTTTTCACTTTCTGTTGTTCCTTCTAAGGGACATTAGTTTCGATTTGGAATGTTTTTTTTAAGCTGTTCTGCCAAAGGATCAACATTTCTTGTTTGCTTTATCTGCTGTTCCGCTTAAGGAACAACTGCTGTTCCTCTTAAAGGAACAACAACTTGTGTGTTTTTATTTTTTGTTGTTCCTCTTAAAGGAATCGTAGTTTTGCGTGCAAATGTTCTTTTTGCTGTTCCTCTTAAGGAACAACAACTATTCCATCTAAGGAACAACACTTTTTGAGTACATTTTTATTTTTTTAGAACAAAATCTTAAGAATTTTTGTGAATTTTCATGATCCTTTTAAGGCAAATATACAAATTTATGCAAGGACAAAAAAATTAGAGGTTACTAGAATCAGCATATCAAGGAGAAATTGTAATCTTTAAAGAAATTGCTGTGTATTGATAAGAAAAAAAGGAAAGGACACAACTATCTATATTGTAGGTTTTAACCCTGAACATAAATTATCTACACACGAATCTTATAACAGAAAAAAAACAATAGCGAGAGCATAAAACATAAAACAGATAAGCACAAATATTTTCCCCTGGATTCCAAATCGGGACGACTAGCTTGATATTTCATTATATTCCTTTTAGTGTTACAACACATATATATATACATGCCGAAGCATACATAAACCCAAATCCATTAACCCTAGATTAGAACATAACTGTAGTTCCCTTGACTGGATCTACAAAATACCAGGGGCCGAAAACCATCGTACCCTAAAACCATGTGCAAAATCATGCACAAAACATGGGTGGGTCCACCTATGAGTGAGTTCGCACATCAAAAATGTTTTTCCCGGGGCGCTGCCCCGAACCCTGACAGGGGGGTTCCCCCCCCCCCTGTGACCCCCTTGCTGCGCCCGGCGCAACGTATAGCGTGTGGGGCTAGTCGTGGAAAGAATATAGCACATACCCAACATATATCTCTTTGCTGTCTTTATTTTCACTAAAACTAATTTGATTAATTATTTTTATCATTTTTGGAATCTAGGCTTCAGGATTCAACACACCACATCCGTTGTCCATCAGTCCCCGACAGATGAACCACACCGGTTGGTTCGAAACGTCGACCACGTTCTTTTTACATGTGATTTTTACCTCAAAGAATTTCTACTAAATCATATTTTTATCATGTTGGTTCTTCCCTAATCCTCATAATTCTCTTTGACTTTTATTATTGAATAAGAATAAGGGAATATTTTCCTCTATTGAGATGTTCAGACTTCTTCCACCATCCCTAATCTTAAGGAGTGTTGAGCCATCCTTTATGCATAAATAGGCAAGTGCTATACAAAAGAAAAAAAAATACATCTATATGATTACTAAGAATTCTATGATATGTCAAATAGAGGATAGGGGGTCTCATCAAGAGCCAGCCTACCATGATCATAAGGAAGCAGTGAAGTGGCATTCCCATTATGGCCACCACACCAGGGATATGATCGAATGGGCAACTCAGAAAAATAAAAATTCCTTGGAACGAGAGGTATCATCACGAGCCGCCCTGCCCACCTTTCACTCCTTCCTGGTGAATGGCATTGTGATTGATCTGGTTCCCAAGCCAAAACAGTGGCCTCCATCATGACATCACAAAGCACTTTTCTAGGCATATATAAAGGATTATGGTTCCAAGGGTGAAAAAGCAACTTTGTCAAGGTTATAGACACATGTGGGTAACAGAGCTCTACTGATGGTATTGGAGTCATATTTTTCACAAATCAATAGAAATTATAAACCCTTTTCTTATATCTTTATCTTAATTTCAAATGATATTATGCTCTTAAACCCCTTTGTTGAACCTCTTATACATGAAATATTGTTTATAAATCAGTCATAATGGTTTAAGTGGATAATGACCGGATAAGCACTTTTTTGTTAGCTGTCCTTTTCCCTATTTGTGAATCATTACATAGCATTTCCATATCTATTCACGATTTCATAATATGCCTTGATTTGAGTAATTCAATAATTTTTTATCATGTCATGAATATGTACGACTGTTGTCCAGTATGCCGCTCCTCCATTTTCCAGTCGAGGGAGACCTATCATATTTTAGGGGGGTACGGGTGACTTCCAAAATACGCCTGCATACGGGTCAATTTCCTATTTTCATCATATCCCGAAAATAGAAAGTGTAATGATATTTTTTGATATGCATGGGGTGCTGTTCCATTGCCATTTTTGTGTATTATTGTGAAACATTAATAGTGTGTATGGCCTAGATGAAATGGGAGGGCAAGCAGTACGTAGTGAAGCTCAAGTACTAATAATTTCCGACGTTGCATGAGAAATTTTGGAGAGAGCAGGGTGGATTACCTACCTTACACGACTGCAGAAGCCCCATGAAACTGTGGCCATCGAAGTTTTGCAGAACTTGCAGGGGACCATTCCATAGTAAGAGGAAGGCAAATAACAGTGACAGATGTAGTAATTTCTGAGGTGTCTGGTCTACCAGCAGTTGGACCCGTATGGACCCATAAAAAATTGAGACTTCAAGAGGCCATGAACATCTTTCGGGACGAAGGAAAAACCCTGACCGTTAAAGGAAAAGGAGTCCAGCCAGCAACTCTGGGAAAACCATGAGCAGAACTGGCTAGTGTAGTGCAAAGTTACATTACATGCGACGGAAGAAAGGATGTGGTAAGACCACGCCACCTCAAAATATTAGTAGTACTAAAATAGAAATGTACTGTGAATTTTCTTGCATATTTGAATTTTTTACTGCACGACACTGCTTGGAGCATAAGAAAATCCTGTCATACAAGGATGGTAGTAAGCCACCATTTTTTAATTCAATTAATAGTTAGTTAGAGTCTTGCTCAGCAACAGACTAGTTGGGAAGAATTGTTATTTTTGATAGACGGAGGAACAAACTTACCTGCCCTAAAACAAAAAGAACTACCAGCATAGAAAACAGACCTCTAAAACGCAGACAGTCCTCCAGATTAAGAAGAAGCTGGGGAATTTTGGGAAGCCTCCAGAGTAGCAACAGCCAACCCTTAGAATTACCTAGTTCTGGAGATGAGAAACCCTTGCAACTGGAAGGAGGATAAAATCAGGAAGAGGAAGAAACTAACCAAACCAGTGAAGAAGAAAGAGAGGAAGCAAAACCTCCCATAACGTCTAGCGCAAGCCCACTGCAGAGTCCATTGCAGGAGCACGAATTGGCCCAAATTTTGGCCAGTATGAGTGAGTATATTCAACCCCAAAGCCCTCTCAATCTCAATATTGAGGCAGAGAAATCATAGGAACATTCTATCTATAGCAAGGATAAATCTGAGGAAATGCATGACGAGGAGGAGGCAGAAGCAGAAGCCCCTCATGAAATAGCAGATCAAACTAGGTTTTCCTTCCCTGAGGAACCTAGTCAGGATAGCGCGAAAACTGAAGAAGTGTTCCAAACAGCGAATGTGGAAACAAGCTAGGACAAGGGCACAATCCCTGAAGAACAAAACCTAGCTAAGCAGCCAAGTGCAGAAAAGGAAACAATTGTTCCTCCCAAGAAAAAGAAGAAGAAGACAAATGAAATTAAGCTGCTGTGGAAGGAGCAACAAAAACTGCTAAAATTAGTAAAACAACTCAGACAGAAGATAAGGGTCCTAAAAAGGGGGCAAATCTCTAAAAACACCTTGAAAACTCAGATTGTAGGTACTCAATATCGTAAGAAGGAAACCCAGGAAGATCTTCAACCCAAAAGTGTTTTGATAAACAATGACCCTGGTATAGCAAAACTCTGAGAGTATCTGGCACAGGCTCAACTTGCTAGAGAAAATCTCGAAGAAGAGACTGTTCCTAGGAGGAAATACCAAGAGTTACAACAGCAATTAAGGGACATCAATGCATCAGAGGTAGAAGCCTTCGATAAATGTTGGAATGTGGAAGAAAAAGTTGAAGAGGTAAGGAATAGACTACAAACAGTCAGGAATGAAATGGATACTCTATGTTCTCTATATACAGATGTTCTAGCATGTAGGTCCCCTGCCAAAAATTATGCTTTGTTTTTGTTAGAAAGATATTTGTAGTTAAAAATTAAAGCTGTTAAGGTAGGAAAACCTATAGAATTAAAAAATATAGATGATTTTATAAACTGCTGCAAACTCTATGGAGTAAAAGTTCAGTGCCTACTCTGTGAATTTTATTTGCACATTTTTATATTGGAAGGGGAAACAGAGACAAATCCTAGTCCTTTTGTGGGTGATGTCCAATATCAAGCATTCATTTCATTTGCTGTTAATCAGTTAAAATGGCTCAAGGCCTATAACACTTTTCAGAGACAAGAAAATGGGTTAGACCTTTGGGTTAGGGGTGAATCGAGACACCCATTACAATTATGGGCTAGGCAGAAAAGCTTAATGACAAAGGAGGGTGTGATCCAGACATTGGGACCCATCCACAAAGAAATCGTCCTAGATGGGGTAGAATATTTTTTTTCCATCAGAGACCAGGCTGTAGTAGTAGCTAAACTCCGATGGAATATTTCCAATCAGAATATTCAAGACAGAGAGCCATTCAATTATAAAAATTTTGAGTTAGCTGCTGACCGCTTGGTTATCTATAGTAACCTCATCTTGAGGGAAGGCTCGTATTGGCTAGGTTGTAGATTTCGAAGCCCTATTATCTGGTATCCTACAGTAGACTATAAGGCCAAATATGAATTACCTGAAGGGAAAACAGGGCATATTTTTGAAGTTTTAGCTGCAAATCATGGTTTTAGACCACTTAATGAAAACCTTCTCTAGCCTATTCTCTAACTTCTTTACATGTAAACTATGGTTTTCATGAGGACATGAAAAAGGGTAAGCAGGGGGGTGTGTTGAGAATTGGAAAAGGTATTAATTTTCCATGTATATCTTTATCTTTTTCATTTAATCATAACTCCTTTATATTATAGAATGGTAATATATTGAAGAATTATAATAGAATTAAGGAGATTAGTGATTGTTGCAAATTGATTAAAGATTGTCTTTTATTATATGCAGAAAATAGATGAAGTGGGAAGCCACCATTTGGGATAAAAAGACAAAGCAGAAGTAAATACTATCCCTTCAACAAAAGGCCATATCCAGACAAGAGGTCGAGATCGGAGTGCACAGTCAAAGAAAAGAAATGAACATCGCGACATCAACGCAAGAAGACAAAACGATAACTGAAGATAGAAGATAGAGTGAATCCCTTAGGATCTCTCGATCCTGAGGGATTGCTGCTCAAAGCTTATCTGTATTTCTTGTTTCGTCCACTGGCTGTTATAAAAGGATAGCGCTTGTAGAAATCAGGAGATGTATTTTGATTATTTAGATTTCCTTTTGTATTTTCGCTTTGATCACTGACTCTCGTTGGTTAAAACAAAGTGCGATTTCCTATAAAGTTTGTTACATATGATTAATATATAATTCGGTTTCTGTTTCGTTATTCAATACTGGAGTAGTTCGGCAGTGCTTCACTAGCGGCTAAGGGCCTGGCCCTGGTGGATCCACTTGCTATCTGTACCATTACTTTAAAATTTCAGTTGTGTGATGGTTTTCTTTAGTTCTCATTTCCTTTAGTCGCATTGCTTCACAGTTTCCATGTTTTACAGCTTATTGTTTCAATGTTTTATGAAATCAGTTTGTTGCATCAATTGTGAGTGAATTGCATTGCTATTCCTTACCAACATAACAAGATTATTTATTCCTTTGTAACTTGTATTGTTATGCTTCTCAGATATAAAGCTTCGCTGTTCATTTCCATTAAATAACTTTGTTGTTCATTTCTGATAACTAGCTTTACTATTTATTCATTTCCTGTAAGAATTTGGTTTGCTTTAGAATGTTATTGCAGAGAGCGTGTTTATTATATTTCCATTGGCAGCATTATTGATTTAACTCAGATACTATTTCCAATTAGTTTCTTTATTGTGGAGTGTAAGATCATCAACTGTAAAGGACATTGTCTATTACTGTCTAAGTTCTCAGACTGAGGATCTTGTGTATGCTTGATTTCATTTACATCAGTTGATAGAGGAAAGAGTTATTACTACTGCATCTTTGACTGATGATTGCCGAGTGAGTGATTGGATTTTAGAGCATTAAGTTTCATGTCATTGCAATTAGATTTAATTTTCAAGCATCCATTTACTCTTGTATTTAAAACACTGTACTACAAATTGGAGTGCATTACTCTTAGATTAAATTTCTGCCTCAGACTGAGTACACTCTTGAGATAAAAAGTTGTACCTGGATTGATAATTAATTTAGGATAGATAGGAGTTAAAAAGACACCTTTTATACCTCAACAACATGGAAACATTAAGTCTTCTTAACCCTAATCTCGTTTGGAATTATGTGGATGTGCTATATTTATGAACATGCATTTGAAAAATATAACAGTTGGTTCTTATTATGGATGGATTCGTTAAGGGATTGGAGTTCCTTGAGAGATTATATATATATGTGTTCAGATACAAGGCAATGTTCTTGGAATAAAAAGGTAAGGTAAATAGTATATTATATGTTTATATTATACAATGATAATTATGTCTTTATGGCGGTATGATGTAGGGTAGTACATGGAAACAGAGATTGCCATGAAATATTAAAGAAGTATTTGGTTGATATCTCCCTTGGAAGAATTGGGAACCCATAGGGATTGAGTCATGGTGTTGTTGCTAGTTTTATGCTTTCGGTCTTTCTGATTTGTTTGTGTTTGATTTGTAGTTTTGTTTATGTTTGGTGCACGATCATGCCAATTTTTTGCAGTGTCATATTGATTTTGGTTTTTCATGGTATTCTTCTTTCTTTCTCTTGTTATTTACTTTTATGTTTTGAGAGTCTTGGTAATTGGTTGAGAAAGATGAAATTTAATGAAGCTCGAGGAGAGCTGTGTGGTACACAACAGGTAATAGAAGGCCCAAATGAAGCTAAGTGCATGAGTAAAGGGAAGCAGAAGGTAAGAATATGATAGTCAATTGGATTGGTGGGGTCCATTGGGATAAATGGATGATGGTAGAGCATTCATGAGAAAGGTAATCAAGTAAGGTTAAGCAAAGGGATTTGAGGCGTTAGATGCCTTGGATAAGTTGGGAAATGTGGTTCCCAACATGGTGCATGATGTGTGCAGATAAAGGAAGTTCTCTTAACCTTGATCTTATGCTATTTCATAATTAGGTTGTGATAATGATAATGATAATGTATATATAGGTATATGTTGGGGCTGTATTAATCACTATTGAATGACTAAAATAGTACACATAAATTACCAATCCAGGGACATCTTTTATTTCAATGACAACTGCACTATCTGTGCCGATACACCCAACCAGAGCAAATCCAAATAAAGGAAATCATTGTGGAAGTAAATCACTCATGCATAAATAAAATGATCTACAAGACTGTAATCACACTTCAATTAATCTGTTCTAGCGCGCCACACCACAATTATCCAGCTAATATCTATAATCTCATATGCGTAACAACATACAAAATATTGAAATTGAAGTGGATATATTCACAGCTGAAACAGCAGTAACAAAACCTCTACTGATACATAAACAAAATACAAACACATATACACAAATACATTAATTACTGAAACCCCTGATAAAGAGGAGAGCCCTTCCTCCCTAGTAGGGCGCAGGTAGAGAAAGACCTTAACAGAAACTAAATCGAATAACATGTAATAGTAATAACAGGATAATCTATATTAATATGAGCAAAATTACAGAGCCAAAGTAATGCTATTCTCCGCTAACATTTCGACCTTAAGGGCCAAGAACTATATAGTGGTTATATCTTATAAAAACACAAGATATATCATTCATGAGAACCTTATGATTCTCATACTGATCAAAATAGAATACATATGGTTATAACCACTTCTTAATAAAAGTCTGACTGGAAAATTATAGATTACAATCAAAACCACTAAGAGGTTGCTATCCAAACATACAATACTTAATAACTTCTACAACTATCACAATAAGCCACAACTATAGCGTAACAGCTAGAGGACAAGTCAGCAACAGGAGTTGACAAGATCCAGTCAGCGGTTCAGCTGTAACAGCAGTTCGCCAGTGGGTCTGTAATAGTAAAGCGTAACAACATCATGGTGTAAAAAGCTCACTGTAACAGAAAAATCTTAACTGATCTTGTATGCCTCGTTCTCGGGATATTTTTTGCTACAAATGACATCTAGAAATATAACACAAAGACCATAGATATTCTCCAAACATTCATCCTCAATTAGTCATAAAAAAGGCACGATATATCATAATAATTGATGAAATGGTACAGTAATGAAAATAAGGTGAAATAGCACAAGTTAAGATAGAAAGGTAGGAAAAAGAGGAAAATATAGTCCCATTGGTTATAGTCATGAGGAAAAATAGGGAAAACAAATGTAGGAAAAGTGTGCAAAGCTGGCACCCAACATCTCCCCCCAACTGAAACACTTGCATGTCCTCATGCAAAATCTCATCTCTCATGGGAATATCTTTGGTGCAGGTCTATTGGATCGAGGGGTCTTGACCTAGGTTTGGAGATTAAAGTTTTCCAACAAACCCCTATACTACTGGCCCTTTCAGTAATGACCTGCTTGGTAGGCCAAAGTCTCACCCGAAGCAGTATGGGAGGGTGCTAGAACTAGGTTTCCACACATTAGGAAATATCAGATCACATATCACAGAACCTAGATCTATCGTTCCCTTCGCATCCACATATGCAATATTACTTATAATCACAGTAAACAACATATACAGGACAATAAAGAAACTATCGTAGCTATTCTTGCATAAAGTATAATAGACAGATTCAGATCAAAGGTAAATGCAATATAAGAAAATAACACAGTTACTTTTGGAACTCAACATAGAACCATACATAACATAACAGATACCATAGAGTCGCATTAACAGATTCAGATATTCCAACAACCGTTTGCTTTCATTAATCCTTCAGATCCTTTTACAATACCCAAAACCCAACTTGCGCACACAGCAAGACTAAGGATCTCTGCGCACACAGACAACAGGAGTCCTTTCCCCAATAACCCAAAATAGATCTACTAAATTATGATTTGCACCAATATTAATACATTTCTTTCCTTACAATTCAAAAAAGGTTCAACTACTTATACTACTTTAGCCTACACATCTAATGGTCCGCAAACCATGGTTTACGGACTCTTGGTCTACCCTTGACCCAGCATTAGGGGCTTTGACCCACCCTAAGACCCTTGTGTTAGACTAAACATAATAAAAATTATACAAAATGGACCATATTTGTAGCTTTGTAGGAGGCCCTGTTCCAATAGTCCCCCAACACAATCTTGTGACTCGTCCGGAGTAACTGTGGTCGTGGGGCCTCCACCTGCACGCGTAGTGCATTGATGACTGTGACCAGTGGGGGAAGCACTTCCTAACTCTAAGCAGCAGCGTCCTATGCAATATCTATGAGCTTCTATGATGTCGGTCCCTCTGTCATAGCCGTGACACTCTCTAGTGTCTGGTTTAGTTGCTTCATAGCAGCATCAACATCCTATGAGAGCTGGAGGGCTGCTGCAGCCCAAGGCTTCAAGCCTTCTCCAATAAAATGCTTCTTATGGCGGAGTTCATCGATCTCATATTGGAGGGTATTTTTGGTCCAAATACCTGTGCAGGAGCCAAGGTGGGTAATGTAGCCTCGATCTGCTCGAATGCTTCCTCCTTCTACCACAAGTCCTGATTTATTTTCTGAAGGACCGAATCGCGCTGGACCTTGGTCCATAGCTGCATGGCGATATCTAGTAACTGGGCGCCCTGAGAAATCTACCCTGTAATGGTGTTTATAGCCACGGTTACTAGAGTAGTGCGCTGGGCTCATACCTCCGGGGGTGTTTTGGGCTACAATTTGGCTTGTAAGTCAGTGATTTGCTGCTCCAACTGTGTCTTAATGACCTACATTTCCATCCGGGAAGCCTTCAATGCTACAACCAATCCTTCCACTTTAGCCTGGGGGGTGGCTGCGGCCGGGATTTCTTCTGTAACCTCTGTGCAGAGCTGGTGGATCAATGTTTCGAGCTCTGCTTGCTACGTGACAGTGAGGAGTACTTCTGCGTTTTGCTGTGCAATGGTCTGTTCGGCCACACTAAGTTGTTGGTGTACTTGCTGGTCCCGATGGTGAATCTACTGAAACACAATGGTGTGGAGACCCTGCAATGCCTCGTGGGGCAGCTTGGCTAGATTCACCTGCACCCCTGCACCTACTTGGAGTTGTATTTCCTGGTCCGGTGAACTGATCACAAGGGCAGTGCTAGGTAAGGAACATAGAAAAATTTCTTCTGTGGTTAGCGCTGTACTGATATATGCCAAGGGAATCTGACCTTGAACCACACTAGTCTGTAGAGTGTCTCTCTTTATCTGCAAGGTTCGAAGCTCGGCCTGGATGGTGTTGATCGCAGCCCTCTGATGTTCCTCTAGAGCTACCCATTTTTCTTCTGTGGCTAGTGTGACAACATATGCAATTTGTTCAAGATCTCTATCCATCAACGTAATCGTCTCATCCCATTCCTTCCACTGGGCGTGCTGCTTCTTTCGGGGTCCCTTGACAGGCTCACCTGTTTGCTTTGTGCCCCCGACATTTACTTCCTCCGTTCCCAGTTCTGGCTGCGAATTGACCTAGGTTTCAGCCTCAGTGTTCTTCGTGGTGGTCTGCTTTGGCTGCGTGTCCTTTTTCATGGCTACACCTGAGTCTTTCCTTGTGCCTCTAGTCTCCTTGATGATAATAGGTGGGAGTACTTGCATTGTGCTAGTACTTGCAGTGCCCCTTGTGCTAGATTTGAAGCCTATCTTCCAGGCGGGAGGCCATAGTGCAATCACATGGTCAATTTCCTCATCTGCTACCATATAAGGAAGTGACATCCAGGTTTTATCCTTGTGGTTGCGGATCTGAATATTGTGCATGGTAACCTGGAATGCTGTGATAATTTTGTATTTGTCATATACTGTGAGGGACAGCCAAGGTCGAGAATTAATGGCTGCGGCCACACTACTCTGGAAGAGGACCTTGAAGATGGTTATCTTCTATGTGCTGTGCATCCTTTGAATCCCACAAATGGGCATACCGAGCCCCTTTGCACATATCTAGATTGAGCTCGGGGAGGATCGATTCCATAGGGGTTTCCTAGGCAACGAGGGTGATAAGAAACAGTAGCCACGCATAGCAAAAGGAATTTCCCTGCTCCTGAGATTCATGGACGTTGGTTAAGAACTCGTCGCATAAGTATTGGGCCCAATTTAGGTGGAACCCCTTCGCACACTGACTGGCTAGCTGAATGACATAGGTAGGGACGGTTGCGATGTGGAACTTTCGCATTAGCTTGCAAACTAGTAATATGGTACCCATCTGCGTAGTCGGGTTGCTGATGGATTTGATGATGAAGCCCCGCGTATTCCTTTCCACATGGTAGGTCTTACACACATATTCAGTGGTGTCCCCCTCACATTTCTTGCCCACACGCCCCAAAGGGTGTGGCCCGTTCATGGGAAGGCCTGTGATTCTATGAACCAACATAACATATATGGGGACCCTGTCCTGAATCCGTAGGCAACCATTGTGAATTAAGGCGAGCAACTGGCGGGCCAGCCGATCCGTGATGTTGTAATGGCCAAAATGGGGCATACGCAACAGGTTCAAGAGCCCGGATCCGGCCAATCCGCTTACCCAGCGCTGAGGAACGACTGTGACCCCATCATCCACATAAATTGTGTCGAAGTACAATGCGGGGGCCAACTCAGGGAAGGCTTTGTAATTCGCTAAGTCATGATCGTCAAATTTTACCTCATGGAGCTTCCCGCAGGGGTTACTTAGGATAGGGACCTCTCCTGGGGTTAATGGAATCTGCAGATAGGTAACCAGGCCATCGAGGTTTTTTGGTGTGCACGTTGAGAGCCTGCATGGGTGGACGAAGGGAGGTAACCAATTGATTGGATTGGTGGGAAGGGATTCCTCCTACGCAGCCTCAGCCTGAGGTGTTTCTTGCGGGGACTTGGCATGCCTTGGGGATGTCCTAGGCTTCCCTGTAGCCCATTTTGCAGCTTTCAGGGGCTTCCTTGAGCCCTGTGCCTGCTCTTTTCCCTTCCTTGTGACCGGTGTCAAGAGCACTTCTTCATCCTCAGACCCAATATCCATTACTTCCTCAATTTCTGGGGCAGTAGGTGCCGAGGGATCAACGGGGTTAGTGGCTGTCATCCTAGCATAGAAAATGAATCCCAACTCTGGGTGGCTACTGTTATAAGGGGGATGTTGATCAGACATGAAGGGGATAGTGTAGACCCGAAAAATCTTAAAGCTCAAGTTCGTTCGAGATAAAGAGGATAAGTACAAGCTCTGCAAGTGAGGCAGAACGCTTTCTTGAGCTATCCAACTCTTTTTATAGTGCCAGCAAGCATCCAACAGTAGGGTAAGCTTAACATGGAACTTACCATTAGGTAAATGGTAAAAAATCCCTAAATTCTGCCCCATTAAATGCCCATGGCCTGCTCCTTTTAACGGTAACTTTAGATTTTTACCAGATGTTATTGTACGAACAACTAGTTTTTGCACCTCCTGTGTGCTTAGCGTACCTGCTACGCTTGGGTTAAACACCTGCACCTCCTATGCATCTTCCCCCAACATAAGAATAATCCCTAAGTACTTCAAAACCAATGACATGTTTTCCTAACATGTGTCATCCCAACAGAACCGGGCCTCCTTCGTAAGAAAGTCTTTCAAAGGTGCTGTGATCAATGCATACTTCTAAATGAATTTTTTGTAATAATTTGTGTGGCCGAGAAGTGAACGCAACTGTCCCCTTGTTGTAGGAGTTGTCAGATATATGAGAATTCTGCCTCTTGTATTTGCACCCCCAATCGTAGCCAATGTGGGGTGCATCTCAATGCTACCCGTTCGCAGCCTGAGCGGTTCGGTAACCGTGCGCATCTCACCCAATTCTGAGTCAGAAACCTCTTGTGGATTATCCTTACCTTATTTTTGGGCTAGGTTGAAGTATTTTCCCATGCTTGGTACTCGCGGTTCCTAATTGGGCACTTTAGGTGCAACACACAGGTGCGATTCACCCCATGCTATAGTGTCAATGTCCCGCAGAGCTGTGTCAAGCGGCTTGGTCCTGCCTACTAACCCAAATGTTCCCAGAAACTCATCCTTCAAAGTCTCCCAGTGGCGGGTGCGCTGATGGAGCTCTGCGTCTAAGTACCATGCCGTGGGAAGTGGTCGCAGGGCATGAATAAGAAAATGAACCCACTCTTGGGCAGTCCTGTCACACCATGTTTCTATCCAAGCAAACATATATTTGTGTGGGTCTTCAGGTCCAAGGAACGTTTTGATTTGTACGTCGGCCGGGGCCTCAAATCGTAGGATCATCATATTCTGACACTCCTCCCAATCCTGGAACACCTCCTCATGCGTCTCCCACCATCGCGCAGGTGATCCACACATGGCCAACTTACAGGCCCATAACCTTCGTTCTTTGGGAAAATCATCTTCAAATGCTCACATAAAGTCTTTAACATTACCATAACCATCAAAGTAAGGTAGATCTCTTACCTCTGAGGAGATGCAGTGGAAGCTCTTGGTGATTCGAAGACATCGCAGTGTAGAGACATCATGTAATCGGTTTTGCCAATTATTGATCTCCCCATCAGAGTCATAAAAATGTTCACCGTCCTTTTCCTAGCAGAGTACTCTCTCTGCCGTGGGGTTGATCCAATCTTCATCTCGTGCATTCAACTTATAGATGTGATCCACATCTTCTTTGTCGCGCACTTGTTCTATGTATTATTCACCTTCCGCAGGATCTAATGGTACTATTACCCTTGTACCGTTATTTTCGAATACCATGCTTCTCTTCTTTAGGTTAAAGATGCCCCCCATATTGATGGCCTAATCCAAGCCTAGAATCGTAGGGTAGGGGTCCACATCTTCTACAATCTGAATTACTTCAAAATCAGCCCGGACCTTGACCCCTGCGATATCCACCACGATCTTTGATAGTCTCCCCAAGGGTATGATCTTCTGTTGATTGGCCATAGACAGCTAGATAGTGGACCATTCCAACTTAGGTTCCCCCATCTGTTGCCAAGTATTTTCAGGTAATACATTCGCATCTAACCCTAGGTCCAAAATAACTTGATCCATCTTGTAATCACCGATCTGTGCAGTCAACCACATCTCCCTACCAGTGCGTTTCTTATATATATATAGAGTTTGTGTATGTCCTTGAATTTGAGAGGGAGGCTAGGTCATGTTGCACAACTATCTATTAATGCTTGAATATTTTCCATAGACCTTGGGTTGTGCAGCAGCTTCATACATGCCTATAAAAATGGTTTGACCTCCTCATCTACCTTGAGGTCTTTAGGAGGTTGCGAAGTGGACGTCTCTGCCTCAAAAAAGTCTTTGCGAGCTGTGGCAAATGCTTCTTTTTCCTTTTTTAGATCCAAAACTTCCTGTTTGATAACTTCTTGTCGGATTAGAGGCTTGGTCACAGTCTTCTCCCCAGGTCCCCCGGTGGTCATCCCACTACGCATGGTGACATTCACGCTTGGATATTTTTCCCTCAGTTCAACCTTAACACTCTGCACATTCTGCATAGGTGTCGGATGCTTCTCCTACATCTTTTCTATCAAGACTGGACAATATTAAATCGCATGGTCCAGCTGTCTGCAATACCAACAGGACTACCTTGTTAGGTTTGGACAGTCCCTGGAAAAGTGCCCTACGTCTCCATAGTTATAACAGATTAGTTGCCCTTGTCCCTGACCTACACTCCCACCCCTTCTGCCTCCCCTTGCCCTGGCTGGGGAGCCATATGCGCTCGAGAGGGATATTGGTGAGGATGGATCTGACTGTACCCTATAGAGGTTCCCTATATCGATCATTAAATCATACATTTGACAGTTCTGTTCATCGTATCCTATCGATCTACAGAACCTGCACCATTGCTTCTTTACTTCTGGGACATATGCAACAAGGTGGGGATAGTGGTTTGTGTCATGCAGCCCTGCCACGCAACAATCATCACACCATAGCACCGGCCCAGTTGACCCTACAACTTCCCTAGGGCGCAACTGACTAGGTCCCCCAGCCTACATATAGTCTGTTAACAGAGGGCAGTTATCCTTGGTGTGACCATTCGTCCTGCATCGTATGCACCATGTTTCAGGGCTAGCCTCTACTCCTCACTCCTTTCGCAGGTTTTGGATTTCTATGTGCATCCCCTCTAGTTGTCCTTGGATCTGCTGGATGCTCAACTGAGTATCATCTTTGGGCACAACTTCCCATTGTGATTCAAAAGTTTGGAGACCCATAGGTACGCGCAGGTGAGGAAGCAGCATAGAAATGAACCATTCCGTGTGCTGTCTGTCATCATACTAAAATCCTCCTTCTTTGATCACCTCCTTTAGTCGCTGATCGGCCTCCCACTCTGACTCGGAAAGCCCTTGCTTAAAATCCTTTAGATCAACCACTATTTGAGAGTAGGACTTAGGCTTCTCGAACTGTTGTTTCAAAGCATTCTTAATCTCTTCAATGGTTGTGTTCGCATGCTGGCCAATGTATCCCATGTACCAGTCCAAAGCTCTTCCTTCGAAGGCAAGGGACAACTGTGCCCTTTTCACCGCATCACTAGCTACGTTCTACGAAGTCCATACCAATTCTGCAACAAACCAGAACTGATCCATGTCTTTATCTCCCACACCCTTAAAGGTAGGCAACTTCATGTGCACAACCATGTCATCTTCCTGTGGTGGTGGAGGTGTAGGCGAATTCTTACCCCTACGTTGGTTTGAAAGTGGTGTTGCTGGAGGACTCTGTGCAGCTGATTCTCTTACTGGGCTGTAGACAGATCTACCTCCTTCTTGGTTGGTCTGATATTATTTTCCACTTCGGGTCGTACTCCCATCCAGATCAGAGGTCATTCATTCGGTGTGGCTACACAGAATAATTTTTTCGCATTGTAATATCTTAATTAACAATGGTAAGGTCTTCAGAAACTTACCCCTAAATCCTTTGAAGAATCTTCGCTCTGCTTCAGAGTAGGAGACGAACTGGTCAATGGAAAATTCTGTCATGAATCCTCCTAGCACGCTGTCCACCCAGTGGTCTACTGTGCGAGGGATGGTGTTATTAGTATTTTCTAACTGCTGGATCATTCCGGGGTCCACTGTGTGACCCGCTCGTCCTTCCAACACTTCTGAAATTCGACCAACCTTGCGAGTTGCTCTTGGAGCTCAATCGCAATGGTTACAAAGAGGATCTTGTAGATCTTCGTGAAAATATAATTATTTGTCCACCCTTCGGTGGTCAACCTCTTACTGCGGTTTTATTTTACTGTGAATTCTTGAACTTGCTGTTCAAACCATTCATCAATTTCTTTTCTTTCAGGTTTCTAGTACGACCTTGGCATTACCCGATCCCTCTCTCAAAATTCTCCTAGTCCTAGCAACAAAACCATTTGTTGGCTCGAGGGGTCCTGACCCAGGTTCAGAGGTTAAGGTTCGCCAACAAACCCCTATACTATTGGCCCTTTCGGCAGTGACCTGCTTCCGCAGGCCAAAATCTCACCCGAAGCAGTATGGGAGGGTGCTGGAACCAGGTTTCCGCACCCTGGGAGAGGGTAGGTAAGTCAGGCAGAGTTATGCTCAACTTCACAAATATCAGATTGCATATCACAAAACCCATATCTATCGTTCCCTTCGCACCCATGTGCGCAATATTACTTATAATCACAGTAAACAACAAATACAGGAAAATAAAGCAACTATCACAGTTATTCTTGCATAAAGTATAACATACAGAGTCATATCAAAGGTTAATGCAATATAAGCAAATAACACAGTTAATTTTGGAGCTCAACATAGAACCATGCATAACATAACAGATACCATAGAGTCGCATTAACAGATTCAGATATTCCAACAACCTTTCTCTTTCATTAATCTTTCAAATCCTTTTACAATACCCAAAATCCAACCTGCGCACACAACAACAGGGTCCGCACACAGCAAGACTGAGGATATTCGCACACATAGCCAATAGGAGTCCTTTCCCCAATAACCCAAAATAGATATACTAAATCGTGATTCGCACCAATCTTAATACATTGCTTTCCTTACAATTCAAAAAAGGTTCAACTACTTATACTACTTTAGCCTACGCATCCAATGGTTCGCAAACCGTCGTTTGCGGACTCTTGGTTTACCCTTGACCCAGCATTAGGGGCTTTGAACCACCCGAAAACCCCTGCGTTAGACTAAATATAATAAAAAATATACAAAATAGACTCGATTCACAACTTTGTGGACCAGATTCGTAGCTTTGTAGGAGGCCCTATTCCAACCAAGTCGGTGAGATCATAAGCGCCAGCTGTATATTCATCTATAGATCTATACCCCTGATTGACCATCAGTTTCCAAACCTACGACTGTGATTCATAATTACTCAATTTACAATTACTTTGATAATCCTCAATTGGTAGCTTGATCCAAGGAAACTTGAATCTCAATATGAGCCACAAAGCACCAAGGGATTGTACTATCTGTGCATATGTTGGTACATGTGTAACAACCACCATGAAATTCTGGAATGTAAATGGCTCCCCCTTTAGTATCTCAACACTTTTGGGTTCTGTGCATTTCAAGCACCCAATCAATGCTCGACTCTTCATCATTGAGAATTGATTGACGTAGAAGTTCACAATCCTTCTTTTGTAAGTGGCAATTGATTCCTTTATCCCAGGAGTACTCAACATTCTCATTAATTCTCACCTTAACTTGGTAGCCCGTCCTAGTTCTACCCGGACCCATAATGCCATCTTCTCCTCATTAGCATCCATACACTTGATGGCCAAATGCCACTCAATCTGATTCTTCATGAAGGACACAAAAGCTCGCAATTGCAGATCCCCCATATAGGATAATACCATCACAACCATTTTCATACTCACATGCTCACAAATTATATTGTGTAAGAATAACTCACACAACAGGCTTTGTTCATCAAAATCAGAGGCACAGAAAACATCTAAAAATGTGCGAGTGGAAGAACATAAATAGGGTTTGTCTTCCATAACATCTTTCATCTGGAACAGGAAGTAACATTCCCATAGAAAAATAGGATAGGATGGGGAAGGCCACCTGCACCCCAACAAATTGAGGGCGAGATCATGAAGTTTTTGCTTATCTATGGTAAGATCACGAACCTGCTGCTATAACAACAACAATTGTTCCTCCTACTTCTTCAGTGCTTCCTTCTTCTTATAATTCTCCCATCCTTTCTTCAACTCTTCTTTCATCCATCTTTCATGTAGGGCATATATCTCCCTCCGATGTTCTTTCAGTGAAATCGTCCACACCCGAAGGGAGATTTCTTCCTGTTTCCACTTCTGTAATTCAGAAATTAACAAGATTTTCTCAAAACTCCATCCCGAGATGGGACTCGACATTCTTCTGAATTCAATATCAACATCAATAATGGGTGTAATAGCCTCCGCTGAATGGGGTTGTTCCATCTCTGCTGCTGGTTCTTGTGTAATAATAGCTTCCTTACTGGGTTCTTGTGTATCAGCCCCTTCATTTCCACCTAGATTAGCCTTTGTGTCCATTGTTGTGTCTTATACAATAGAAGTGGCCTCCACAGGTTCTTATGTATCGGCCTCTAGGTCAATTATTATAAGGGGCTCTGCTTTAACTGTTGGTTCTTGTGTAACAGTAGTATCCTTAGCAGGTTCTTGTGTAACAACCTCCTATCGCTCTCTTTCTGTTTCCATTGGGCTGATTTTTTCCCCATAGAACTTATATCCCGCTGCTGTTAGTTCTTGAAAACATGTCATGCATACAGACACCAAGATTTCCTTCCCCTCAGATAATATTTGCTTCAATTCTTCATTTGCCTTTCTTCTTTTGATACTTTTGATTTTGTTTGCTTCTCAGCCATAGGAAAAGGTTCTGTGGGAATGATAAATTTCACCCTCTATTTTGGCCGTCTATCCATAATTGGTTCATCAGTGGGTTCTTTCCCAATTTTGACTTTGGCAGGCCGAGTCTGGGTTTCTGCTTCTGCCTGATTTCCTCCTGAAGTCGTGGCTTATTTCCCCTGGCTTGTCCTCGGCCTCTTTCACTTGAATTATTCCCATGTCCTTCCTTGTTGGCCTAGGGCATCCAACACGATCAATTTGATGATTCCATGATTGGTCACACATGCTTTCGGGTGTGCTGCTGTCTTTACTACTGTCGCCGTATGATTAATGTTCCCTAATAAGTAGAATGGAAGATTAATCTTTTGCTAGTGCCAAAGGTGATTAAGTAGAGGGGAGTGATAGTTAAAAACTATCCAAGGTGACATTTGCCCATGGCTGAGGGAGTGACAACCTGTCAATTCCTCTCCCTTTCTTCTCCAATTTTTCTTCTCCTTCAAGGAAGTATTCTTTCAAGGAGGGGTCATTGATTTTTTTGTTAAACCACCTCCGTCCCTCTACTAGAAAATGTATTTACTCGGGAAATTACCTTTTCGGTCACCTCAATTTGTAGGCCCCTAACTCGAGTCTGATTGTTATTCAAATTCTAAGCGAATTCGATTGCCATCGCCTTGTCTGAGCCTTCTATCTTTTGGAAATACTCAATTCATCCGAAGTATCTGAATATATGGTAGGCTTCTAGACAGTTTTTCAAGGCGTCAATAGAATCCGACTCATTCCTGACTGCTACTCCACCCATCTTTGTTGTTGTTTTTGAATTCTCTTCTTACTGCTCAACCCACTGTAATGTCACTGCACTGCTCACTTCTTCTCGGCGTCTCTGCTTATCCCAATTGACGAATTTGTTATGAGGATACAAGGCTTCAGTCAAGGAGGTTGATGGGAGGAGACAAGTTTTACGGATTACCGAATTGTACCTCACACCACTCTTCATAAATGTCCCGTTATGGAAAGTAATGGGTTCTAAGTACACACGTTCTTTCCAGCCGAATTTAGTCATCATTGACATTTTCACTATTAATTGAGTGCATGCGGATTTGATAGAGGTCTATGACTACGGATTTTTTTCAATGATTTCAAGGCATCCCCTCCCCCGCCTTAATGGTGACAACCGCCCACGACCATCACGGGAATATCATTACTTTTTCCAATAATCACCAAATCATAAATGATGACGTTAACTTTTGAATGACATACCTGAGGTGACATGGAGGAATATTTCAAATTGGCGGCGTACTGCTTGTAGCGCTCATGTTGTTTTGTTTGGTTGGCATAATTATTGTTGTTATGGGATGAAACATAAGAAAAAATGTTCATGGCTGTCGACTATTACATGTGTAACAACCAAGACAACCTTTAGATTATTCTTGAAAAAAAAACATAATAATTAAGATAAATTGGTACAAAAAGAAAATCAAATGAATACCATCATCTTATAAAATGGATCAGGAAGGAAAGATGATGTTTCAGGTAGAAAAATATGGGTGTAACAGCCGCCACAGGTGTGGTTTTCAGCTGTTACAAACTATCTGACTGTGCTCCGGAAAGAGGTTTTCACAGTTAGATTTATTACTTTTGTTTTATTTTATTTTTGTTTTGTTACTTTTTTTTTTTAAATTTTAAAAAACAGGCATAACAGCTGCCATAAGGGTGGTTTTCAGCTGCTGCACTTATTGGAATTTCAAAATTTAGGCTGCACAGGAGAATGTTCCCCTACTGTTGTAACATGAATATTGAAGTCCGTGACAATGTTAACAAATGATTCCTTCAAAGTGGGTTGATGATATAGCCTTAGATGGTGCCCATTAACCAGTAATGGTGTCTTAGCATTGTCGATGGTGACCAATTATGCAGTCCCATTGTCAAAGGTTGTATCCACTTCGTAAGGACCTAGCCATCTGGTGTAGAGCTTGCCTTTGAAATCCTTGAACCTTGAATCATACAAAAGAACCCAATCTCCTTTCTGGAACTTTTTCTTCTTAATAAACCCATCATGCCATCTAACTCTTTTCTGCTGAATGATCTTTGTCTGTTGAATAGAAGCCAACTGTTTCTCTTCCAACTCATTGAGCTAGTTCAATCTTTGTGTTTGTGTCGTAATTAAGTCTAGATCGACCTGCAATGCTGTTCTTAATGTCTTTATTTCAAACTCTATGGGGAATAGAGGATTCTTACCATACACTAGTTCATATGGTGAGAAGCCCGTAGTATTCCTCCATGTTGTCCTGTAAGCCCACATTACCTCTGGAAGTTTCTTGGCTCAGTTTCTTCGATGGCTGGCTACTGTCTTTGTTAATATTCCCTCAATGAATTTATTGGTGCTTTCCACTTGACCATTTTCTTGTGGCTGATACGGAAAAGTGATTCTATGATGAATTCCATACTTTTCAACTAGCTTCTTGATCAAATGAGATGTGAATTGAGCCCCCCCCCATCTTTCACTATCTCTCTGGGTATCCCAAAGTGAAAAAAAATATCTTCAAATAGGAAGTCTAAAACAACCTACTCTATTGCTCTAATTAGTGCCTTTGCTTCAACCCACTTTGTGACATAATCGGTTCGGACCAATATGTATGATTTTTTCTGCGATGAAGGATTAATTGGCCCAAAAAAATCTAGGGCCCATTTCTCAAATGGTTTTATCACTATCTGAGGCTGTAACAACATCTTATCTGATTTCAGAGGCTGGCCAATCCTTTGGCAGCTATCACATCCTTTCACAAACTTCTTGGCATCCTAGAATATAGTTGGCCAGTAGTACCCTATTGAGAGTACTTTATGTCTTTTCCTTTTGTCAAAGAAGTGCCCTCCACAGGGTTATTCATGAAAAGCCTTCAAGATCTCAAATACCTCATCTTCTCTAACACATTGCCTAATCTGAAAATCTAGCCCGGTGTGATAGAGATTGCTTTCTATCCAGGAGTAGGTAGAACTCTATTGTATAATATTCCTCCTTTCCTTGGAAGACAATTGGTGTGGGAATTTTCGAGCAGCAAGGTAATTGGATATATCTACATACC
The DNA here is from genome assembly GCA_034641835.2 of Pinus albicaulis. Classification (NCBI taxonomy): domain Eukaryota; kingdom Viridiplantae; phylum Streptophyta; class Pinopsida; order Pinales; family Pinaceae; genus Pinus; species Pinus albicaulis. Next base: position 1,661,948,395 of record CM076575.1, on the reverse strand, counting down.
ATGGTGAGTGAGTAGAGATGGAAAAAGATATTTATTTGGAAACTAATCCTCAGTGGCAGTGCAGTAATTACTTATAGTTAATCTAGAAAGAAAATCAGCAACTACATTATCTTTTCTGGGTTTATCTAGAATGGTAATATCAAATTATTGTAACATAAATAACCATCGTGTAACTCTACCATTAGTAATAGGTTTTTTCATAAAAAATTGAATTGTATCATGGTCAGTGTCTGATACTTGGTGATGTAGTGCCGAAATTTGTTGATAGCATGCACTACTGCTAGGAATTCCTTCTCAGTAAGAGTGTAGTTGAGTTCTGTTGGAGTTAAGTTATTACTGATGTTCCAACTGCCCCAAAAAATCACCCACAACTATGTCAGATGCGTCCGTAGCAATATGAAATGGAAATTCCCAGTTTGGTCCTCGTAAAACAGGTGATGCCGTTACACAGTTTTTTAACTTTAGGAAGGCCTGCTCACACTTCCTTGTCCACAAAAATTCTGCATATTTAATGAGTAATGAAAACAGAGGGGATGCAATTTTTGAAAATTTCTCTATAAATCTCCTATAGTATCCTGCATGTCCAAAAAAATATGTACCTCTTTTGGAATCTTAGGGGTCGGGGTTTTTGAGACTACCTCAATTTTTGCAGGATCTACCTTGATTCCATCTGTCGAAATGAAATGTCCTAGCACAACTCCCTCGGTCATCATTATATGGCATTTATCCATGCTCAGAGAAACATTAGTTTGTTCAAAACGTTCCAACACTTTTTCCAAGTTAGCTAATGTTGTCTCAAAGGCATCCTTGTAGGGTGTAAAATCATCCATAAAGATTTCAGGGTAGTCATTCAAAATATCGGAAAAAAAAACACAGTATTTCCCTCTGAAAGGTTGTTGGTGCATTACAGAGGCCAAAAGGAAGGACTCTGTATGAAAAAGTACCCCATGAGAAAGTGAACTTGTTTTGTCTTGTTCTTCCAGGTCAGTCTGTATTTGATTATAACCACTAAACCCATCTAGGAATGAAAATAAACTTTTCCCTAAGAGAGTATCCAAGACTTGATCAATGAATGGTAAAGAAAAATGATCCTTTTGAGTAGCCTTGTTAAGCTCTATATAGTCAACACAGACTCTCCATTTGTAGTTCTTTTTCGGAACTATGACAAGCAAAGACCCCCACTGGTTGTCAGAAATGGGGTAGATGAAATTAGTATTAAGGAGTTTCTGCAATTCTTCTTTCACTATCTCCTTAAGTATGGGATTCATTGGGCGTTGCAGTTGTATAATTAGTTTGCAGTACTCTTTAAGATAAATGCAGTGAGTGCATAGGCCAGGATGGATTCTTTTCATATCCATATAGTCCCATGAAAATGCCTTTTTGTATTTCTGTAACAGCTGTATCAACAATATTTTTTTTTTCAGCAGTCAGGTTAGGATTGATGTTTAAAGATTTCCCACGTTCGATTTTAACGGGACTACTGATACTATGCAGAGTGGTTTTCAAATTTTCAATAATTGCATCACCTACCTCATCTTCTTCCCCCAGATCTCTAATGGAGGCAAAATAGAGTGAATTACTAATAAAACCATTAATGATATCATCCTCTGTTTCATCCTTAAAGTATTGTGATTTTCCAAGCATAAGAAGAGGTAGGGAAACATCGGATTCAGGTAAAAATTCGTCCCACCAGGGATTCGGACCTACATCCAATATATGCGTCTGCAATGGCCAGCCACAGTCTTCCCAAGATTAAAGGATAACCCCCTAGGTTGGATTTGGTTTGTAAAATGAGAAAATCAGTCTGATAATTCCAAGAAGCCATAGTGATAACCAAATATTATATCATTCCCTCAGGCTTGACACGAGAACTATCTACTAATTCAAGCATTGTGGGTGTAGGTCTAAGTCCATGAAGTCCTAGGGAGATGAAGAGGTCTTTAGTCATGACATTAATGGTTGCCCCTAGATCAATCAAAGTATTGGTTATAGGTTGATTGTCAATATGGATAGTCACTGTAGGGTTCCCTGGGTCATTATATTTAGTCAACAAAGGATGATAAATCATGAGATTGGACAATTTCCCCATGACATGGATAGTAGCAGTGTCTTTAGGTTTTCTTCCAGGATTTTTGACGCATAGATCCCTCACTATTTTAGCGTAGATAGGTACTTCCTTAAGAGCTTGTAACAATGGGATTCACACATACAAATTTTTCAGTTCCTTGAGGAATTCAGATTAGGCTTTGAAGTTAGTCCAGTTTCAGTTAATCGTTGAGGGTATGGAGGATTCTGAATGCTAACAACTAAGTCATCTATCACAGATGCACCAGCCTTGTTCGGATTGGATATTGTAGAAATAGCATATCCTCCTAAGCTGGCTGCTATAGATGTAGCAATGGGTGCTATATCAACTGTTACATGTGTAACAACTGCCTCAGAATCACCCATTTCCTTTCTAGGTGACTCACATTCTTCGGTAATAATGGGAGTATGATCAGGTCTGATTACTTTCCTCGACTGAAGCTAAACCTCATTAAGTCCAATAGGAGTAATAAGATAAGTCTGGAGGGTAACCAAAGCATCCATGCTCTGGGTTGCCTTATTATTTGGATTGGGGTTAGGTTACCTAGGTAATTGGGGTCGGACAGAAGGTGTAGGATTTTGAATATAAGGCAGTTGTAATTTCTACTATTGTATTAGTAGTGGAGGGGGTACTTGAACTTGTCCATTACTTCTCCAGTTCTGACCCCAAGGATTGGGTTGTGATGGAGGATATTGCATTGGTGGAGGAGATAACCACTGGTTCCATGGTGAAGGAAATTTTTTTGAGGAAGGAGTAGGATACTGCCATGGATATTGCTGACTATTATAAACATTATTCCAAGGAAAAAAAGAGGAAAAATATGAAGGAATAATTTTAGATGGTGGCTGCCATGGTATCTTTGATCCGATGAAATAATAAGACTGGACATCCTCGCTTGATTCTTGAAGTACCGCCTTTAGTTTGGGCAATTTAGGACACTGATTAGTAGAATGCACCAACTCACAGATATTGTACAGATTGATGCAATTCAGTCCACATTCTCTTTCCAAATGTTTCTTTTTGCATCAGGGATAGAATATTGCTAAGGCTGCTTAAGCTTCTGCTTGTGCTTTCTTAACTTGTACCATAGTGATCTGGGAAGAGAGAGTGCTAAGGAGGTTGGTTTTAAAATCCTCAAATAAATTCCCGATCTCTGCTCTTGTTACTCCTCCACTCGTGGAATTCTGTATCTAGACTGAAGGGTCCCGAACTGCACATTTCCCTTTGATCGATCCTCTAGAGCTACATAGTCAAAGCTTCATTATTTCGTCAAGCGCTTCTTTTGATATGTCTCCTTTTCCCAATAGGTTCAGATTCTCCAGAAAATCATATCTTATACCTCTTAAGAATATTGGCTTTAGAATTTATGGTTCTAAGTTATTGAACTTAGACCTTTGTAAATTGTAGAGAAATCGCTCCATATAGTCTTCTAGGCTTTCCTCCTCCTTATATGCAATTCTAAAAATCTCATCCTTCAATTTACCGATTCAATAGTAATCCTGATACTTAAAGAGGAAGGCCTCCCTCTTGTCATTCCAGGTTCGAATCGTGCCAACACCTAGTCTCATGAACCATCTTAAAGCTACTCCTTTCAGAGTAGCAAGGAATAATTTCAGCTTCTGGGCGTCTGAAGTGTAGTCATAACCTTTACACAACACATCGAATTGCAACAGAAAGGTACCAAGGTATTCAACATCCATCCCTTGAAAGGATGGTAGGGACGATAAAGGAATATTATTTATAGAAGCCTCATCCCGTGTTACTATTATTGGGAATTCAAAAGTAACAGAGCTATCTGTCTTGACATTAACGTACCCCATGGATGATTCTTTCGAATGGGATGAATTGACCTTGGAATGTGCTGGAGATTGATAAATAAAAGGATCAAGTTGTTCCAGGACCAACTGTTTAAAAGCACTGCTAGCATCCAAATGATGATCTATTAAATTTTGTTCCTCAGGATCCTGATGCTCCCCACTGGTCTCTACGTGTCCTTCAATTATCAGAACCTAATCAATGATTTTCCACTGTTGTTTTGAATCTAGAGTCTTGATATCAGGAGTGAATATGTTGTTTGAAGGGTGGTGAGGTCCAGACACGGAAGACACCGATAGCCTATGCTTTGATATGGTAGCTGCTTTCTGTGGTCCTGTCTTCCTATTATCTCTGTATGACATGGACTGTTCCTTTTCTTCCCTTGAGATCAAATCTCCAAAGAATGTCTTTCTTCCAAAATCAACACTCATATTTTCCTTCTTACGACCTATCTTTCCTGCAGTCAGTAGAGTGGGGGGTGTTTATAGATGTTGATATCGTCCTATCGGAACACACGGGCCCTATGTGTATCAATTCATCCTATAAGTGCTTCAGTTTCTATAGTAGTGAGCCTGCTCAAGTTCGTTAGAGCGATGTGCAGGTTCTTACCTCTCGTCTTACCACCCAACGATTGTGTAGCTGAAGCCACCCTAAAGTAACACCCAAAAATTCAAACTTCTAAGTGTCCCAGAAAGACATTGGTGAGCCCGCTCAAGTTCATTAGAGCATTGCACAAGTTCTTACCTCTCGTCTTACTGCTTGAAAATTGTGTCGTTAGAGACACTCTAAAAAAAAAATGGAAATAATGCTAAAAAATTCACACTCTAAGTGTCCTAGAAAGACATTGGTGAGCCCGCTCAAGTTCGTTAGAGCGCTATGCAGGTTCTTACCTCTAGTCTTACTACCCAACAATTGTGTCGCTGGAGACACTCTAAAAAAACACACGGAAATTTCACCTCTAAGTGCCCCAATGTAGCATTGGTGAGCCCGCTCAAGTTCGTTAGAGCGCTGCGTAGGTTATTACCTCTCGTCTTACTGCCCAACAATTGCAGACTGGGTACAATCTATCTTCTAAGAAACAAATTTGATTGATTAGATTGTCACTTCCATCCCCGGCAACGACGCAAAAACGTTGGGGCTGTATTAATCACTATTGAATGACTAAAACAATACACATAAATTATCAATCCAGGGACGTATTTTATTTCAATGACAAATTCACTGTTTGTGCCGATACACCCAACCAAAGCAAATCTAAAAAAAATAAATCGTTGCTGAAGTAAATGTTGGAAGTAAATCACTCATGCAAAAATACAATGATCTGCAAGACTATAATCACACTTCAATTAATCTTTTCTAGCGCGCCACACCAAAATTATCCAGCTGGTATCTCTAATCTCATATGTGTAACATCATACAAAATATTGAAATTGAAGTGGATATTTTCACAGCTGAAACAACAGCAACATCACCTCTACTGATACATAAACAAAATACAAACACATAAACACAAATACCTTAATTACTGCAATCCCTGCTAAAGAGGAGGGCCCTTCCTACCTAGCAAGGCGTAGGTAGAGAAAGAACTTAAAGGAAACTAAATCGAATAACGCATGTAACAGTAATAACAAGATAATCTATATTAATATGCGCAAAATTACAGAGCCAAAGTAATGCTATTATCTGCTAACCTTTCGACCTTAAGGGCCGAGAACTATATAGTGGTTATATCTCAGAAAAACAAGGGATAGATAAGTCAGGAGAATCTTATGATTCTCATGCTGATCGAAATAGAATACGTATGGTTATAACTACTTAATAAAAGTCTGTCTGGAAAATTATAGATTAAAATCAAAACCACCTAGAGGCTGTTATCCAAAAATACAATACTTAATAACTTCTACAACTATCACGATAAGCCACAGCTATAGTGTAATAGCTAGAGGACAAGTCAACAACATGATTTGACAGGATCCAGTCAGCGGTACAGCTATAACAACAATTCGCCAGTGGGTCTATAACAACAAAGTGTAACAACATCATGGTGTAAAAATCTCACTGTAACAAAATACCCTTAACTGCTCCTGTATGCCTCGTGCTCGGGATATTTTGTGCTACAAATGACATCTACAAATACAACACAAAGGCCATAGATCTTCTCCAAACATTCATCCTCAATTAGTCATAAAAAAGGCACGATATATCATATTAATTGATGAAATGGCAGAGTAATGAAAATAAGGTGAAACAACACAAGTTAATATAGAAAGGTAGGAAAAAGAGGCAAAGATAGACCCAATTGTTATAGTCATGAGGAAAAATAGGGAAAAAAAATGTAGGAAAAGTGTGCAAAATTGGTACCCAACAATATATATGCATGTATGTATGTATCTATCTGAAGGGATCATGAGTGCTTTATGTTGATGTTTATATATGTATATATGTATGCATGTATGTCATGTCTCACAAAGTTGTCATGGATCATGATTGTTTTAATGCTAAAGTTTATATGTATATATGTGTGTATGTATGTCTTTGTCTGATAGGATCATGATTTTTTTATGCCAATGATTATATATATATGTATATATGCATGTATGTATGTCTCTGTTTGACATGATAATGATTTCTTTAAGTTGATGTTTATTTATGCATATATGTATGTATGTATGTATGTGGTTGATTTATAGGGTCGTTAGGATTTTTTTGTGCTATTATTCATATGTATATATGTATGTCATTGTCTGAAAAGGTCATCAGGAATCATCCTCGTGGAGGAATGATTTCTTATGCAGTTAAATGACATGAAGAGGTTCCTGCTTTATGATGAATCAATTGGGAAGAGTAGCCATGACAAATATATGAGGCCAATATCATGTGGCCATGAATTGATATTATATCCTTGTATTATTCTTATGTTTATGTTATGGAAAAGAAATTATGAGGGATACATCATCAAAATGAAATAAGTATGATTTGCAACATGCTAGGATAAGCATGGATAGTGGAAAGACATAAGAAGAAGGTTGCTTGTGGGTTTAGTGTGAGGTATATGGATGTGCATTACTACTGTTGTATATATGTTGTACATGTTGCACCTATGATGTGTGCATATGTTGCTGTGTATATATGTTGTTGTCTTTATATTTCATATGCAGTGTTAGGTATAGATGGTACTATGTACATGTTGGATATGTGGATTTGTGTACATATCGTACCTTGCACATGTTGGATATGCAGTGTTGTGTGCATTTTGTGCTGTGCTCATGTTGGATATGAGGTGCAATGTACATATTGTATAAGTAGTGCTATGCACATATGGTGTTGTTTGCATGTTTTACATGTGGTACTATGTACATATGGTGTGGTGTGCATGATTGTGCATGTGGTGTTGTGTACATGTTGTACATGTGGTGTTGTGTGTAGGTGGTGCTTAGTGCAGGTGGTGCTGTGTACATGTCGTGCATGTGATGCTATGTACATGTGGTGTCGTGTAGATGTCATGCATGTGGTGTTGTGTACATGTGGTGTTTCATACACGTTGTATAGGTGGTGCGGTGTACATGTGGCATTGTGTACATGTTGTGCAGGTGGTTCCATGTACATGTGATGATGTGCACACATTATGTAGGTGGTGCCATGTACAGGTGGTACTGTGTACATGTTGTGGATATGGTACTGGTATACATGTGGTATTACATGCATGTTGTACATGCTGTGTTGCGGGCATGCAGTACTATGTATGTGTAGTCGTGCTATCGTGACATGTGTATTCATTATGTTGTACTCTATGTATGTATTGTGTTGTTTTTTACACCAGATCTAGGTGTATGTGTTGTGTTGTACATAGTATGAGGGTGTAGGTGTTGTGTTGAAAACCAGATGTAGGTGTATGCATTTTGTTGTGTTGTACCTTGAGTGTAGGTGTATCTGTTGTATGTTAGGTGTAGCTGCATGTATTGCATGGTGTTGTATGCCATGTGTGGTTGTATGTGTGTGATGCACACTATGTGTATGTGTACGTGGTTGAAGAGAATCCATTGGGTGCTTATCGAGTGTGGCAACCGATCTAGTGTGTGTACAAAATAACAAACGAAAAATTAAGGACCGATGAAGGATAAGTATCAATGTTTTATTTTAGTTTTATTATGTATGTGATTTGCGAATCTAACTTATGATGGTTACATGCGATTTATGATTATGGTTTATGGTGATTTCATGCAATTCATGATTTTAATTTATGCCAATGGTTGTGTTTTGAGCTAACCAAATGTGATATGTTTATACATGATGATTTAATCAAACAATTGGTTTGACTTTTTGTGACATGAAGTGAACAAAATTGCAAGTGTACCTTATTGACGAGCTACCAATGAGGTATGATGTGAATTTATTTCAATTTATTTTAAATCTAATGGCAGTTATGTGCTTGGTACAAGAAGCACAAACTTTCCGGTTGGGTGGTTGAAACAGATTGCAAGCATTAGCAACAACAAAAAAATGAGTTGAAATAGGCATCAATATGCTAGAAAATCACTTAAAGAGCAGGGTCATTGTGGGACACTAGTACCAAATAGTGTCCATTTATTTCCATGAGAATTATATAACCACTATGATGGTTTTGATGTAGGTATATGTCTTGGTTGTTTGAACTTCCGATGTGAGGAAGCCTTGCCAAGGGATGGATTGCCCATGATAGGGGATGCTGGGGAACTTGGAAGGTGAGTGAATGCACAGAAGGGGATTACCATTTTTCCTGATGGAATGTGTGGAAGAGAAGGGAAGGTCATGGATGGATTTTTTTTGGTCATTATCATTGCTATATGGAAACAAATGCACATTGGGAGTGTGCCCAAAATAATGATTCGGTAACTATTCACCGAGAGGACAAGAAGCACAAAATTGTAGCGTTGGACATTAGATGTAGATTTGAATTTCAGAGTGGATTCTGGAATTTCTGGGAAGAAGGTGAATCCTGGTATTACTTTGAGGGTGGAGGTGTTAGCCTTTGGATTCCCTTGTTGTTGATACAAGCATCATATCCTTTTATTTGCTGGTTGAGAAAAGGTGCATATGCATATATTATTGTAAATACTATAATGAGTTGGATTTATAAAGCTCCATAGACAATATGGTTGTATATATGGATGTCATTGTAAATACTGTAATGAGATGTGTTATAAATATCCATAGAAAGTATACTTTCATTTCAACAGTTTGCTAGTTTTTAAGTGTCAATGAACACCTAGAATGGTGTTCCCCTAAGGGGGAGGGTTCTGTAACATACCTGGTGAAAATTTCATACAATAAAAGTTAATAAAGGAAAAATAATAACCATGGTTGACGAGACACTTATTCCAAGCTGAATGTTGGGAAAAGCGTCCTAGTGCTGGTGTTAATTTTGGATATTATGGCTAAAGGAAATTGGAAAAAGATTTAGAAAGGAAAAATGATGTTTATTAGCACATTTTTTAATGAAAATAATGGAAAATAAGAGAAAAGGAAGGTGAAAGGTCACAGGTTTTATGTGAGGAGGAAAATGAAGGAAAATAATTGAAAATGAAGAAAATAGAGGCCTCATTGATAAAAAGGATTATGAGGATCAATTGGAAAGCTTTTTCTCAAGCCTTTTGTGAGATCAGTTTTGGAGCTCTCTCATTATTCTCTCTCTCTATCTCTCACTCTTGGAAACTTAGAGTTTTCTTGGAGCACTTTCGCATTGGATTAAGAAAGGAAAAGAAGGCAAGAGGAAGGAAGGAACAAGAAACTACAACGAGATTCTTTGCAGGTATCGATTTTCATATGTGATTTCGCTGCTATATTTGGCATGCATGGGATTGCATGTGGTTTTTTTCTGTCATGGCATGGGTTTTTCCAGGTGTGATAGTGTTTTCAGCCTAGCCTTGTCGTTTTCATATAGAAATGGTGTGATGGGGTTCTCATGTTTTGGTTGAGATGGATTTCCGAATGTATTTGAATCTAAGTGAGGTGTATCTCTGAAAGGAAGAACACATGGCTTAGTGATCCCTGAACAAGACTACAGATCATGGTAAAACCACTGGCCTAGTAACCCATGAACCAAAATGTGGGTTGCGGTAAAGCCAACTATTGTGTGCCTCAGTGGGCCTAGGAATCCTTGATTGGTGAATGGTGGGATATATAGTAAATCCTAGAGGTGTGTGCCCTCAATCAGGCCTAGTGATATTGTGGGGATTACGGTAAATCCTTGAGGGTGGTGTCTCGATTATGGCCTAGTGATCCCTGGATCAAACTGTGGATTGCAGTAAAGCTTAGAGACTAGGAGGCAGTAAAATTTCTCATGGTGTAGGTGGAGAAATCTTGTAGCATTCATGATTATTTGGTTCATTTTTGGTTGGTTATGAGTCCCACATTCATACTTGGAATATGGCACGAGGGTGATTGGATGAAGAGATATTTGGCTTAGCCAATCTATGGTCGGGTCGAACGTGGTAGTCCCATCCTAGGTTGGATTTTGCATCCATTAATAATAAGTTATTTCCTTGACATATTATGTGTAAATGTACTAGTTTATATGTGGATTCTATGGATGATGTATTCTTGATATTTCTGTTGTTATTATGCTGGTTATAAGCATGTATTATGAAAGTGTGGTGTCTCGATTATGGCCTAGTGATCCCTGGATCAAACTGTGGATTGCAGTAAAGCTTAGAGACTAGGAGGCAGTAAAATTTCTCACGGTGTAGGTGGAGAAATCTTGTAGCATCCATGATTATTTGGTTAATTTTTGGTTGGTTATGAGTCCCACATTCATACTTGGAATATGGCATGAGGGTGATGGCCTAGTGATCCCTGGATCAAACTGTGGATTGCAGTAAAGCTTAGAGACTAGGAGGCAGTAAAATTTCTCACGGTGTAGGTGGAGAACTCTTGTAGCATCCATGATTATTTGGTTCATTTTTGGTTGGTTATGAGTCCCACATTCATACTTGGAATATGGCACGAGGGTGATTGGATGAAGAGAGATTTGGCTCAGCCAATCTATGGTCGGGTCGAACGTGGTAGTCCCATCCTAGGTTGGATTTTGCATCCATTAATAATAAGTTATTTCCTTGACATATTATGTGTAAATGTACTAGTTTATATGTGGATTCTATGGATGATGTATTCTTGATATTTCTGTTGTTATTATGCTGGTTATAAGCATGTATTATGACAGTGATGACGTATGGATCTCCTCATGTTTTTATTTGTAAATGAATGAATAATTTCTCTATGAACTAATACATGATAATGTGACTAATGATATAAGGAAACAATTCTTCTTAGTGATTCTCAGATAAGTATGATACTCCTATTCTTAGATCAATTGTTTAAACATGTAGATTACATATTTGTAACATGTTTGACGAAATTATTGTCATGGCTTGTAGGGGTCCAGTCATGTACTTGTTCAAGTGTTTTATTTTTCATCGTTATTCTGCTATTATATTTAATTTCTTAAAGTGTCATTAAGTTCTGGGCAATGACCTGGGATTTGGGCCTGAAAAAGTGGCTCAAATATTAGGGATGAAGGCATAGGTCTGACGAAAAAAAGTCCCTGGATGCATGCATTCCCATGCTGTGGGAGCATATAAAGCCTCCTAAATGCACCCTTGCCCATATCAAGGGAGTGTCCAAGGATTTAATGGTATAAAAATTCAGTGGGACCTAGGGGCTGTTTACCTGAGTGGTTGGGATCCTGGGAGTTTTTTTACTGATGTGGAAGGTCTATGTGATGTGTTTCCGTAGATTCCACTTCCTTAAGGTCACCTAGGAGGTTTAATTTGATCGTAGTAGCCTCTAGTCACATGTTTACCCCAGTTGGCCAGTTACTTGGGTAGATGTGGGATGAGGGTGTTATAAACACTATCACACAGGGTGATGCATGGTGTGTGAGATTATAGAGGTTAAAAGGAAATTGTATGCACAAGGTGTTGTTGCATAATGAACAAAGGTAAAATTTTTTGAATTAGGATCAACACTAAGGATTCAAGATGATACTAGGGATAGGAAGGTTGCCTTGTTAATGGAAATGGTTCACCATCAACATGAAAAGATTGCAGAGTTGAGAAAGGAGGTTATTTTAAAGAGGCACACTAACAGTGAGTTGGACACTCTCCAAATTTTTTTTATATTAGTGGAATGTTGGTTTTTAAGCATAAGCACAATATCAACTAGTTGTGTAAAAAACACTACATTGCAAGTGCAAGACAAAAAAGAAGAAAAAATGAAATTGAACTTAAATAGACTAAATAGCTCAAAGAAAAAATTCAAATTAATTCATAAATATTGTGTGTATTATCGCTTTAAATGAGTCTATATTTATAACACTCCCTTGAGAGGGAACCAATTTGCATTAGGTTTGGGTTTCATGGTGTATACACATAGAAACTAGAAAAGAACTCTATCTTGTATAGCAAACTAGTCAAGAATAGGGTTGTATGATCTGAAATAAGCTAGGAGTCAACAATAGAGTTTATTAAGGATAATATTGGCTAAGAATAAGTGAAAATTAAAGAAATAACTCACACATGCAACACTTGATGCTAAAATAGAGAGAAAAACCTAGAAATAGGACTAAAATTTAAAGGATAAGATGCATGGATAACATTATGGACAGGAAAATTTCCCAAAATAAGGGAGGACGTGAACACTCAAGGATAAGGTGGTTACTAAATAAGGAATGCATACTAATGGAAAAGAAATAATCATATTACGTCCCTATCACTACCACATGTCATCCTAGATGCAACCCCCACAAAAAATAGAAAAATGATATAAATAGAAAATGACCCTAAAGGATAGGGGATGCCTAGTATGCAATGAAAAGTGGTCAAAATAAGTCTTAATGTGCATGTACCCCAACATGAAACACCCCATAATTGGTTCATTTGTGAATTAGGACACATAAATGATTCAACAAATTTTTGTTGAAGTGAGGCACAAAATTATAGGTGAGGACATGATGAACATTGATTTAGTTTTTTTTTTTGTTTGGTTTCCATGCTTTGTGAAACATACTTGCTACTAGGAGTTTTTGTAAGGACATATGCCTATATAACTACTCATAATTATTTTTTTAGTTTGAAAGTTAGAAAATGGAACTAGAACATTATCACAATAAAGACAAATAAACGATCTTATAATAAGTTTGTATAGAAGATGTAATGTTCATATTTTCAACATTTACTAGAACACTTTTAATAATGTTATATCTATGAGTTTCTCACCCTAAAAACCCTAAGGTACAACCCTGATATTTTCATCCTTAAGGCAGAAAAGGGTGGGGCCATTGTCATTATGGATAAATCTGAATATGTCAGTAAGATGGTTGAACATCTATCCAATAGTGGTAGTTATATTAAGCTTAAAAATAGTCCCCTTACCCCCCAAATCTATGATCTCCCAAAGATTCATAAACTGGGGGCCCCTTTAAGACCTATTGTTAACACAATAGGTGGTCCCTCTTATCATTTGGCTAGATTCTTAGCCCATAAGCTTAAGCCCCTTGTAGGTCAAACCGACTCCTTTGTGAAGGATTTAGCTTCCTTTATCAAGGAGTGGAAGAACATCAAGTTGTAGCCTGGTGAGCTTCTTGTTAGCTTTGATGTTGTGTCCCTCTTCACCAATATCCCCATACAAGAAGCCGTTGATGTCATTAAATGGACCTCCAATGAGGGCACCTCTAAATTGGTTAGCCTCTACCTCACCTCAAATTTCTTCATTTTTAAGGTGAGTTTTATGAGAAAACCTATGGTGTTGCGATGGGATCCCCTCTTTCCCCCATTGTTGCTAACTTTTTTATGGAGGATTTTGAATCTAAGGCCCTGGCCTCTACTAAATTCCGCCCTAGGAAGTGGAATAGGTTCATGGATGATACTTGTGTCATCTGGCCCCATGGTCGAGAGAAATTAGATTTGTTCCTTGGGCACCTGAACTCGCTATCTGATTCCATCAAGTTCACGATGGAAGTAGAGGTAGATGGTTGCCTCCCTTTTCTTGATATCCTGCTCTCAAGGAATGAGGATGGTTCCATCTCTCACCAAGTTTTTCGCAAAAAGACTCACAGAGAATAGTATCTTCATGTTGGTTCTCATCATTTTCCTGCGCCTAAATTTGGGGTCCTGTGTACGCTTGTAACTCGTGCTCTTATAATCTCCGACGAAAACTCTTTGGAGTCACAGAAGTCCCATATTCTTCACGTTTTTGAAAATAATGGTTAAAGTAGATCTCAAGGTCTTAAAGCCTTTCAAAAGGCATATAAAGGATTGGGTGGAAAATCTACCTGGTTGGATCCTATTTCCAAGGTCCATCTCCCATTTATCCAGAGGACAACGGAAAAAATTGCCCATGTCCTTAGGAGAAATGATATCTCTACTTCTTTCAAAACTCTCTGCACCATTAGAAATCCTCTTGGGTCTATTAAAGACCCTATTGACCCTAAGGACATGAAAGGGGTTTACAAGGTTCCTTGTTCTTGTGGAACTCCCTATATAGGAGAAACTGGTCGATCCATTAGGCAGAGGATTAGGGAGCATGCTGCGGATATTAGACATAATCGGTCCTATACCTTAGCTCTTATTGAACATGTGGAAAAATCCTGCCACCATGTTTGTATTGAAGATTCTAAAGTCGTTTCCAGGGTAGATAACTTCCACCATAGGAAATTAAGGGAGGCGACCGAAATTGAGCGTCATGCTAAGAATCTCAACCGTGATGATGGTTGGAAATTAAGTAAGAGTTGGACCCCGGCTCTTAATAGGTAATTTTTTTATTTTTTATTTATTTAGTTATTTATTATTATTATTATTATTTTTACTTTATTTATTTATATTTTTTATTAAATTTTTTCCCCTCCTTAGATATCTTTATTTATATATTTTCTTACTATTTAATTAATTCATTGATTTATTTTTATTTAATTAATTAATTTTATTAAAAATTTTACAGTTCATATTTATTTTAATTACATAATTTTTAATAAAAATTTTATTTGATCAATTAATTCATTTTAATTTACTTTATTTTATTTTATTCATTTAATTGGTTATTTTTACTTTTTATTTTGTTAACTTATTTTATTTTTATCTATAAAAATAATTAATTAATTAATTTAATTTATTTTATTTTTATTGAATTAAAATTTTACCCCTCCCTATTACATAATAATTTTATACCAATTTTAACAAAATTTTATTAAATAAAATTTTGTTAAATGAAATTTAATTTAATTAAATAATTAAATTTTTATTTTAATTAATTAATTATATTTTTATATTTTTAACTAACTTTCTAACGGCTAGTTCCTAACTGCTAGTCTTAATGGCTAATTCTAAACAGCTAATTCTCATCGGCTATATCTGGGCAATGATGCATCTCCACTATTTATTCAATGAGATAGATTAATCTCTCCACATTGTCCTGAGGATGAACCAAATTAGCTGGTTCGAAACGTCTCTATGACCTAATTCTAATGATGTGATTTTTCCGAAAGTACTTTTATCTACTTTTCATAATATAAGCATACCTATTCCTATTGAAATTTAAAAAACAATAACTGGACTTACATACTATCTTTTTAACCATGGAGCTCTAAAATTAAGGGAAAGTGGATCAATAAGTGAATGTAAAGTGAAAAGTAATATATTCATCATAATGACAACTTCAACGTTAAAACCCTTGAGGTAGGATAACACCATACAATGATCCTTTTAGGGAAGGATAAACTCCTGTTCACTTGCCTCTTTGAGGGGGTGACCTTACAACAAGCTTAGCTCCAATAGAATAAGAAGAAGGCTCATTAGAGGAAATTTTAGCCTAAAAGTGGTCATGGAATTTTCATATAATTTCCATGTCATAATATGTAAACCAATAAAAAATCCTTTAAATTTAAAAAGAGCTACATGTAAATATTTTGGTGGGAAAAGAAGAAAAACTATTTCTTTTAATTGTATTTTTGGCTTATCTCCTTATAGGTCTACTCAAATTTCAAGTGTAGACACTTGTTGGATGCAAAATTAAATTCCACACCCAACATGTACCCATTATGCATACTTTTGAGAAGACCCACATTGATAAAACTTAAAGATACATTAAAAAAGCGTGTTTAAATAAAAAATTCACAACTCTTATTTCATTATTTTAACTATTATTTTATTATTTTCCTTAGGATGCTACTTTTAGGCTGAAATTTACTCTAATAAAAATTCCTATAATTTGGACTTTCACTGGTTTGTCATCATTGGAATTGAGTCACAAAATATTTGCTGAAATTGTAATTATTGATTGTTGAAATGTATTTTTTACTGCAAAGTGGATTCAACACCCTTGAATACCCATATAAAAGCTTGATTTCACAATTAACTATCAAAATTATGAATTCCATCATTCCGAAATAATTCTTGTTGGGATTTAGAAATAAATGTAATCTTCCGTTCTTGTTATATTGAGTAGTAAAAAAGGTAAAATTCACAAAATGTTTAAACTACAACATGCAATAATATTCCAATACATGATTCATAAGGAAGATTCTATCCTTATTATAGCTAGCTAGAAAAGCTTAGACATAATCAAATGTTAACTACTTAGTGGGCCCAATCCACTTTACATTGAATGAACACCATACCTACACTAACTCTAACAAGCACTTTAACCTCTAATATAATCCTATATGTGTGTATAGTGGGGGTCGGAGGTCCCCTTAAGTTAGTATACGTATGGTGGAAATTAAATGTAAATTGGATTGGGTATTCCATGTTTAATATTATTAAATAAGGCCCACTAAGTGGTTAGCACTTAATAAATGTAATGAAGCCTCATTAAAAGACCCACTAGGTAGTTAGTATTTGGTTGTGATTAGGGTTTGCTTGCTATATATAAATAAGGATGGAGTCCTCTTTATGGATAATTTTTTGGAGTATATTGTATTGTAGCATAGTTATCTAGGAGGTTTCCTCCTCTTAGATGCAAGTGAAAAAGAGTCAATCCTTCCATAAAATGATCATTATGTGGTGTTGAAATAACATAAGGGTATTTGATATGTGACGTTAAATGGATTTTCTATCATATTCTTGAACATATTAATTGTAGTTAATGATCATATAAATTGGTATTAGAGCTCTTTCTTGGACAAAAAATTGGAGGAATTAGTCTTTCATTCTTCTTTCTTTCCTTATTAAAATAGTTTTTCAAGAGGAAAAATAGGGTTTTGACACCTAGATACATTTCTGAATGTTGTTGTGTAGAATCTAAAGAAACAAATTGTAGATCCAAATTCCTCTAAAAATTTTCTCAAATTGTAGTTCGGGGAGTTAAGATATTGCTATTTTTTAATAACATAAATGTTTATATCTATATTTAAATGAATGTTGTAGTTTCACTTTTCAACATGAAAATACAAATAAAATAAATATTCTTCAAGATAGCCTTATAGAGGTTCAATATTTGTAGATAATAGTCTAGTACAATACGACTTCAATTATGTATTGACTTCGATGGGCTATACTCTTTCCATTTTCATATCAACCATTTGCTGCTAAGATGTTACCTCATCCTTGTTTCCCGAGGAACTTATTGATATATGTGCAAGTGAAAGCATCTACTATGACATATAAATATTTCAATGATTGTGTTATCAAGAGTGACACATTAAACTCACAATTTGGTAATTTGTAGCATCTCTTGTTGCATAATTTCCATTAATAGTGCAATTTTAGCATCCTTATTAGCCACTTGAGTCTTTACTTGAGCTACTATAATATAGCTAGTCACTTTTCTTCTTGATATAATGGCTTCTTGGATTCTAAGGATGCATTTGATATTAACTAGCTTGTAAATAGGGCAACAACCTACATGCTTATGAAGCATTAAAAACTCCAACCTCTTGCACTATAGTTGTCGTCCTTTTACTACTCCCCAACAAATTGAGTTAGTGAAATTACACCACATTGTTTATAACAAAATTTCAAAGAAATTGCAGTTTGAAAATATGAATGTTAAAAAAGGTCAAGTTATTGACAAGGTTAATTTATAGATAGAAATTTATGGAATAAATCCTTCCAAGTTGTTTGAATTTCAACAAATAATCGAGGACATATTAGCATATTCAATTTTTGAATAGGAAGTAGAGAATGCATTACTAAAATAAAGAATAAAGGTTGTGGATATGTTCTTGTTACCAAAACCATTATTTTCTTAACCTATATCTACAATTAGGCCAACCCAAATTCCAGAGGACATCCTAGAAAATAGCTCGAGGATTAGAGTGGCATTTAGTTTGTTGGTTAGAAGTTAACAATACGTTGAGGATAATTTAAATAAGAGGCTTGATACAATATTTGACATGTGGGAAGTAGTTACAACCTCTACCAATATATCTATCCAAATTAATTCCCTTATAGAATATATACAAAGGACTTGAAAAATTGTGAGATGTTTTATAAAGAGACCTTCAAGATATTTATATTTACGTCTCAAACATGAATGAGGCCCAAAGGAAAGGACAAAATCTTCCTTCCCAACGAAGAATTACACAATAAAAAGTATTGTTGGAAAGAGAAAATAAGGACACTTCGAGACTTGATTCCATGTGTGATAGTATTAAGACAAGACAAAGTGATATATTCTTTAAGTTTATCAAGGTTGCAAAGGAATTGGAAGGGGCCAACTTAATTATGGATGCTATGTTGTTAAATTGAGAATGATTGCATGGATTTATGGATGTATTAAGGATAACATAGGGAAGTGACTTCAAAAAAATTGTTTATTTACCCAATGAAAATAATTAAAAATTGGTTAATTCATTTAGTTACCAATTGATCCAGGTGGATATTGGTGGCCACCCGCCTATTCCACTAGTCAGTTTCATTAGTTTTCTTATTTATTATTTTTAGAATTTTTTTAGGTCCTGTTGAGTCTCAAATCTGCATCTTTCTTATACACCTTTCTAGACCTTTTTCATTCACCTGGACCTTCTAAGTCGTTAATATCATTGTATATTAATTGTAAAAGAGCATCTAAAATGGTTTTTAACTATGTTTTGTGTCTGCTGTTTGATTTAGATTTTTTCTCATTTAGCTGCGGAATCTTGCCACTTTCCGCAGCCATTTTGTTAAAGTCTATATTGCAGGTGTCTTCAGGCAAATCGAGCCACATGGGCAAGTTAGAAATGACGTGGACATGGATCGTGTCCTATTGGCTCGGTCGAATTCACTTAAGAAGGCTGTGGTCAAAGGTGGCCAAGTGGTGGTCAAACGAAGAGTCCCACGGTGACAGAACTCTGTTTCTCATCACGTGGAGATTTGCGTGGCCGTTTCTAAATCATGGGAGACATATCAACACCTGTAAACGGCTCCATAAGCCGAATCCAACAGCCACTCTTCATATATTTACTCCTCACGGCGGCCATGATGCTAGATCCCTGGACGTGATGGTTCACGTGTCTTCTATCAGCACAAACTTTAGGGAATTAGTTATATCACCTTGAACTCTGTTTCTCATCACGTGGAGATTTGCGTGGCCATTTCTAAATCATGGGAGACATATCAACACCTGTAAACAGCTCCATAAGCCGAATCCAACAGCCACTCTTTATAGATTTACTCCTCACGGCGGCCATGATGCTAGATCCCTGGACGTGATGGTTCACGTGTCTTCTATCAGCACAAACTTTAGGGAATTAGTTATGTCACCTTCAGTTATAAATAATGCGTTCTCATACGCATAATAGCTTAGCTCTGTAATGTAATTGCGTTGCCATTGTGCTTTGACATTATTTCTCTATTATGAACGCATTTTAATATATGAGAAGACTCTGTTCATAAGCGTAATTCGTATTTGAAGGCTGTTGCCCGAGGTCTGTACAGAGGGCCCTTGTACACGCTGAGGTTTTGTGTATTACTGTATAGTTTCTTGTTTTATTTCTTTAAGTTCATTGTGCCATAAATCATTCACGTGTATTTACATTACATCTTTCATGGTATTTACGTTCCATCTCTGTCCATAATATTTCATGCTTTACATTTTACTTCTGTCCATAATCTTTTATGTTTTATATTGTTGTTTACTGATCAGTGTTCTTGTTTCAGATTACAATAGGTAGCCCAGGCATTTGCACATCTTTTTATAATGACTAATGACATGGAATCAATATTGTCCTTCTGCTAATTTACTTTTCTTAGTTTTTGTTTAATTCCAGTATTGTTTTGTTTATTTCAGTCTTGCACATTTGCTTTAGTAGTTAGATTAGATATTAAATTGCTCATGTCATTTTCAGTTACCTCCGAAAGCCATAGTGAGACTAATGGTGAGGGATTGAAGTATGAGTGTGTAGTTTGATATTAGTTTACTTTTCTGCAAGTTAGATATTAAACTGTTCATGTCATTTTCAGTTACCTCCGAAAGCCATAGCGAGACTAATGGTGAGGGATTGAAGTATGAGTGTGTAGTTTGATATTAGTTTACTTTTCTACAAGTTAGATATTAAACTTTTCATGTCATTTTCAGTTACCTCTGAAAGCCATAGCGAGACTAATGGTGAGGGATTGAAGTATGAGTGTATAGTTTGATATTAGTTTATTTTTCTGCAAATTAGATATCAGATTGCTCAAGTTGTTTATGATTACCTACGAAAGCCATAGCGAGACTAATGGTGAGGGGTCATAATATGAGTTGATGTAATTTGATTTTAGTTTTACTTTACTTGCAATCTTTTCTTTGAGTATAGTTTCTTTTGTGTTTAGACAGCAGCAAGGATAATGGTTTTCATGATCAATAGTTCATTGTTTGATTAACTAGAATAGTGGCACATTTTCATTTCCTTTTAATTTTGTCATTGTATGTTTCAAAATCCTTTTGAAGTTTGAAGTTTGGTAAATCATTATAAAGGACATAATTGCCTTGAACAATCATAACCATACTTGTCTTTTAGAATTTCCATCTCACATTAGGAAACCAACCAAGATAAAAAGAAAAAAAAACCAAAAACGACAAAAAGTAAGAAATAGGTTATCTTGCACATATAGTGTGCCACACTTCGTCAGCTTACGAATCCCGGATTGACAAATTAATGTAGCAATTTAGGACACACTAAATTGACCAAAAATTTTGGCGCCGTTGCCGGGGAAGTGTAACTAGGTAGCCAATTTCTTAAAAAAAAAAAACAATAAAAAGAAGGGAAAATTTGATAACTTCTTGAAGTATGCTCTCCTCTTGCACCTAGTGTGATTTGGAGGATCAGAAAAGAGAGTTATTGGTTCAATAATTTCTTAAGTATGCTCTCTTCTTGCACCTAGTGTGACCTGGAAGATCAGAAAGAGAATTATTAGCCCAACTTAAAAATAAAAATAAAAAATGACATGCATAGAGCAAGAGATTCTAGGGGAAGGTTTATAGCTAAAGCCAAGAGTTCGATTTTCACAACTCCATCTTCTTCAAGGCATAGACAAGATTCACCACCATCTACCCCTAGCCTTAAGATTCTTGGAATTCAAGGAGCAGCTGAATTGGAGGATTCTCCTATACCACCTACTAAATCTCATTTAGAAAAGGATCCTTTCTTTACTTCTACAAGAGAGTATATTGTAATCAAAGAAGTAGAATCACCTGAAGAAGAAAAGGAAAAGACTCCCTCTCATCCTCCCTTGATAGAAGAACCAAAGGACTTTGAGGACTCTAAAGAAACTATCATGGCAGAGGAAATAATAGATGGATTTGGAGGTAGAGGTAGAGGTAGAGGAGGAGGAAACAATGGAGACAATAATGGTGAAGGTAATAATGGAAGAAATAGGGAAGGAGACAACCTGTTTGGATTCCCTATAGTTTATGAGGAAACTCATACAACAATGAAAAACATCTCACCATCTGTCCTCCCCAACTTTTATGGATTGCGAAGTGAGGATCCTGAAACATTTCTGTTTGAGTTTGAAGTTGTGTGCCGAACTTATGACTATATGGAAGACTCTCAAAAACTCAAACTGTTTCCTTCAACATTGAAGGGAGCTGCTTTGAAATGGTTCATGGGATTAGCCACCCAATCTATTAAGACTTGGAATGATATGAAACAAACATTTTTGGATAGATACTTGGACTATTGTATGCCCACCAATCACAAGGATGAGGTATTCAAAATGATGCAAAAAGAAGATGAAAATCTGGAAGATTTACTTGAAATATTTCAATACAACTTAAAAAGAGCAAAGATGAGCAACTTAGATGATGAAACCTTGAAATCCCTTATATTAAAAGCAATTAGAGATGAATGGATAGATATTTTAAACATGATAGGAAAAGGATACATTTCTCAACTTCCACTTCGTGACATAACAGAACTATGTGTCCATCTCTCAAGAGGAAAATCTAAAACAGGAAAAGGGCCTAGGGATCCTTCTATTATCAGGGCTAAAAAATCTACAACTGTATTAGTAAGTAGGGCAGAGATTGGCAATATGCTTGATGAATTCAAAACTGATATCTTAGGGAGCCTTAGTGAACAACTAGACACCCTTAAGATCCAAAACAAGCAGAAAGCAGAAACAGATGCTCTAGCCATCTTTTGTCCAAAATGTAGGAAGAAACATGCTTTAAGGGAATGTCCCTTGGATGAAAAAGTTGTAGAAACATGTATGATTTTCTCAGAGAATCATGAGACCAAGGATTTTCCTTCAATTCCTGGACTCAAAGCTGTCTTTCAAGAAGGCCCAAATTCAGTAGAATCTCTCTGTTTTGTTGCAAGAATACCTTGGCAGGGACAACAAACTCAAGGGTTTAACAACCCTATGAATCTTCAAAACCCACAAAATTGGAATTCTTGGCAACAACCTTGGCCCCAACATCAAAATCCATATCAACCATGGGTACAAGGGATGCAAAATCCTTATGGGAGATTTGCTCAATTTTATCAATATCCTCCATCTTTTTAAAATCAACAAGCTCCACAACTTCCAAACCCAAATCCACAACTTTCATTGCCATTTTCACAACAACAAACTTCTCAGCAGAATCCAAATCCCCAACTCATGCTTCCATACCAACAAAATACAAATCAACTTCCAGCTCAGCCATTACCAAATCCTAATAATAAAAATCCTCAGAATACTTACATGATAGAAGGACAAAAATTTCCTACCTATATGATTGTTCCTCTCAATGATGTACAACTCAGATCTGGTAGAGTTTTAGAAAAACCTTCTATAGATGTCCAAGAGCAAGATACCTCTGAGGAGGACTCTCTTAAAGCCAATAAGGGTTCTGAGGAAGCATCTCTTCAAAATTCAAACATTCAAAAAGAGAAAGAAAAGTTAACACCCACAACTCCTATATTTGAGCAACCTGCATCTTCATCTACACCTCCTTTTCCTGAAAGACTACAAATTGACAAGGGGGTGGAAAAACAAATCTTGTTGCCTAATTATGATTTTCTAGATGAATTAAAGAATGTTTGTATCAATATTCCCTTGCTACAAGCCATTCGAGAGATTCCTATTCTAGCAAAAACAATAAAGGAGTTGAGTCTCAAAAGACCAAGAAGGAAACTAAGAGATACAAGAAGAATCCACCTGGTAGGAAAAATTGCAGATATCATGATGGGGAAAATTACCATGCAGAAGTATGTAGATCCAGGAAGTCCAATTGTCAAGACACATATAAATGGGATAGAAATTCCAAACATATTGATTGACTTAGGGGCTGCTATCAACATTATGATTAGACAGACTATGGACCAGCTAAAACTTCCTAACCTTCTTTTTAAACCTACTTTACTGCAACTTGCAGATTGATCAATTATTAAACCAGATGGTGTATTAGAAGATATTTTAGTCTCCTTAGATTCTTGGGAATATCCGGTAGATTTTATGATTTTGACTCCCAAGAGTAATCTAGGAGGGCACCCACTTATCTTAGGAAGACCTTCGTTAGCCACAACTGATGCTTTTATTAGTTGTAGATCTGGGGATATGTACATTTCTAATGGTAATTCGACAAAGAAATTCAATTTGTATCCTCCAGCAAAAGCAATTACAGAAGTAGGAGACAATGAATTGGACGATGAGGACACTATACAACCTGTCTTGACCATTTTGAAAGTGTGAGGATGATCAAGTTAAGACACACTGAAAATTTAAGGATATCTTGGGCTCATTTACAATTTGTTGAGTCAAAGCATGATGTTTATCTCAGACAAATGTCTCTTTACTCTATGGAAGAGTTTGGTAGTTACACCATTGAAATTTTCCGGGAAAAACATTGAATATCAACAAACATTTGGAAATTCTACAGCAAGAAGAACTAACCAAAATCTTTACCACAAAACATTCTCTTGCATTTTGCATGGGGTATCTTGTGACATGAAAGGTATTCTTGATCCTAAGACTTGCATCCATCATATCTATATTGAGGAAAACAATAGACCAATCGGACAACCTCAAAGGAGGAATCCAAAATCTTAGGGAGATGGTAAGAAGAAGTTCCAGGCTTAAAGGGAAGTTGAGGAAAACACAAATGAAAGGACCCCATTTTATTGATTTGGGAGAAGAAACACCTGAACAATCCCCAGCCGGCCACAGTCCATCTCATTCTCAGTCAGACATTGAACATAGTCCATCTCATTCTCAGCCAGACGTTGAACATAGTCCACCGCATTCTCAGTCAAATGTTGACATGAGTCCTTTTCAGCCATATTTTGAAGTCAATTCTCCTCCACGGCATTTTGCGGACAGCGCAATAAAAACGACACCTGAGATAGACCCAAAGCAGTAAGAAGTATATGATTATATAGAATTTTTAGAAAGAGCAGCCACGGGTCCCAGCACTTCATCCACACAGCCTCACACAGCAAAAGAAGATCTAGTCCAATCATTGAAACAAGAAGTCTTTGAGTTGGAGGCTTTAAATAGACACATTAAAAATGAAAATGAGGCATTGAAGGAACAAAGCAAATTGGACAAGATCATTCATGACAATACCATGCTACATCTGGGACTATGGCAGAAAAATAATAGGAAATTGAAGAAGAAATGCCAGAAGTTAAGTAGAGTATTGGTTAATATCAAATTCAGATGCTTGATGAAGAAGCCTAGGATGTTAGCAGCACCAAGGAAGAAGAGGAGAGGACTGGATGTACTGGCTGAAGTGTCAAGGCATATGAATTGAAAGAAGAATTATCAAAATTTTGGTTGCATTAGGACATGCAACACCTTCACAGTGGGGGTATGTTGAGTCTCAAATCTGCATCTTTCTTATACACCTTTCTAGACCTTTTTCATTCACCTGGACCTTCTAAGTCGTCAATATCATTGTATATTAATTGTAAAAGAGCATCTAGAATGGTTTTTAACTATGTTTTGTGTCTGCTGTTTGATTTAGATTTTTGCTCATTTAGCTGCGGAATCTTGCCACTTTCTGCAGCTGCTGCAACTTTCCGCAGCCATTTTGTTAAAGTCTATATTGCAGGTGTTTTCAGGAAAATCGAGCCACATGGGAAAGTTAGAAATGACGTGGACATGGATCGTGTCCTATTGGCTCGGTCGAATTCACCTAAGAAGGCTGTGGTCAAAGGTGGCCAAGTGGTGGTCAACCCAAGAGTCCCACGGTGACAAAACTCTGTTTCTCATCACGTGGAGATTTGCGTGGCCGTTTCTAAATCATGGGAGACATATCAACACCTGTAAATGGCTCCATAAGCCGAATCCAATAACCACTCTTCATAGATTTAATCCTCACGGCGGCCATGATGCTAGATCCCTGGACGTGATGGTTCATGTGTCTTCTATCAGCACAAACTTTAGGGAATTAGTTATATCACCTTGAACTCTGTTTCTCATCACGTGGAGATTTGCGTGGCCGTTTCTAAATCATGGGAGACATATCAACACCTGTAAACGGCTCCATAAGCCGAATCCAACAGCCACTCTTCATAGATTTACTCCTCATGGCGGCCATAATCCTAGATCTCTGGACGTGATGGTTCACGTGTCTTCTATCAGCACAGACTTTAGGGAATTAGTTATATCACCTTCAGTTATAAATAATGCGTTCTCATACGCATAATAGTTAGCTCTGTAATGTAATTGCGTCGCCATTGTGCTGTGACATTATTTCTCTGTTATGACCGCATTTTAATATATGAGAAGACTCTGTTCATCAGCGTAATTCGTATTTGAAAGCAGCTCCCCGAGGTCTGTGCAGAGGGCCCCTGCACACGCTGAGGGTTTTTGTATTACTGTATAGTTTCATGTTTCATTTCTTTAAGTTCATTGTGCCATAGTCATTCACGTGTATATACATTACATCTTTCATGGTATTTACGTTTCATCTTTGTCCATAATCTTTCATGCTTTACATTTTACTTCTGTCCATAATCTTTTATGTTTTATATTGTTGTTAACTGATCAGTGTTTTGTTCCAGATTACAATAGGCAGCCCGGGCATTTGCACATCATTTTATAATGACTAATGACATGGAATCAATATTGTCCTTCTGCTGATTTCTTTTTCTTAGTTTTTGTTTAATTCCAGCATTGTTTTGTTTATTTCAGTCTTGCACATTTGCTTTGAGTAGTTAGATTAGATATTAAACTGTTCATGTCATTTTCAGTTACCTCCGAAAGCCATAGCGAGACTAATGGTGAGGGATTGAAGTATGAGTGTATAGTTTGATATTAGTTTACTTTTCTGCAAGTTAGATATTAAATTGTTCATGTCATTTTTAGTTACCTCCGAAATCCATAGCGAGACTAATGGTGAGGGATTGAAGTATGAGTGTGTAGTTTGATATTAGTTTACTTTTCTGCAAGTTAGATATTAAACTGTTCATGTCATTTTCAGTTACCTCCGAAATCCATAGCGAGACTAATGGTGAGGGATTGAAGTATGAGTGTATAGTTTGATGTTAGTTTATTTTTCTGCAAATTAGATATCAGATTGCTCAAGTTGTTTATGATTACCTCTGAAAGCCATAGCGAGACTAATGGTGAGGGGTCATAATATGAGTTGATGTAATTTGATTTTAGTTTTACTTTACTTGCAATCTTTTCTTTGAGTACAGTTTCTTTTGTGTTTATACAACAACAAGGATAATTGTTTTCATGATCAATAGTTCATTGTTTGATTAACTAGAATAGTGGCACATTTTCATTTCCTTTTAATTTTGTCATTGTATGTTTCAAAATCCTTTTGAGTTTGAAGTTTGGTAAATCATTATAAATGACATCATTGCCTTGAACAATCATAGCCATACTTGTATTTTAGAATTTCCATCTCACATTAGGAAACCAACCAAGATAAAAAGAAAAAAACCAAAAACGACAAAAAGTAAGAAATAGGTTATCTTGCACATATAGTGCGCCACACTTCGTCAGCTTACGAATCCCGGATTGATAAATTAATGTAGCAATTTAGGACACACTAAATTGACCAAACAGGTCCTGAAATTCCATAGCCATTTTAAGGCCCCAAATGGTGTATTACTTAGAGAGATCTTTCCAACGAGGTATCATATGCGTCAAACAAAGATAATATGACCAGGTTACGACCCCGAGAAGTTGGATGCCCAAATAACCCCAACGAGGCCCATAAAATCTTGGTGTTACATCACCTCGAGTTAGGGTTTTGGTTGTTTATATATTTATCTTATTTTTCAATAATAAAAAGGCCCTTTAGCCTCATTGTAACATAGGTTAGAGGCATTTAGCTACCACATCTCTTCTCAGAGATAAGCTACCATTGCCTTACCTAGTTTATGTCCATTATGTTTGTAAGCATATTTCAGTCATATGATATTAATGAAATGAAGTTTTATTTCTGCTAAATATCTATGTTTATGTTTATTTTTGTGTTTTATTTCGTTCCTTCATAAATCCCGATTCAGGTTACAACTCCATGAGGGTTTGAAACATATTTCAGTTTCAATGTGTTGCAGTAATATTCAATAAACTTCATGCAAGTGCCACGGTCTCCAAAAATCATATTAGAGAGTGAAAAGTATCTCATTTGAAATTATTTTTTATTATCTCAAATGGGTATTTTATGGAATTTTATTTCGTTTCCCGATTTGATAGATATGAGCAATTGAAGTTACACCTGTCTAGAACACTATGCTGCCTCACATCATATGAGTTTGTGGAATAATTTTCTCACCCCATAGGTAATAAAATTTAAAGTGTATTATATCACTATAAATATCTATTCAATACCTCAAATGGGTCTTTGACGAAATTTGATTTCATCACCTATAACATAAGTTATCAACAAAGCTACAACAAGAGCTCCATTTCAACCAAGATCTGGATCAGTGGTATCAGAGCGATCTACTCTTTCTCGATATTTATTTGTATGTCGCCAACGAGGTCGGGGAATAATGAGTTAGGGATCCATTTGGTTGAACCTATGTAAGATCATCCTTACAAATCACGATGACATCCCATGGAAAAAGAAAAGAAATATGAGAGAGTAGGAGATCCTATCAAAATATTGCTTGAGGAGGCCCTCGAGAAACAAAGGAACACGATGATGGATAAATTTTCCCAGATCCTTCAACGACTTCCCACCGGCGTTGCATCTGAATCCAACAACCACTCTAGAGGCGACACTCCTTTCAAGGTACAAGTTAACTTCGACATTCCTTTATTTGAAGGCCAGATAGATGCAGATTCCATAGATAGATGGTTGAATTTGCTGGAAGGGTATTTTTGGATCCATGATTTCTCTAACCAAGAAAAGATTAATTTTTCACTCCTCAAATCTGGCCCCCATGTCAAATAATGGTGGGAAACCTAATGTACGCAAAAGGACGAGAGGGAACCCTCTCTGTTCTCGACCGCACCCACTTGGAATTTGTTTTGAGAGGACATCAAGAAAAAATATTACCCCGTGGGGAGCTACGAGGACAAGTACATCCAATGGACAACAGTGCGACATCAAAGGGATCAAGAAGTGCTCAAGCTGACGAATTTGTTCCATACCTTGCACATAAATTTGGGTATTAAATATTTAAAGAGACATTTGGTGCTCAATTACTTTAGTTGTTTTCACAGATACATTCAGGAGGAAATGGAGTTCCTCAACATTACTTCGCTTGGTGTGGAATATCGATATGCCACCAAGATCGAACATAAATTTAATTACAAGAAGTGAGACTTTGGATTTGTGAATTTGAAGCGAGGGAAATCCCCCATGAAACATAGAAAAAGGGGCAAAGCCAAAGTGGGGTGACTCAGAAAAACACCACAAAGCCAAAGAAGGGCATGTGGAAGTGGTGTGAATTTCACAACAGCTCCACTCACAACACAAACGAGTGTTGGACCAAACAATAGTTGGTGGCCAAACAGAAGGGATATGAATCAAATGCATGTTCTGATTCTAGGTCAAAACCAGACAAGGGGAATGAAAAAGGGAAGTAGATCATTGATGTATATCCCAATGCTACTATTTCCACCACCAAGCTCCAGAAGGAGGATCCCGAGGATATAGAGGAGGGGAGCGCCTCTTCCATTCATAGATGTGGGTGAAGGGTCCTCCACTGCAATTATTTGTCAATAGCGGAAGCCAAAAGAACCTCATTTCAATAGAGGTCGTGAAGCGGCTCAGCCTACCGACCACAACACACTTGCATCCATATACCATCGGGTGGCTTCACCAAGGAATAGATCTCCGCGTCAGTCGGCAGTGATGCCTACCGTACAACATCAAGCCCTTCATGGATGAGGTACTGCATGATGTTACTCATCTTGACATGTCTGATGTATTATTGGGCCAACCATACTTGTGGAAGTGACATGTTGTGTATGAGTCTAGACGTTGTTTTTTTATTGTTACTTTGGGAAATAAGTTGTATAGGATACCAGAGGTAGCACCGCCTCCCGCCATATCTTTGATTATTGAAAAGCAATGCAGTAATATTATTTCCAAAACTAGGAAATTTTTTTCATTACAATTTACCCACGGGGCAAGAAGAATATTATGGACACAACCTCCAAACAATGCTTCCCTAAACGACAACAACAAATGGACAAAGTTGTGGAGGAATGCAAGGACATTTTATCCTCACCCACAAAGGTTCCTCTACACTGTCAGGTCAAGCAATCCATTATTCTGACCCCAGGCACGCCGCTGCCTGATGTTTCCATACCTCATGCAACTGCACAGACAAAATCGACTCATGTACTATCTGATGTCTGTCAGTAGGTCCACGACATCTTGGAGAAATCCAATGCGAAGTACAAGCAGTGCCATGATCAACATCGAGTGCCACACATGTTCTAGGTGGGTGACACATTTTGGTTACATTTGTAGAAGGAACACCTCTTTGGACCCCACCGCAAGATACACCCACTTCAAAGCAGGCCAACTCCTTCACCAAGTTGTCAAGGAAGGTCAACTCCTTCACGAGGGACCAGGTTCAACAAAAATTTCCCTACCTCATGGAAAATCTGCACGCAATAGGGACCATTGGTTCCTAAGGGGGGAGGAATGATCCAGGTGGATATTGATGGCCACCTGTCTATTCCACTAGTTAGTTTAATTAGTTTTCTTATTTACTATTTTTAGTAGCCTTTTGGGTCCTCAACTTCCATAGTCGTTTTAAGGCCTTGAACGGTGTATTCCTCAGAGGGATATTTCCAATGAGGTATCATATGCGCCAAACGGAGATAATATGACCAAGTTACAACCCCAGAAATTTGGATGCCCAACTAACCCCTATGGGGCCCATAAAATCTTGGTGTTACATCTCCTTGGGGTAGGGTTTTGGTTGTTTATGGTTTTCTCCTATTGTTCAATACTAAAAAGGCCCACGAGCCTCATTGTAACATAGTTTAGAGACATGTAGCCGCCACATCTCTTCTCAGAGATAAGCTACCATTACCTTAGCTAGTTTATGTCCATTATGTCTGTAAACATATTTCACTCATTTTATATTAATGAAATGAATTTTTATTTCTGCTACATCTATGTGTTTATGTTTATTTCTATATTTTATTTCGTTCCTGCATAAATCCATATTTAGGTTACGGCTCAATGAGGGTTTGAAACATATTTCAGTTTCAATGTTTTGCAGTAATATTTAGTAAACTTCATGCAAGTGCCATGATCTCCACAGATCATATTAGAAAGTGAAAAATATCTCATTTGAAATTATTTTTTATTATCTCAAATGGATTTTTTATGGAGTTAGAATTCTTTTTGCGGTTTGAGAGATATCAGTAATTGAAGTTACACTTGTCTGGAACAATGTGCCACCGCGAATCCTATGATTTTGTGGAATAATTTTCTCACCCCATATTTCATCAAATTTCAAGTGTCTTATATCAGTGGAAAGATCTATTCAATACCTCGAATGGGTCTTTGATGAAATTTTATTTCATGACCTATAGTAGAAGTTCTCATTAAAGTTTCAACAAGAGGTCCATTTCAACCAAGATATGGATCACCAAGAATGAATACTAATATGACATTGTACATCAAGTCAATTATGATTTGGAGGATGTTGAAGATGAGTTAATTGAATTTTGAGTTAAACATAAATGATTTTTAAACCTTTATAGGAGTACATGGCTAAAATATATGTTATAAAAGCTAATGAATTCCAGATAAATCATCGACGTATATAATGGTTAGGTTTTCAGATTGCACTCAATAATTTAAATTTCAATAAATATTCAATAATGTTAGAATTATTTCTAGCATTGTAAATAGGTTTTCTAATTTGGTTCCTTACCTTTGCTTTCTTCTTCCCATTTAGTAACCATTGAACCCTTTTTCTATGGAGTTATCTAGGCATCAAGGCCAATTCCTTATAAGGTTTTTTCTTTTCTCTTCCATGTCTTTTATTTGCTATATGGTTCACCAGAGGTCAATTCCTATCCTTAAATAGATGAATGAATTTTCTTATATATTATTGAATTGATTTAAATATTTGTATATTTTTTTAAAGGTTCCATAAAGAAGTACTAAAGTTTATATATAGTGTAATATTTTGACTTTAAGTTTAAAGCTTGAGTTTACAAGGGTGTAGCTCTTTTAATGCCAATTAGTTTTAATGTAATATCTTTAAATTTCTCTACATATGCATTCCATAATTAGTTGTTTATCCAAATGTGCGACTCTTTACTTTCAGTTGTGCTAGAAATTCAAGATTAATAATTTCATTTATATCTATCTCAATGTGTATCATGTTATTGTTAATGTCTGAGGCCTTGTCCCATATTAGGAACTTTATTTTCTTGTTTCCCCCCTATTTCTTTGAGATTCTTTGTTACAGAGGAGTGCCACCTCTATAAAAACAAAGGTGGTAAAAACTGATTCCCTCAAATGTTATCCTTGAGATTTAGCCAATCCCAAAGATCAACACGATATTGAAAAGTCTTGATAGTTTGAAAGTGTTATCTAGGATAATACACATGATCTTATCAAATGAGGGCTAACTAATTAAGTGTGATAGGAAAAAAACACTAGTAGAGTTCATATAACCAAAAATCATGGACATAATAGTAAAATAAGGGCATCTAGTTAATCTATATAGGTTAATGAATGACCTCCTAGACAGGTCAAAAGAAGGATTTGTAGCATATAGAGGTTTCCACACTTCATATTCTATATAAAGGACTATCAAAATACTAAGCACTGACACATAGGGAAAAATAAGCATATCAATGACTTTGTTGGAATTGCCAATTTTATAGTGAATGATTATAGGATATAGAAGGCTCATTTGGGATGCAATTCTTTCCTACATCTTAAATTGAGAATTTTGAAATATGAAAGGATGATGATAAATGTGAAATGAAAATTACTTACCAAAATATAGTGATATAACTACTCCAAGGATTGCACCATCACACAAAATTATTTATCATAAGAATTTTAATTTAGTTTGGCATCTGAAAATGTCTTTAAGTGATCTATAATATGGTGATCTCCTTGTTTAAGCACAAAACCAATACAAGGAGGAGAATAATTCATCTCCACTTTGAGAATTGGGAAATATCCAAGGATGATGATTAATGTGCAATACAATGTTCATACTTAAAAGGCAGTGACAAAGCTACTCCAAGTCTTGCATCATCATGTATAATTTTTTTTATCATGTGTTGTAATTCAGTTTGGCATTTAACAATGTCTTGAAGTGATATGTAATGAAATTATCTCCATATTTAAGTACAACACCAATAGAATACGAAGAAGCATCAATATTCACTCGGGGAATTGGGAAATATCAAAGGACTATGATCAATGTGCAATACATTGAAATTACTCAAAATATAGTGACACAACTACTCCAATCTTGTAACATCACATATAATTATTTATCTTATGTGTTGTAATTCAATTTGACACTTGAAAATGTCTCAAAGTGATATTCAATGAGGTGATATCTCTACTTAAGTATAACACTATTAACACAAGGAGAAGCATTCATCTCCACTTTCAAGGGTTGATGTAAATCAGGTAAAGGAAAAACTAAAACTAAGCATAATGTGATGCATAGCTTCTAAAAAATCTCTTTAGCACCTACATTCCATGGGAAAACCTATCGATTTGATCATTAATGCAAGGGCCATGCAATGTAGGATAATTTGGTGATAAAACATAGATAAAAATTAATATTTTCCAAAAAAATCTTCAAATTCATTGTTGGTGTAGCATTGGGTTATGTTTCGAGATCTTATAATTTCATTAGATCAACAAAAATGTCATCCTAAGTAATGAGAAACTTAAGGCACTACATAGAGGTATAGCCAATTTTTTTCTTCCTTTTGACCTATGGTTCTTTCCTATGTATTAGTTATAGCATGAGATAAATGTGTTACAAGTGCTTAGCCCATGTGTGGCTAAAACTAAGAATACTATCCAAATATATCACTACAACATGTCCTAGGTGTTTCAGAAATATATCATTAAGAGTTTTAAAATGTGATAGGGATGTTGGCTAGGCCAAAAAGAATCACTAGTGAATCAAACAATCCAAATTTGGTTTTAATGATGGTTTTCCATGTGCATTTTAAAACCATGCAAACTTGATAATACCCAACAATCAAGTGCAATTTATTGAAAATTTTGGTGCCCTGTAAGTGGTCTAGAAAATCATTAATATTGGGTAAGGGATAGAGATTCTTAACAATGAATTTATTGAGGTACATATAATTTATGACCAAGTCTTATTCCAAGAATCCACACAAACATGAGATATGCTAGATATTGATAGAGTCAACCAAATATTTAAGTTTGAATTTGACATCATTTACCTCAAGGAAGGATAAATGATACTAATGGGAGTTGGGGAGAATAAATCTAAGAATAAAATCAATAAAGCACTCAATATAACATGTAGGAGATAGCTTGGTAGAGGGAGAAAAAATATCAACAAACGTATTGATCATTTTAGCATAATAGAGTTTTATATATGCTAAATTTATAGACAATAACATTACTTGATCTGGATCTTGGGGGGAGGACCCCAAAATCTAAAAATTTGAAATAGATCTGACAAGAGCTGCAACATTAGAACGCCAGAAAAAAAAAGAGAGAACACAAAGAAATAAAACCACAAAGAAATTTGTTTTATTAAAACAGAGAATAACTGTAGAAGCTACATTGTGGCAGACAATCTGTCCTTTTACAAAGTGAGGCTTTTTATTTATAACCTTTTTTGAGATACAATACCATAGGTAGATACCATGGGCCAATACCATGGGTAGATACCACTTACAATACCATGGGTAAATCCCATGTGTGGATGAATACCATGGGTGGATACATACCATGGGTCACTTATAATACCATGGGCAAATAAATATCATGGGTGGATGAATACCATGGGTCGATGCCATTTACAATACCATGGATAAATTCCATGGGTGGATGGATAACATGGGTAGATGAATACCATGAGTTGATGCCATTTTCCATTCGGATCATTCCTCCCTCCTTAAGAAGCAATGGTCCCCATTGCGTGAAGTTCCCTCCTGAAAATCCTTTGTTGAATATGAAGAACCACTGAAGAGAAGGGTTTTGTGTAGTTAACCCATAACCGTAATGAACGAAGATCCGAGGATAGAGATACCCTGTAATGCTTGTGACCAACTGTGATATTGACAGTGTGCGGCCTAGCAAATGGACTTTGATGAAGTGTGGTTTTGTGGATGAACCAAAACCATGACAAATGAAGATCCGAGGATAGAGATACCCTGTAATGCTTATGACCAACTGTGTGACTAACAGTGTGCGGCCTAGCAAATGGACTTCGATGAAAATGATTTTGTGCGGTTGACCCATAACTGTGATGCTGATTGTTGATGAAGTAGCAGGTGCCTACATAGCTTGGGGTGGGAGGGCACGTCTCCAAATAACCCAAGCTGAACGCTGCTATGATGAAACTGATGAATGTGAAGCAGGTGCCTACTAAAGCGGGGTGGGAGGGCACGTCTCCAAAGAGAACCCGCTCCGAATGCTGCTCCAGATTTAAAATGAGCATAACTCGGTCAATATAACTCGGAATATTTATTATAGCCTATTTTTGGAAATGGAATGATCATTCTGCATCATCTCATGTGTTTGAAACCACTCTCTGGAGACTCTAGACTCTCATATTTGCGCTGGAACTGTCACGCCGTCACAAAATTTCTGAAAAGATAGTTGATTTTAAATCAACGATAACTCCCACATCCGGACTCCGATTCGACCGATTTTTTTTTTGAACTTGGGTGATTTTTCAAGAGGAGCTCAGATATATCTCCATTTCTTTGAAATTTTGTATTAAAAACTGCGAAAAATGACAGGAGAGCCGCCGTCCATGAATTGTCGTCAGAAAAATTGCTTCAACATTGCTGATTTTGAATCAGCGATATCTCCCTCATCCGAACTCCAATTTGGCCGATTTTTTTTTTGAATTTGAGTATTTTTTCACAAGGAATCCAGATCTAGTCTTTTTTTTTGCAAATTTTTTACCAAAAGTTTCAGATCTGATCTGAAATCTCGCCGCCCAAAAACATTCATGGATTTTGCTGAAGATTGCTGCAAAACATTGAAACTGAAATATGTTTCAAACCCTCATTCCCATGGAGGCGTAACCTGAATCTGATACCACTGATTCGGATCTTGGGGGGGAGGCCCCCAAGATCTAAAAATTTGAAATGGATCTGACAAGATCTGCAAAATTAGAATGCCAGAAAAGAAGAGAGAACACAAAGAAAATAAAACCACAAAGAAACTTGTTTTATTAAAACAGAGAATAATTGTAGAAGCTACATTGTGGCGGACAATTTGTCCTTTTACAAAGTGAGGCTTGTTATTTATAGCCTTTTTTGAGATACAATACCATAGGTGGATACCATGGGCCAATACCATGGGTAGATACCACTTACAATACCATGGGTAAATCCCATGTGTGGATGAATACCATGGGTGGATACATACCATGGGTCACTTATAATACCATGGGTGGATGAATACCATGGGTTGATGCCATTTACAATACCATGGGTAAATTCCATGGGTGGATGGATAACATGGGTAGATGAATACCATGAGTTGATGCCATTTTCCATTCGGATCATTACTAGAGATAAGAGGAGGCAAGGAAGAAATAAAAGATTTAAATTTATAAATCTTACTGATGAGCCCTGGTATTGCACAAAGGATATTGCAACTCCCAAGGGCTTCTCAACACAAATTATTAACCCAAGGTTCATACAAAATTAGAGGTGACAATTCCATATGAACAATGGGTTAGGTTCTACTCATGTAACTCTTATTCATGAAATCATATCAAGGTGTTCAAAGACCACTCCTCTAGCTAATTACACTGAGAACTTCGTATGAAAGCATAAATGGGCATGATTCTAACTACAAAGGTGAAAATTTCATTCAATAATTCTAAATGGCAATTGAATTTGTATGAAAAGAGAAAGCTGATCTATTTGCAGAAGTAACCCAATGACCCATGATACTCTACTTGCATACTTAATCAAATAAATACCCTACTTTCATGCATCATTTATTTACTCACACTTGTTTGAAAATGAGGATTCCAATCTTTAACATAACTATGAAGAAAAATACTAATTCTAACTCTGTTTTTCTATTTGATGGTTGCAGTGACGAAAGGATGAGGTTGGAGTGGTCATATATTCTTCCCTAATCATCAAATCATAGTGTGGGGACCATTATTCAACTTCATTATCCCAATTCAAGGTATGGAGAAAAATTGGTTGAATAAAACAATGCTACAGGGCTGTTATAGGAAGTGCTACAAGAGGCCTTTTATTGCTATAGGGAGCCTTGTTTTGCTACAAAAGAGGTCCGAGAGAGATTTAAGGAAAAATATGGTGTCTTGAAGGTAGAGGAAGGTGGATTAAGGTATAAGGAGGTGAATAAAGGTTGTGGGATCCCCTTGGCCAAGCCTAGTACCCCTCGAAGGTCTATCTTGCACCAAAGTCAATGCCCACAGTTCCCTTCCTTTACCCTAATATCGTGAATTCAAAGAAAAAATTTGGAAGCAAGGTGAGGTTCCTAGGAGGAAGATGAAATGGTCCAGGTGGATGTGGAAAGGTGTGGCCACCATTGAAAACCAACACAGTTCCTACAACTAGCCAAATACATGCATAAATTGATCATTATTGCAACAAAGTAAATAATCATGGAAAAGATGAGTTGAATTTTATTAAGATATATATTATATCCTACAACACTAACCTAATCTCAAAACTAATGATACCAACCTATAAGTGAAAGAAACTAGACAAGCAAAGGGATTACAAATTGACATTTATCCATTTCCAAGAAATCATAAAAAAATATTTTTGAGTTGTTATTGTGGGTCTTTCCAATCACTCCTCCCATAAGAGAGGTGATAGGAAATCCCATAATCACAAGTTTTTGATATAACATCTACTGAAACAAGGAAATTATTGCAATACGTTGAAGAAATAAAAATAAATAAATACAAGAGAGGGACTAAATCCTATGGTTTGGGCCCAAACTTAAGGGTTTAAGCCCTCAAAAACCAACTCAGACGCAGACCAATAGTAAAATTCTCATTAACAAAAAAGGATAGTCACATACATCATCAAAAATAAGGATGACAATGTCAAACACAAGGCTCTCAATAGCTACTCCTATCTGCAAGAAAAATTTGAATCCTAATGAGCCTTCGAGCTCGTTTATTTATACAAAAAAAAATTGAGGGGAAACTTCCTTGAAAGGAGGAACACTCCCCTCCAAAATCTCAAGATTTGTGGATCTAGTTCCCTTTTTTCTTGTCATGCACTTGGAGTTCCTTGGTTTCTAGTGAATTTGAGTTGTTGGAGAGGATTATGTGATATCAAGTTGAGTTAGGGAGTTAATAAGGTGGGAAATCTCTCTATATTCTCTAGGTGTCTCCATCAAGCCCCTGCATGGTAAATATCTCCAAAAATGCTTCTTTTACCTGCATATCAATCACACTAGGCCATAAAACATGACAAACACCCTTTTGTATTCCTACTAAGAATATTATGGCAAAAAAAGTGAATTAATGTGAGAAAAGGTGTGTTTTAAGGGTTGGAGGATAGCACATTGAACTTCAAAAGATACCTATTGATGGGACCCATCATCACCCCCTGCTGAAGGTGTTTCTCACCGTATGAGAAACTCACTCACTGATATGTGTCTCATTCATGGCCCTGGTGGCCTCTCTGACATCCCAAGTCACTTTAGACGGTGTGCCCTCTTGTGGATATAAACCTGCATTTGGATCTATGTATGTTTGTAGAAATTTTAATAAAATTATGTATTGCTTGGATTTTCCTGATCTAACAATTATATGCCAC
Source organism: Pinus albicaulis (assembly GCA_034641835.2). Taxonomy (NCBI): domain Eukaryota; kingdom Viridiplantae; phylum Streptophyta; class Pinopsida; order Pinales; family Pinaceae; genus Pinus; species Pinus albicaulis. The sequence continues at coordinate 1,661,909,674 of CM076575.1, read as the reverse complement.
TGTGAAATACATAATCCTTCTACTTAAATCTTTTCAGAAATTTAATCACCAATTGCAAACACATGAAGAAAGATCAATCACACATAACACAGATGTTTTTACCAGGAAAGCATAAATCTAAAAAGCCCACTATCATATATTATGTATATATCATGGATCATGAAACAATCTCATACAAAACTCTAATCCAAGAGCTCTCAGTACAATATACAATCGTCTCAAACTGTCATACAAAAATTGACATAAACATGCACCAATTTACTACCTCCTGACAACCTGCCTCCACTGCGCAATCCCTGCTGATCACAATCCCTGAATGAATTCGATCTTGCCTTGCCTTGACTGTGCAATCCTCATTGGCATCTCCAATGTGTGTTTGATTGCAAGTGTGCACCCACTATAGTCACAACTGATAGTCAAATTGTCCCTTTCACCTATCTCTCAACTGGGTCTCCACTGCATCGGACATGCATGTAGTTAACAATACTAAATCTTCAGTTGCATGTGAGATCACTCCATGTGAATTAATTTAATCTTTAATTCACTGATCTCTCACTAGTGTATCTTTAGTTACAACTAGCACAACTGAGTTTAACTCACTTAACCGAGTTAAACTACTTTACAACTCACATAACTACACATCCAACCTTGTTACAACTTTGTATCACTCAGTTAATGAAGTCCACTAGCATGTCCCACCAACCAACCTTTGAACTCGAAATTCCTTCAGTTAGCTGGTTTGCCACATTAGTTAACTGAAATCAAGTGCTTTAAGAGAATAGATTATTATTAATGTCTAATTATTGTTAAGAGATAATAATAATCGACATGCATTCCATTTTTAGACATGCGATCGACGAACCGTCTTCACACATGCATTCCAAAAATATACGCCCATCCATCTGTATAATTTGCTCAACCATCTATAAATATATTTCCGCTATAAATAGAATTTTCTCAACATTCTAAAAATAGACATACACCTAAAAGTAGTCTGTGGACCCCACCTAGTGTAGGTGCTAAATTTTCACTAGGATCATCATCTTGTTGAATCTCAACAATGTCCATTATTTTTGCTCCGTTGATTGGTTTCTTCCTTCTTGTAGGCCCAACAGTGAGGGAGGATTGAGTTTGATCCCTATCTAGTTGATCTTCAACCTTTGCATGATCATTTTGTATAATGGGGTTCTCTCTAAGGAATTAATTAATATTTCTAGAGAGTGATATTATCTGATTTGTAACTGAGGCAGGGCATGCCACCTTATTTGACAAACTTGCAAACTATCTATTCCCGACATCCTAAAATTTTCCTCAAAATTTAGGATGGATTTCTCTTGGGATGCTATATACCTAGGTGCCAATTCAGGATCAGAGGGAGATTGTGGTTGTTGATGATAGCCTTGGGGCTCACTAATTATGCTTTGATATATAAGGGATCATTTTATTCTTTTGTCATCACCCTTTTCAATGATTTAGCCCTTGTCTCCTCACGGGTCAACCAAGAGGCTAATGCCATCAATTTCATTTCTCCCAACCTTGAGTCGGGGTCCCAAAAATTCTTGTATGTGAGGATCAGATTGTGCATGTAAAACTTAACCGACTTAGCTCTATCCTCAATACTTTCCCTTTTGCAAAAGTCAATGAATTTCCTGTAGTCTTGGAAAGGCAATGAGCCATACTGTGCCAATGAATTAATTTGAAACTACAACCATTTCCCCTTGAGGAAAATAACATAGAATTTTCATTACTTCTTGAATTGTATGGATTCCATAGATAAATATTCCATGTTGGCATGTTGTGTCTCTTTTGATTGTAGCTACTCTCTTAACCTTGTGTTTTATGCCTGTAGCTGTTCCCTCATAGTTGACTACCTTAGTCTCAAGTCACTCAATTCCTTTCCCATTTTAGTGAATTTATCCTCCACGAGTCCCACTTTTACATTTTTGGATTTGGTAATTTGCATCCATGTATGTGTTCTACCTCTTTTTATATCCAACTCAAAAAAGGGTGGGACCAAAAATTTCTCAGGTATAATCCTACCTCCCTCAAAAAATTTGTAGTAAGATTCTAGGCTGGGTCATGGATCAGGATATTGAAGCTCTTGGATTCTTTTTTCATCTTGTTTTAAGGTGGATGCTCCTTCCTGTAACACCTCCTGCTGTTCTTGTAGCAATTCCTGTTTCTCCTATATTAGCCCCTATTTATCCTATAGCTTCTTTGTATCCTCTTGTAACTATTATTTTTCTTCTTTGAACATGGAATATTGTGTCTCGATCCTCTTAAAGGTGACTTCCCTAAAGGTGGGACTTCCCATAGGTAGCATAAGTTTTTTGGTTTTATCTTTAGGAGAGGTAATTTCTTCAATTTTTCCCTCATTATGTTCTACTACCTCTTTTCTAATTTCTCACTCATCTATGGTGATATGGACCTTATTACAAGGCTGAGGATTCCATTTCCTTATCTTGATTCTGTTTCTTGTTTTGAAGTACAAAGGGAATTTCCTTGGCTACCTTATTTGTGCTTGACATGTGTTCTCAATGTGGCCAATGTTGCAGCCACTTCTTGCTTTGTGGTCCTTGGAGACAGACTTGTTTTCTATCCTTGATTTTCTGTCTCTTAAGGCTTGGAGGTCCCCTCAGGGCTCTCTTTTTATATTCCTTGTTTCTATCCTTATTTTTCCTCAGTTTATGCTTCTTCTTCCTTTGTTTTTGTTGTTTCCTCTTCTTCCTTGGATTCTGTTTCCTCCTTTTTTCTACCCCCAATACTAGAGGCTGGTGTTCCCTCTTGCTGCGTGGAGGTTATGTTTTATGTTTAAATGAAAATTTCCCTGTCCTTAAGTGGGTTAGGGAATCCATAAAAAAAAAATTAATGGGGCCATGGTGAGTAATGTGTCAGTGTTTCCCTTCCCTCATTTTCTGGCTCATTTCAATGATATACTATAGTAGGAAATGGGGAACACTGAATGTTTGTGGAATAGGCAATTCTGCTTTGAATCTTAACTCATGGATACACATAAAATGGTAGGCACATACAATTCTCAACCCACCCTCACAGGATATGTATTTGAGAATGTGATAGGCCACTTCATCCCAAGGGTAAGGTAGGATTTCTCTCCTCACTCCATTTTATCTTCTATAGGCTTTTCTCTAAGGATGAATAAGTTCATCCTGGTTGTGACACTCACTGCTTTATCCTCCTTTCTCCATAAAATTACTAAGGGTAATGTAGTCACTCTTCTTATGATTTCATCATTTATAGAGATTGGAAGGCCTATAAAAACAATAGTGGCATTGTCTTCTCCTTGAGGATTTAGTGCCATGACAAATTCCTGGGTTATATCATCATCATATGCCTTCAACTTTTCAAAGAAGCCCATCCACTATTTTCTTAGAAAAATATTTACCACATGTGGATGTTGATGAATTCTCTTTGTGTCTGTGGGCTCTCTTCTGTTGAACCCTCCCCCCATTTCTCCTACTTCTCTTTCTCAAGGATACTTAGGTGTATTTCAAATTTTGGCCTTAGAGAAGTCTCGATTGTAGAGACAGTGTCAAATTTTCCTTTTTATCAGAGGGGGATAAGGATGCCAATAATTTTTTAACAATTTTTTTTTTTCTTTGACCCTATCTTGCTTTTACATATAACAATTTCCAAAGGGGACTACTGCATAATTATTTTCTACATGGCACTTAATTCAAGCAGAATTTTCCATGTCGAGGTATGGAATTAGAGAGGTAGAGAGCCACTTACTCCTTTCAAGATAACTCTCTCATGTGCATGAGGGTTTGAGGGAAATTTTAGGTAATTTTTGTAGGTTTTAACCCTGTACAAAAATTATTAGCAAAAGAATTCTTAAAAACATAAAATAAATAATAGCGAGAGAAAAAAACAAAAAACAAATATACACAAATATTTTTCCCCTGGATCCCATATCAGGATTACCAACTTGATTTTTCATTATATCCCTTTTAGTGTTACAAAACATATATATACATGAAAAATAATTCAACAACCCGAATCCATTAACCCTGTATTAGAACATAACCGTAGTTCCCTTGACCAGATCTATAAGATACAGGGGCTGAAAACCATCATGCCCAAAAACCATGTGAAAACACATGCACAAAACCATAGGCAGGTCCACCCACCAGAAAATAAGGATTATTTATTTATTTTTATCGTGGAAAGAATATAACACATGCCCAAAATTCTCCCACTTGTTGTTTTCTTTCTGCAGGGGGCCACAGGAGAGCTTAGTCATTAGTCCAACCCCACAACACCCATTGTTTCTATACACCAAGAGAACTTTTGAGTGCTCATAGTCTTCGTCAATGCATCTGAAATATTCTTCAAAGTGTCTACCTTTACCAGAAACAAATTTTAACCCTCAACCATATCTCCCACAAAGTGATATTGAACATCAACGCGCTTTGTCTTTGAATAATAAGTAGGTTTCTTAGCCAAGAAAATTGCACTTTTTCTATCTCAGTATATCCTTATAGCTTGCTGCACCAACCCCATACTTGAACACAATATCTACAACCAAATTGATTCCTTTCTTGCATGAGTGGCTGCCATGTATTCTGCCTCTGTAGTTGAAAGAGCCACTACAGAATATATTTTACTCATCCAACTGACTGCACCTCCAAATAGGCTAAACACATACCCACTTGTAGATCTTCTTTGGTCTAGATCTCCAACCTATTTTGCATCAATAAAACCATGGATGTACAAAACTATGTCCAATCTTGGTCTTTCCTGATAGCACAAACCATAATCACTAGTGCCATGCAAATATCTGAAAAACCCGCTTCACTACTGTCGAATGCTACTTCCTTGGTTTTGACATAAACCTACTCAATACTCCCACTGCATGTGCAATGTCTAGTCTAGTACATACCATTTCATACATCAGGCTACCCACTGCACTTGCATATGGAACACAGGACATATCCTCCTCTTCTTATTATGTCTTGGGACAATATTCAACAGATAGATTTACACTTATAGGAATAGGAACCTTCATCGGTTTACTATCCTGCATATTGAACCTTTGCAATATTGTCTTGAAATACTTTCTCTAGTTTAACCAAAGCTTCCTCTTTGTGTGATCTCTCTTAATTTCCATGCCTAAAATATAGTTTGCAACACCAAGATAATTCATGTTGAATTTGGAGAACAATTGGGTCTTCAAATCCCTAGGTAATTTCTTTGTCATTTCCAACCAGCAACATATCATCCACATACAAGACCAAATAAATAACATGGTCACCAATTAATTTAAAATACACATAGTTATCCTCTTTTCTTCTGGTGAAGCCAAGTCCTCGTATATAGGTATCAAATTTTTGATAGCACATCCTTGGTGACCATTTTAACCCATAAAAAGACTTTTTAAAACTTGCATACCATTTCTTTCTTACCCTTCACCATAAAGTCTTCAGGTTGCTTCATGTAGATATCCTCTTCCAGATCCCCATGAAGAAATGTTGTCTTCACATCCATTTTTTCTACCTCAAAATCAAATGTAGCTTCAACAGATACAAGTAATCTAATAGAAGTAACCTTGGCAACAAGAGAAAACATATCACCAAAATCAATTCTTGGCACCTAGGAATAACCTTTTGCTACCAACAGAGCCTTGTATTTCTCCACCTTGCCTTCTACATTCATCTTCTTCTTAAACACCCATTTTCTCCTGATGGGATTCCTTCCATCCGACAACTCCACCAAATCCCATGCCTCATTTTTGTGCAAGGATGCCATTTCATCAACTGTGGCCTCCTTCTAGAGTTTTCCATCCTTTGAATCCACTGCCTCCTTGACAGTTCTGGGATCATCATCAGTGATAGTTAATTTTTTTTTGAACAAAAAGTAGATGGACTATACCTTTCTGGTTGTCTTCTTTCCCGAATTGATCTTCTCACAGTTGGATTTTGTGGCTCTTTCTCTTCTGAATCTTGTTCTGTTGTACAGTCTGATTCATCCTCCTTTACCTCAAACTCTATCTCCATAGGTTCCTTTGGTAGGACTTCATGTTTAACAACATCTTTCACCTCTCTAAACACCACATCTCGACTGTACACAACCTTCCTTGTTTATGGGTTCCAAAGCTTGTAACCTTTTAAATCATCCTTATACCCAATAAAGATGCACCTTTCAGATTTATTATCCAACTTGGTCCTTTTCTCCTTTGGAACATGTACATATGCATCATATCCAAATACCCTTAGATTTGAAAGAGAGGGTTTATTACCAGTCCATACCTCATGTGGAGTCTTATCCTCCAACGTTGATGAAGGTGATCTGTCAACTAGGTAACATGCATTCTCCACTGCCTCTGCCCAAAATTCATGTCCTTACTTGGTACCACTAAGAATGATTCTTTCCTTTTCTATCAAAATTATGTTCATTCTTTCTGAAACTCCATTTTGCTAAGGTATGTATGGAGTAGTCTTCTGCCGTGCTATACCACACTACTTACATAACTCTTCAAAAACCTTCTTGTAGAACTCTCCACCATTATTTATCCTCAGCTCCTTTATCTTCTTCTCTGTTTGGTTTTCCACCAGAGCCTTAAATTCTTTAAATCTATCAAGGACTTCAGATTTATTCCTCAAGAAATATATCCATGTATTCCTTGAGAAGAAATCTATGAGTGAAACATAGTACAAAAACTTTCCCAGTGATTGAACTGACACAGGTCCAAACACATCACTGTTCACAAGCTCTAATATCTTGTTCGCCCTCTTAGCACCAGATAGAAAACTCACTTGATTCTACTTCCCATATACACAATGTTCACAGAAATCGAAATACAGAGATAAATTAGACATACATTCTAACATACCATTACCATGCAGTATCCGAAGGCCCTTATCTCCAATATGTTCAACCCTTTGATGCCATAGCATGGTATTTTCTCTAGAGACCACTAGGCTTTCCCTCCCACTTTCTGGAACCACAAAAATTTTTCACCCATCAATAACAGTTCTACCCTAAACCTTGTACAGAGTTCCAATTCAAACTCCCCACATTAATACCAATGCTCCCTGAACCATCTTGCAAGTATCTTTCTCGAACACTGTTTTTACATCTGAATCATCCATTTTGCTTACAAAAATCAAATTTATGGCTAATGTAGGAATATGCAGAACACCAGGAAGTGTTCTAATCCTTCCACCTTCCTATCATCTCTTAAGAAGACATCACCACCATAATACTTCTCATAATTTCAGAACCACTCCCTATGGGGAGTGAAGTGAAAGGATGCACCTGAGTCAATCAACCATGCCTCATGATCTACATGTGCATTTGAAGAAGAAGCCAAATACGCATCCCCACCTTCATCTGAGGTGGTTTTTTCCTCTGCAGAAGGAGCATCATCAGATCCATTTACTTTCTCAGGAGCTTTAGATATGCAGTCCTTTTGTAGTGTCCTTCCTTTTCACATTTCCATCACACCTTTACATGCTTTCCTGAATATTTAGATCTCCCTCTAGATTTAGATCTCCCACTCGAAAACTTAATTTTGTTTATGTTCTGTGACGTTCCTCGTACAGATAAGGCATCTCCATTCTAGCCCTCCATATTTCTCCTTCTCATTTCCTCCGACAGCAAGGCTGAAAAAATTTCACCAAAATTCAAGGTAGTTGTATTGCTACCTATTGCAATAACCAAACTGTCCCATGAATCTGGTAAAGAACACAAAACACGAATGCACTTATCTTCATCAGATATTTTAAAATCAACAAATGACAACTGATATACCACAGTATTGAAGGTGTTCAGATGCTCTATCACCGAGTCTCCATACTTCATCCTCAGGTTATAATTTTTTTTTTCCGTAGGAACAATTTATTCACTAGAGACTTAGATTGGTACAAAGTCCCTAAATTGATCCACAAATTCTTCACCGTAGCTTCCTTAGATACCTTAAACAATGCCAAATCTAAGATACACAATCGTATTGTTCTTTTTTCATTCTGATCCAGCTTCGCCTAGTCTTCATCTGACATTACCATTGGTTTAGTACCCAGATCTACCATGATCCACTAATCTTTATCCACCAGCATATCCTCCATCTTGAGCTTCCAAAACTAAAAAATTTGACCATTAAATTTCTCGATCTCTATCTTTCCACTGCTCGCCATCTTCTTTCATCGTAAGAATCGATCTCGCAGATCTCCCACTAAACAGGGTCTACTACAGGCCTGAGCAAAAAACCCCTCAGCAGAAAAGGCGTCCTCTTGAAGCTGAAACAACTATGATACCAAATGTAGGTTTTAACCCTATACATAAATTGTCTGCAAATGAATTCTTAAAAACAGAAAATAAACAATACTGAGAGCGAAAAACATAAAACATATATACACAAAGATTTTTCTCCTGGATCCCAAAACGGGACTACCAACTTGATTTTCATTATATCCATTTTAGTGTTACAACACATATATATACATGCCAAATCATTCATAAACCCCAATCCATTAACCCTAGATTAGAACATAACCGTAGTTCCCTTGATCGGATCTACAAGATACCAGGGTCTGAAAACCATCATGCCCCAAAACCATGTGCAAACCCATGCACAAAACCATAGGTGGGTCTGGCCACCGAAAAATAAGGTTTTTTTTTTTTTCTCGAGGTGCTGCCCTAGACCTCGCGTAGGGGGCTACCCACCCCCTGTGAACCCTTGGATAGTGGGGGCTGTTGCCCCCCCCTATGACCCCCTTGTTGCGCCTGGCACAACGTACAGGCAGGTATATTCCCCCCTATGGCCCCCCATGCATGCGACTAATCGTGGAAAGAATATAACACATACCCAACAAGAAACACATGCAACACCATGTGTGCCAAGTATAGCAAGGAAATAACACATGAAAATTGATTCTTGCAAAGAATCCTGCTTGATCCAGCTCTTCCTTTCTTTCTCCTTCCTTCCTCTTGCCTTCTTTGCCTTTCTTCATCCAGTGCCAAAGTGCTCCAAGAAAACTCTAACTGTCCAATATATGAGATATAGAAAGAGAATGAGAGCCATAAGTGTGAGAAACAACTTTCTAACTGATCCTCATAAGCCCTTTTATCAATGAGGCCTCTATTTTCTTCAATTTCCATTATTTTCATTCATTTTCCTCCTCACATGCTACCTGTGACCTTTCATCTTCCTTTTCTCATAATTTCCATTATTTTCATGAAAAAATGTGCTAATAAATGTCAATTTTTCATTTCAAGAGCCTTTGCCATTTCCTTTTCCAATTTCCTTCAACCATAATAACCAAAATGAACACCCACTAGGATGTTTTTGCCCAAAATTCATCTTGGAATAAGTGTCTCATCAACTATGGTTATTATTTTTCCTTTATTAACTTTTATTACATAGAATTTTCACCAGGACTGTTACACAAGGTGTAATTGTGTGCCCTTCTTGTATAGTCATAAGTCTTGCATATAGAAACAAACTAAAAAATGAAAGTGTCTAGATATTCTATAAGCAAACCATATAAGTATGGGAGGAAAAAAAGAAATTTTTTTTTTTTCATTTTATCCTCTCCATATGTATCTCTAATGGGAAATGTGAATACTTCTGGTTGTCTATTTTCATTGATAGTGTTTGTGGAGTGTGAAAGTATTTCTCCTTCTTCAAGTTCCTCAAGGATTCTCTCTTGGTCACTAAAAAGGGCATTAATATTAGCTATGGATAGGGAATTAGGATCATAATTATCTAAGAAATTTTGGATACTAGTTGAAGTGGGAGTTTTTGGTAAGAATGTTCCCGTTTTGTCCCTAATTCTTCAAGGCATAAAATAAATAAATGTAAATTTTCATCATTGTATATTTTTTTGAAAAGAAGATTATAATAATTTTTTATTTTTGTAGGAAAAAGAGAGAGTATATCAACTAAAGAAAAATGTAGTACATATTTTGATACCTTCCCAACAACGGTGATAAAAAGTGATGGCCCTCAGTATTGCAACAATAATGCTACAACTCCCAAGCGTCTCTACTTTTACCATTAACCTAAGGTTTGTACGATCTTAAGAGGGTCCAAAACTATATGCGCAACAAGCACCATGTCTTCCATTTTTTGAATTTTACATAGGTGGAAGCACTGGATGAAATCCAATAGTCCAAATACCAATCTAACTTTTTTTATATATGCTACAGGAAAACTAAAATTGTAGAAAATGAAGGACACAAAGAAAACCTATGATAACTACAATAAAGGAAGGAAAAATATTGTATTTCAATGAAATAAAATAACACATATTTTATCTTGTAAGGAAATCAAGCACTTTTTTGAAATAAAGCTTGTAAAAAATAAACCCTAATTCTGTGGGAAAGAATAAATTTATACAACAATCCAATAAAAGGCATATACATGGTCTCTCTTCTTCCAAATTCCATTCTTAGTGTTCCAATGGAATTTTAATATAGAAAATAAGGAAAATAATGATTTCGATGAAAATATGAGTGAGTTTTGGAGGTGAGTTGAAAAATGTTACATGAGCCTCTATTTTTCTACAGGAGGCAATCTAGTGAGTAGTGGAATATGCTAATTGCATGGTTGGAAAGAAAAGCATCTAAGGAAACGTTTTAAAATGATAAATCACACATGTCCAAGTCATCACATCAGCTTCAGTCATGGTTGATCCAATAAGGTGCAAGGCTATAGGGTCTCCTATAGCTGCAAAATAAGGATTGTGCAAAAAAAAAAAATAGTTAATGGTGGACAAAAAATAAATAGAAACAAATAAAGTGAACCAAATCGAGTAATAATAATTATATTTTGATAGTGTAACCATGAAAAATATCATCACCTAATGTTAAGATAATGTGCAAGAAAATACGACTCGTAAACTAGCTAAATAACCATGCATAAAAGTAATGTTAAGAAATAAGTGTTAGATATAAACAAATGCATGAAAAAAAATGGTACAAAAGGGATCTTGAAAACCTTGGGTGGGCCTTAACCTAGTGAAGCTCAAACCCCTTAAGAAAAATCTATACTAAGAGCTTAAATACAAAATCACTCCCATTTACCGAAAAATTGCTTGTACATGGAAAAAGTTGCATAACTTGAACCCTGAACTTGTCCTAATGCTATATGTTATTATTCTATTTCTTTTACTTGTTATATTTGGCTACTTGATCCATATATTCAAACAAAATTGGTAGGGGAAAATCTCCTTGAGGGGATGACTGGTTTCCCTCCAAGATCCTTAAAAAAATGGATCATATTTCTTGGGTCACCAAGCAGCAGCTGGAAAGAGTATTTATTATCCTTAAATCGCTAAGTTGGAAGTATTCTGTAGTAGGGGGGAGGCCCCATGAATATATCTAGATATATATCCACGAAACCTATGCAAATTCCCTTTTAATCTCCTAGACAATAGTCATGTTAGGCACATAAAGCATGAATTCTTGACTCTCCTAAAAACTCGAAAAAATGAAGGTTTATTATAGCCTTTATACTCCCAGGAGTGGTTAGACGAGCCTTATGTTTTATCTATTTGGGATGCCCCTCAATGTACTTACGATAAAATGATACATCTTCATGAAAGCATATTGAATCTATTGTAATACGAGAGTAATCTCACTTTTTCCTAATAAATTATTAATTTTTTTAGAGTATGCTTTCTTAATATTTGAAAAAATTAGTGTTAAACTAAGACAAATAGGTTATAATTACTAAAGGAATTTATCATGATTTATAAGGTTGTATTCTACCCCTATTTAGTGAATAATAAGAGATTTGGTACCTTGTGGTGAGAAATATGTATGTAATAGTCTTGAACTCAAGTAATGAAGGCTATTTATTTTTTATGATGGTATTCAAATTGAATTTTCTTTGGGAAGTAAGAGCACAAATACAAAGATAGTAAGAAGGTTAATATTGAAGTAAAAAATTTGGGTTTATTCGACTTATTTTCAACATGCCTTACAAATTTTGAATACTTAGGTTGATGAATTTCTACTTTCGTGTGTGTCTTATTAAAGTTTTGTTTGAGAAAACTTCCTTGGATATTAATGGATCTTGCTAATTAATCTGGTTGTCATGACTTAAATTTGAATCAAGATGATTTAATTTTATTCTTCATACTAATATTCTAATCTTGTATTTGAATATATAGATTTATGATATTTCTCTTTTTCTTTATTACTGATTGTTTCACCTTGTTTGTAACAAAGATTTTAATTCTCTTTCCTATACATTCTACAACTTTATTTTAATTTTCATTCATGGTAGTTAGTTTCTAATTATTTACTTGTACAATTAGGATTTTTAACTTTCATTTTTTCTTGCTTTTGTTTAGTAATTTCATTTTATTTATCCATGATGAGAAATTTTGTAGGGGTTTATTGATCCTAAGAAAATGTTTGTGGTTACATTTGGACAAGTTCTTTAATTATTGTCAATATACTAAGACAAAAGCATCACTCTTGATTATTTTTACATAGTTCTTGACCTATGGTTGAAATGTTTACATTCATGGCGGAACACTTGTGTTACAAAGGATTTAGATGTAAAACACTAGTATATTAAACATTAGGTATCTTACATGAATTTTCTTCTAAGCTCCATCCACATCAAAATATGTAGTTGATGCATAGGATGATTGAAAGTGGGAATAACCTTAGTCTAAAATCTAGAAGTGAGGAATTTTCTAAGAAAATCAAAGCAAGCATGGTATCACCACATTTCCTATACACCAAATTGCATATGCAATACTTGTATACAAATAAAAAAGGGCGAGCATAATGTAAAATGCAAAGGAAGTTGAAATCACCATGAATAGTGTGGGAAGTACAAGTAAACCCATTGAGGTTGTGGATGTTTGCTAGAATTAGGGCTATTCTTTTATGATAATAAGGAAAACTCACTAGAGCTATGGATGCTCATAGGAAATAAAGCAATAGTGGGTAAAAGTTGAGGAACTATGTGTAGGAACTTTTTGATGCTTATCAAATATATCAATAGTCCACTACTTTTGACACTGAGATCACATGATCTCCTTTATGAAACTGGGTGCTAGCATGGAGCTTGGTTTTCCTTTTTGGCGAAGTGAGGGCACGTTTAAATTGGTGAAAAAATGATGCTTGATCAAGAAATTTTAAGCACTTGACTGAGCAATTTTTAAGCTCTTGATCAAGATGTTTAGTCACTTAAAAATAGTTCAATTCAGCCATTTTCTAACCCAAGTTAAAGGCTCAATCAAGAGTTATAGATCGATCTAAAAATATTTTTTGATCAAGTCATTGGTTAACCACGTATACAACTTGATCAAGCAATTTGAATTTTGGATTTAAGTGCTTGATCGATGGTTTCTTTAATACTCGATCGAGAAAATTTAAATTTGAATTTAAGCACTCGATCGAGCTCCTGAGGTCTGAAAAATCATAGTTTCAGCATCCCTTCTACAAATTTCTCTGCAACCCCATTTTGTACCTTAGTGGATTTAGGGAAAAATTTGTCCTTCAGTGGCAGAGTTGATCATGTTAGATTCTTGAAATAACCTCTATCCAATCGCATATGAATTTGACACTTTTGAATTCATATGATATTTTTCATCTAATTTCTTTTAAACATAACACTTGAATTTGTTTTAATCAATTTCAAAGGGGTTGAATAAAAAATAAATAACATAAAATATACACAAAAAAAAATACCACTATCTTTGTTTACGAGTCCTATTCAAAAGGGTACTTTATATATATATATATATATATATATATATATATATATATATATATATATATATATAGTTTTCTCCATGTAGATCACGCACACACACACACATATATTACAAATTACACATTTTAGTGTATGTTATGCTACGTGAACACAAACATACATCTTAAGTTCTGTGAAAATTTGCTAGCATAAGTATTGAATTTAATGGAAAATTGAGAGATTATATGACACTAATTTTTTTATTTTTTTAAATACCATTAGGATAACAACATAATTCTCCACATATATTTTTTTCCTCTGAATCAAAATTCACAATGATTATATAATTTTGAGGGCTACAATTTGATAAAAGAGGAAAAACTTGAAATTTGATTGCCATGTTTGGCCCATAAGTGCAACCCATATTCATGCATTCACCATAACATAAAATAAAAAGCTAAAAGATTTAACTTAACTCCAGGACGAAGTTCCTTAAAAAGGGAGAGTATGTAATGCCCCGTAATAATAATAATAATAATAATAATAATAATAATAATAATAATAAAAGGGAGAGTATGTAATGCCCCGTAATAATAATAATAATATGTGATATTCCTAAATTAGCATGCAACTAATGGGAATATTAATTTTTCTCTTAGCATCTAGTTAGATGAATAAATGGGAAGGAGGCCCATAAATATCTTAAGTAGGCATAAAATCCCTCTTAATATGAAAAGGGGTCATGTTAATAACTGGATCAAGCACCCTCATGTGTGAACAAGGGCTAATACATGTGGACAAGGTCAAGTTTGACCAAGTCAACAACACTAATATGGGAGGAGTGGATCATCAATAAAGACAACTCAATGTGAATGTCGATTAGTTTAGCTAGTCAAAATAAGACACCTGGGTGTGAAAGGAGACAATGCATGGATACTAATTCAAGGTTGAAAAAATCAAACAACACTGTAAATAGAAGAGTGGAACTAATAGAGACAACGTAATTTTGGAGGAGGAGCCTTTGCATGGAAGTAACCTCATAAATGGGTGGGACCCATGGTGAGGAAGCTCATCAACTATATAATGGAGGGAATGGCAGCCATATGGGGCATGAATGGAGAATATGATTTGATGATTTTTTTCTGTTTAGAATTATTGCATGCTTTAATTATTTAGCTAAGTTTGTTGTACTGTTTAGTACAAGGGTTTTCTCATGTGGGAATTCCCCACCCTTCCTTGGAGGACTTGCTTAAGAAATCAGAGAGGAGATTTATGGACTTCATTTCCACCATCTGGCACTTGGCCAAGAAGTCACCTACAGCTACAACGCAGTCCCTTGAAGAAACTGCGTTACTTTTCATGGTGTTGTAGTGGAAGGGTTTAAACCCTTTTTTTATGAGTTAGTTACCCTGAAGGAGATAAATCTTTTTCCTAGAAAGCTAGTAGGACGAGCTACATCCATTTCTTTTTATTATTAGCCATATTTATGCAGTGCTTCAGCCATACAACGTGATTCAGTCATACATTTGCATCATATACTTCTTGTATTTCATGTTTATCAAGAAACCCTTGTGGGGTCATCTTGGATTTGTGTAAAAGAGACTAGATCTATGTTTTTGAGCTCTATTGATTAATATATCAGTAGATCCATTTATCTCTCTTTTTTTGGAGTCTAAACCCTCATTAAAATTGCACTGTCACTTGTTGCAGTGTTTTTGGGCTATTCTGGGCATGGGAAGCCTATTTAGCTAGGCTATAATGATTTATTTCTGATCTCCTTTTAGATTTGGTTGTCATAATGTATAATCTAAAGGATCCAAGGGCTAATATTGACTGTTATAACACATATTTCAAAAAAATTCATTTTCTATGCTTATATTGTTGATTTTCCCATTTGGGAATATTACATAATAATAATAATAATAATAATCAATTAAATAATATTAATATATAAATAAATAAATAATAAAGAAAATATAAGAATAGAAAATAAATAATAAACGAAGAATACAATATAATGATAGTAAATTATATATATATATATATATGTGTGTGTGTGTAAAATAGAATAAAATAAGCAAAAGTTAAATTAAGAAAAAAGGTTGAATTAAGTAAAACTTAAAACAAAGAAATAAAATTGGCATGTTGACGCATGGATTGTGTGCATGCGGATCCCTTTAAAATCCCTTTCCATTTTTTAAACTACGTGTTCTATTTAATGGAAAAAAAGGGAGATGAGAAGCATTTTTCATCCTTTTGAGAGGAGAATGTTTTGCGACAAAGAATTCCCTAGTAGTAGTAGTTGATTGAGGGCTCGACGTGTTGGCTAGTGTGTTATATTATTTCCACAACTAGTCTCATGTGTGTTTGGGGGGGGGGGGGGGTTGACAAAGGTGGTGATATCCCCCCATGTTCGTTGTGTCAGATGCATCATGAGAGTCGCAGGGGGCAGCAGCCCCCATATCAGGGATGTTGGAAGATCCTAGTAGTTTGCAGTTAAAACAATTTCCCTTATTATGACATTATCTTGTGATGTGTTTGTTATTATTATGTGTTGTTTCAATTTATATTTTCTTATCATCAGTAATAATTCCAAGAAACAAATAAAAGAGGACACAAGATGTAGGCACGTTTCTAGGGAAAAACCCCACTCTTTGGGGAAAACCCAGTCAACATTATTCCTTTAGTAGATTCAATATGAGACAACCAAGACCCTAGAATGGAAACTCCCTACATCAAGTCATCCTTTTATGTTTCTTTAACTGTGTCAACATGCCAAGATCCAAGTCATTGTGTCAGCACCGAGACACCATCATTATAATACTGTAGGGACCTCATCATTACATCGAGACCACCGAGAACCTGAAACTGTGATATCATTAAGACTGTGACTTGAAGTGACAGCACCAGACCCTTCTATTTGTGGCAAGATTGAACCCTTGACTCTGTAAAATCATCGAGCCCTTGACTCTAATCTAGCATTGAGACTGTGGTAGAGAACCCAACCTATGGTATCTGACTATAGATATAATCTGAACTTATGAGATTCATCCGAGAGGCTTTCCACTGTAATCATCTATTCGAACTCCCATCCTGTAGCTTATCCAAGCTTAGCTTTGCAATTCTGTCTGAAAATATGAGGTAAGAAATACGAAGTCCTTGCATTGGTGTAAATAGTGGTTTTCCCATATTAAATGAGCAGACATGACGGTTCATGACCATTGAACCGTCATGTCTCCAATTTATGGTAAGGCCGATTTGAGTTATATTAATTGAAGCCAACTTGTAGATAATCTATTTGAGGCCAACTTGAATAGTTTGGAGAGGCGGATGACTTGATGTAGGAGTTAAAATAACAAGTTGAGTTTGACTTAATATTAAAGCCTTCAATGAAGGCTTGACCTATAACCATTGACCCAAGCATGAAACCCATGCTTTAACAAGTCAATTCAACAGTAATAAAATTCTTTTCTTTTGACAATTATATTACATCTTTGAGTTCAAGTACAATGAAGACCGAACCTAGTTACATTTTCCAACACTCCCTCTTAACTAGGGAGGTATTCATATTTACATATAATCATATAGGCACATGGAAGATCTCAACACATAATCTATGAAGAATCTTAGGCACCACAATTACATGGACTAGATTCCTAACTAGGGAAATATATCCATTGGTCTCTCAACAATTTAGGCACAGCAATTCCACATACTAGATTCATGACTAGGGAAATATATCTAGGTAGGAATAATATGGATTCAATATTTCATCCTCTCTAGGTACCATCACGCTTACTTGTTAACCACCAACCCAAATATCCATGAGTGTATCCAAAAACATTGTTCTTTAATCAACACAACCTTTCCAACTTTGAGACCTAGACATCAACACAAAATGTCGATTAGATGTCCTCCTAGGAAATGATTCTCTCACTAAGCCTCAACACTCATTGATCTAGTAGATCACGAATGACCAATATCTTCTAATCAAACTGATTAGTAACCCGTATGCTATCAAATCCTTCAAGATATTTACCTGTACAAACACAACCCCAATCAATAATATACTTTCACATGTACATAATAAAATAAAAACCTCCGGGGTTGTTCAAGATGTTTCTCCTAAACTCAGTAGGACTATCAACCAAATCTCCGACAAAATATTCCTTAATTATATATTTTTCCTTTTCTACTTCTCATGCAACAACATATCCTCTAAAATTCAGTAATAAAAACCAAGCTATGACCTCCATCTCAACCATGAAGCATATCTTCATCCTGAATCCCTCTTAATCTTAGGAGATCTCTTCTATGTAGACTTCCTTAGGGAGATCAAATTCTTATTTTCATCATCAAATAATTTTCGCAACTTCCAACCATTTCGTGAGAGTTATTATCATCCTCATCATGCTTGTCACATCAAGCATAATCACCAAGTTGAATATTGTGTACCTGAACAACTTAGATATAAATTAAAACCAAATCTATAGAAGCATGAAGTTATCCATATTAGAATCACAGAAGCATTTCAAATTTATACATATCAGATACCTAGACTTAATTACAAACAAAAGACATATACTCTTCAACATCTTGCTAGGGACTTTGTCATAAACACTAGACTACTTCAAAACAACCTTTTATTCCATATAGGGTTTTAATGTTTCTTCCAAAGGTATGGCATACCTTACTAAAATATATATTAAACCCTAGAAACAATTCCGAAAAAAATAAAACATCCAACAACCTTTCAAAATTCATATGTTAGACTTCTCACTAGGGTTTCATACAAATCCAAAATTCATACAAAGGGAACTATCACAACTTATTTATTAACATGACCAACTTCTAATAGGGTTAGTTATAAACCCTATATTTCTAATCAACCATCAAATCCAACCAAAACTTATATTTCAACAATCTTATATAAAAATCAAATCACCATATCAGATGATTTTTCACTTCTACTAAGGTTCAACTTCAGAACCCTTATAAATTCATTTTCACAACCTCAACAATCATTATATAAATATATCTCATATTTTTATATCACACATACTAGAGAATTTAATTACTACTAGGGTTTAGCTACATAACCCTAGTTTTCCAAATATCGTCATCCTATAATATTAGACAAGGAATTATATTAAATCCTAAGACTTATGACCATCAATAACTAGGCCAACACATATATCTAGGAATTCATAAGCATTCATAAGAATATCATATGTCTGACAACATTAATACAACAGACCTAGACCAAGCTAGGGCTTCAACCAAAATAACATATCTATATATTCCTAGATTTCATCATCATGCAAATACATTTCATATCATGTGTTATTTAAACCCAACTTCAAAAAAATATCGAATAAGAGTTAGACATACAAACTTGATTAGACTAGGGTTTGATCAGAAAAACACACTCATACCAAGGAAATCATTTCTAAGAAATTATAAGGGTATTTCTCATAAATTCCACCAAACCCCAATGAGTTAGGGTTTCAATCATAGGAATGTATCAAACCAAAAATTACCAATATTTTCAAAGGTTCAGGATTTTAGACCTTATCATTCAACCCTAACAAGTTAGTTTTTCCTGATCATACCAAAATCTCAAACATAACATCATCAATAAAACTTCAAATATCATCTCAAATATCCCTAAGTATTTTAGGGTTTAAAAAATTCATGTTAGCATACTCTTCGGTCAGGGTTTTCCAGAACCTGTCTAGGGTTCTACAAAATCAATTAAGAATGTAAAGAGTGGTAGATTTATCAAGAGATGAATCTACCTAAACAAGAATCTCTATTATTCAAGATAGATAGACATAACGATGTTAGTAATGTAATGAAAAATTCAAAAATAAGATAAAGAGGATTTCATAATATATATAGACATACCTGGAGATGGAGATGTTTCTTAACAAACCTGGTAAGGATTCCTTGAAGTGTTTTATTTTACTAGGCCAAGATCCTTGATACCTCTATATTTGAATCATAAATTCATACCTTCAATGCTTGAGTTCTTTCCTCAATAGGATAGACTTCAGGTTCTCTCCAAACTGGATACCAAGATTCTATTCCTCAATGAGTTTTAGACTGGATGTACCATCAAACTATGATACCATTGAACTAAAAAGAAATATTTTCATCTAACTGTGATGTCACCGAAACTGTGAGACTCTTCTCACTGAGATAACACTGAACTGTGATAGATCCTTCACTATGGTAATGGAATCCTTCGAACTGTGATATATCTTTTGAGATAGTACCGAGAATATATAAGCATCATAACATCATGACTATAGTATCACCATGACTAAAATATGAGATTATCCAATATTGTTTATGTAGTACTAATATATATATATATATATATATATATATATATATATATATATATATATATATCATAACATCAAGACTATATGATAGCACTGAGAATTTCTTCTGAAAATATCTGAATTGTATTTCTGAAATGAATGCGAACATCTTATTTGTGTTTAGTGCGATATTTTCATGCTTATTTAAGGTATTTTTAAAACAGAATTAGATCACTAAATTTTTGGTTTTACTATCCTTGAAGTGACCTTTTGATATGTTAAAAAAGAGATTTTCATCGAGGATATTCCAAAGATGTCTAAGTGGTATTTCAAACTACCTTTTTATCATGACCTTATCTCTAAAACCATGTTGGGAAATCCTAGTAGTTAGAAGTTAAAACGATTTCTCTTATTATGACATTATCTTGTGATGTGTTTGTTGTTATTATGTGTTATTTAAATTTATCTTTTCTTATCATCAAGAATAATTCCAAGAAACAAATAAAAGAAGGCATAAGATGTAGGCGCACTGCAAGGGAAAAACTCCACTCTTTGGGGAAAACCCAGTCAAAATGATTCCTTCAGTACATTCAAGATGAGATGATTAAGACCCTAGACTAGAAAATCCCTCCATCAAGTCAACCTTTGATCTTTGTTTCACTGTGTCAGCATGACGAGATCCAAGTCATTGTGTCAACATTGAGACACCATCATTGTAATACTGTAGGGACCTCATCACTCCATCGAGACTACCGAGAACCTCAAACTGAGAGATCATCAAGACTGTGAATTGAAGTGATAGCACCAGATCCTTCTATCAGTGACTATTATAACCCATTATCACTCTGGTAGTAGAGAACCTAACTTGTAGTATCCAGACTACAGAGATAATTTGAACTTCTAAGATTCATCTGAGAGCCTTTCCACTATGATAATCTATCTGAACTCCCATCATGTATCTTATCTGAACTTAGCTCTGCAATTCTCTCCGAGAATATAAGGTAAAAAATGTGAAGTACTTGCACTGGTATAAATATTGGTTTGCCCATCTTAAATGAGACTACATGACCATTATGAACCATTGCGTCTCCAATTTATGGTAAGGTCAAATTGAGTTATATTGATTGAAGCCGAATTGTATATAATCTATTTGTGGCCAACTTGAAGCCTTTGGAGAGGTGGATGAATTCATGGAGGAGTACGAATAAAAATTTGATTTTGATTTAATCCTAAAGCCATCAATGGAGGCTTGACCTATAACCATTGACCTAAGCATGAAATCAATGCTTTAAAAAGTCAATTCAATAATAATAACATTCTTTTCTTTTGAAAAATATATTACATATTTGACTTCAAGTACACTGAAGATCGAAACTAGTTACATTTTCCAACAGGGGGGTTTGTAGGGGGGGTGGTAGCCCCGATACAAGGGGTTTGGGGCAACGCCCCTGGATTTTTTTTTGGACCCTATAATAGGTGGGCGAACCTACCAATGGTTTTGTGCATGGGTTTTACACATGGTTTTGGGCATGATGATTTTCTACCCATGGTATTTTGTAGAACCAGTTAAGGGAAATACGATTATGTTCTAATCCAGGGTTAATGGATTGGGGTTTATGAATGCTTCAACATGTATATACAGATTGTAACATTGAAAGGAACATATTTAAAAATCAATCTCGTAGTCCCTGTTTTTGGATCTGGGGGAAAATCTCTATGTATATTTGTTTTATGTTTTATATTCTCACCATTGTTTGTTTTTTGTTTTAAGAATTCATTTGGAGATAATTTCTGTACATGGTTAAAACCTACATTTGGTATCAAAACTATTTCGGCTTCAAGAGGACACCTTTTCTGCTGAGGGGTTTTGCTCAGGCCTGTAGTAGACCCTGTTCAATGGGAGATCTACGGGATCGATTCTTGTGGGTAAAGAGGATGGTGAATAGTGAAAATATAAAGATTTAGAAATTTAACGCTCATATTTTTGAGTTATGGAAGCTCAAGATGGAGCATCTGATCGTGGATAAAGATCAGTGGATCGTAGTAGATACAGGTATTAAACCAACGACAATGTTAGATGAAGACTAGGTGAAGTTGGATCGGAAATCAAAGAGCACAATATGGTTGTGTATCTCAGATTCGGTATTGTTGAATGTATCAGGGGAAGATATGACAAAGGATTTATGGGACGACTTAGGGACTTTGTACCAATCTAAGTATCTGTTGAAAAAATTGTTCCCGCGGAAAATATTGTATAACCTGAGGATGAAGGATGGATACTCAGTGACAGAGAATTTGAACACCTTTAATACTGTGGTAAGGCAATTGTTATATGTTTATATTAAAATTTCAGATGAAGATAAGTGCATCAATTTTTTGTGTTCTCTGCCAGATTCGTGGGATAGCCTAGTTGTTGAAATAGGTAGCAATACAACTACCTTGAAGTTTGATGAAATAATCTCATAATTACTGTCAAAGGAGATGAGACAGAAAAATATGGAGGGGAATAATGGATATGCATTGTTTGTATGAGGATGGTGCCAGAAAAGATAAACAAAAATAAGTGCTTGAATGGGAGATCTAAATCTGCAGGAAAACCTTAAAAGGTGTGTTGGAAACGTGGAAAGGAAGGGCCCTACAAAAAGGACTATACATATAAAGCTCCTGGGAAAGGAAAGGGATCCAATGATGCTCCTTCTGCAGAGGTGAAAACCACATCAGATGAAGGTGGGAATGTGTACTTGGATTCTTCTTCAAGTACACATGTAGCTCATGAGGCATGGTTGATTGACTCAGGTGCATCCTTTCAATTCACTCCCCCTAGGGAATGGTTTTGTGAGTATGAGAAATATTATGGTGGTGACATATTCTTAAGGGATGATAGTAAGGCCAGGATCGTTGGACGTGGAATATTAAAGATGAAGTTGCAAGGTGGAAGGATTAGAACACTTATCGGTGTTTTGCATAATCCTACATTAGCCAGAAATGTGATTTATGTAAGAGAGATGGATGATACATGTGTAAAAATAGTGTTCGAGAAGGATACTTTCAAGATGGTTCAGGGAGCACTGGTATTGATGGGGGGATTTAATATTGGAGCTCTCTATAAGCTTATGGGTAACACTTTTATTGATGGGTGCAACAGTTCTGTGGTTCCTAAAAGTGGAGCTGAAAACCTTGTGGTCTCTGGAGAAAATACCATGCTATGGCATAAAAGGCTTGGGAATATTGGACATAAGGGCCTTCGAATACTGCATGATAATGGTATGGTAGATTGTAGTCTAATTTATCTTTGGATTTTTATTTTTGTGAACATTATGTATATGGGAAGAAGATTCGGGTGATTTTCCCCTCCGGAACTCTGGAAGAAGAGATCTACATGAATCAACCTAGAAGATTTGCGGTGAAGAGTAAGAAAGAACTGGTATGCATGTTAAAAAAGTCTTTTTATGGGTTAAAATAGTCACCAAGGATGTGGTATCAAAATTTTGATACATATATATGGGGACTTGGCTTCACCAAAATCAAACCAGATCACTGTGTGTATTTTAAATTATTTGGTGGCCGTGTTATTTATTTGGTATTATATGTGGATGATATGTTGCTGATTGGAAATGAAAAAGAAATTATCCAGGATTTGAAGACCCAATTTTTCTCCAAATTTGACATGAAGGATCTTGGTGCTACAAACTATATTTTGGGCATGGAAATTAAATGAGATTATGCAAAGAGGAAGCTCTGATTAAACCATAGGAAGTATGTAGAGATAATATTGCAAAGGTTTAATATGCAAGATAGTAAACCGATGAAGGTTTCTATTCATGTAGGTGTAAATTTATCTATTGAATAGTGTCCCAACACACAAGAAGAGGAAGAGGACATGTCTCGTGTTCCATATGCAAGTGCAGTCGGTAGCCTGATGTATGTAATATTCTATACTAGACCAGACATTACACATGCAATAGGAGTATTGAGTAGGTTTATGTCAAAACCAGGGAAGGAGAATTGGACAATAGTGAGGTGGGTTTTCTTGTATTTGCATGGAACTAGTGATTATGGTTTGTGATACCAAGGAAGACCATTATTGGACAGAGTTTTGAAAATCCATGGCTTTGTTGATACACAACAAACAATTCTTTTTAGAATATATAGACCGAAACCAACATAAATCAATAAGAATTAGTGGAATTTCCTCATTGGTATGGTCGGTCAAAGTCCTGTAATAGATAGAGTAATCAGACTGAAAGTGTATGGTACTCAAACTATGTAACCTAAAGAGCTTTATCCTTGCTCTTCTAACGTCGAGACACTATAGTAAAAAATAGATTAGTTTTTCACTAGGTTTCCATCCTATCCCATACAATGATGGATGCATTAGCTAGGGTAAAGTATCATACTCGAAGTAATCCACCTGAATTATACATGTAATCCTACCTCATTGATACCATCTATGTTGTTAATTTTTTGGAACTAGGTTGGAGATCTATATTAGAGAATATCTACAAATGCGTATGTGTTTAACCTATTTGGAGGAGCGGTCAGTTGGATGAGAAAAATATAGTATGCAATGGCTCTTTCAACTACAAAGGATAAATACATGGAATCTACTAATGCAAGCAAGGAATCAGTTTGGTTGTAGAGATCATGTTCAAGTATGGGGTTGATAGAGCGAGCTATAAGGATAAACTGTGACAGCCAAAGTGAAATTTTATTAGAAAAGAACCTTGTTTATATTTCAAAGACAAATCACATTGATGTTCAATATCACTTTGTGAGGGATATAGTTGAGGAGAAAAGGGTGTTGCTGGTAAAGGTGGACACTTTGAAGAATGTTGCATATGCATTGAAAAATTCTGCGAGCACTGAGAATTTTTATTAATGTAGAGAAACAATGGGTGTTGCAGGGCTGGACCAATGAATAATCTCCCTTGTGTGGAAAAGAAAACAACAAGTGGGAGAATGTTCGGTGTGTGTTATATTCTTTCCATGACTAGTCTCATCCGTGGGGGGGAGGGGGTGTCGTAGGGGGGCGACAACCTCCCCTGTTCATTGCGTCAGGCGCAACAACCCCCCATGTCAGGGGGTTTGTAGGGGGGGTAGCCCCCCTACATAGGGTCTAGGGCAGTGCCCCAAGATTTTTTTTTTGGGACCATATAATAGGTGGGTGGGCATACCAATAGTTTTGTGCATGGGTTTTGCACATGGTTTTGGGCATGATGATTTTATCCCATGGAATTTTGTAGATATGGTCAAGGGAACTATGGTTATGTTCTAATCCAGGGCTAATGGATTGGGGTTTATGAATTATTCAACATGTATATATATGTATTGTAGCATTAAAAATAATATAATGAAAAAATAATCTAGTAGTCCCTATTTTGGGATCTAGGGGAAAATATATGTGTATATTTGTTTTATTGTTTATATGTTGGGTGTGGAGCTTGATTATCTTCTTTATTTTGTATCATAGCATTGGAACCCTGTTCTTAACAGGGCAGCAACGACACCCGTAATTAAATGCTACCTGAGGGGTCCAGGGGGGGCGACTACGAATTTATGGAGCCCCCGCCTGGTGGGGGATTTCGGGGGCAGTGCCCCCGAAGCTAACAACATATGTCAAATTTCCTTGCAAAAGTATTGTAATTTCTATTCAATCTAGGCCTTTCATTAGGCAGATAATCTAATGGTAGAAGTTATGTTTAATTTAGGGATTTTCGCCTTAGAAGGAAACCCCTCTTTTTGTATGAGGGTATTGTATTGCGGATGTGTATTATATGTGTATTCTTAGAGCGAGAAACATATAGGGAAATTGTGAGAGATAACAGAGGATATTACAACGGATCTATTGAGGTTGTGTCTCTTCATTTTGCTGGATAATAGAAAGGAAGGATTGACTATTCGGGGTGGACATAGCCAAAACTATGTGAACCACGTATATCTGTGTCTCTATGGTTTTATGTGTTTGTGTTTTCTGCATATTTTATGTGTTTCATTGCTTTGTAATATATAATTTTTTAACAACTGGTATCAGAGATGAAGTCTATTTGGCTGATAAACTCGCAGAAAATAAGGGTTCTTGGTTCGAGTAGGAGCAATGGCGGAAGATGGTAAGTTTAGGGTCGAGAAATTTGACTGCCAAAACTTCTCACTGTGGAAGATGCAGATGGAAGATTATCTGTATTAGAAATATTTGTACCTACCATTGAGTAGGTAAACAAAGAAGCTGATGACTATGAAAGACATAGAATGGGAGATTCTCGATAAAAAGGCACTTGGAATAGTATAGTTGTGCCTTGTGGCGTCAGTAGCCTTCAATATTTCAAAGGAAACAACAATAGAGGGTTTGATTAAGGCATTGGAAAAACTATATGAAAAAACATCAGCCTCGAACAAGGTATTTCTTATGAAACATTTATTTAATATGAAGATGTCGGAAGGTGGATCTGTTGCAGACCATTTAAATGATTTTAATACAGTTACCAGTCAGTTAAATTTTGTAGGGGTAAACTTTGATGATGAAGTTAGGGCTCTCTAATTTCTATGCTCATTTCCAGAAAGTTGGAATGGTTTAGTTATGGCCATTAGTAACTCTGTCTTTGGATCTATTACTTTAAAGTTTGATGATGTTGTCGGTGCTATCCTTAGTGAGGAAATGTGACGGAAAAGCTCTGATAAGGCATCGGGTAATGCTTTGAGTGTAGAGTCTAGGGGAAGAAAAATGGAAAGAGGAAAGAGCTCAGGATATCACAATAAATCAAGGAAAGGCAGATCCAAGTCCAGATTGGGGATAGTGTGCTAGAAATGCGGAAAGAAAGGACACCTAAAGAAATGTTGTAGATCTTAGAAGGGAAAAGAAGGAGACACACAACAAGAAAACAATCATGAAGAAAATGTGATAGATGATGTGTTACAAGATGCTTTGATTATTTCTTTCGAAAGTGCTACTGATTCCTGGGTGGTAGATTCAGGGGCCTCATTCCATGCCACACCTGATAAGAAATATTTTCTTGAATATGTTCAAGGATATTTTGGACAAGTTCGTTTGGGTGATGATAAACCCTGTAAAATTGTTGGAATGGGTAAAGTTCTTGTAAAACAAGAGAATGGAAACCAATGGCTATTAAAGGAGGTAAGGCATGTTCTAGACCTGAAGAAAAGTATGATTTCAACATGGAAGTTAGGCAGTGAAGGTTGTGTGAAAACTTTCACAGATAAAACTTCGAAGGTCACCAAAGGAGCCCTGGTAATAACAAAAGGAGAAAAGGTTGGTACATTATATTTATGCAATGGTATTTGTAACTCTGTTAATGATTTAACTTCCAAAGGATTAGATGCACCATTATGGCATCATAGGCTCGGACATATGAGTGAGAAGGGGATGAAGACTCTTCACTCAAGAAATTTGTTGCCAGGTTCAAAGAATATTGATTTGGATTTATGTGAGAATTGCATTTATGGAAAACAGAAGAGAGTAAGATTTCTCAGAGTTGGGAAAGAAAAGAAGAGAGAAAAATTAGAGATTGTGCATATAGATGTATGGGGACCTGCTCAGGTATCATCTCTCGGTGGCTCTCGTTATTATGTTACTTTTATTGATGATGCAATTAGAAAAACTTGGATTTATTGTATTCAGAATACATCTGATGTATTTGATACTTTCAAGAAATGGAAAGCTTTGTTTGATATTGAGACATGAAAGAAGTTGAAGTGTCTCAGATCAGACAATGGAGGTGAATATTGCAACAAAGAGTTTGATAGGTAATGTTAAGAACATGGAATTCATAGAGAGAAGACAATTCTAGGAACACCACAAGAAAATGGTGTGTCAGAAAGGATGAATAGAAAAATCATGGAGCATGCAAGGTGCATGAGATTGCATGCAGGATTGCGTTTAAAATTTTGGGAAGATTCTATAGATACTGTTGTTTATCTAATAAACATAAAGCCTTCAAGTTCCTTGGATGGTGGTATTCCAGAGGAGGCATGGATAGGTAAAAATATAAACTACTCTTTTTTAAAGCCTTTTGGTTGTGAGGCCTTTGTCCATATTAATAAAGAAAATAGAACAAAGATTGAGGCAAAATCAAAGAAATGTACCTTTATCGGTTATGGTGTTCATGATTTTTGTTATCAATTATATGATTATGAAAATCACAAAATCATTAGGATAAGAGATTTAATATTCAATGAAAAGGTCTTGTATAAGAATCAGTTGCAAGAAAAAGAAACAAGAAAAATAAAACAAAGAATACACAATTATTTATGAGATCACAGAAAAAGTAAAGGTTCCTGAAAATAATAATAATCAACAACCACAACAACAACAACCGCCACAAAAGCAACAGACACCTCAAACACCTGAAAGTGGTGTTAGAAGATATACCAGGATAAGTAGATCCCCTGAACAATACTCTACTTCATTATATTATTTATTGTTGACTGATTCTGGTGAACCCAAATGTTATGAGGAAGCAATGCAGGCTGAAGCCAGGAAGAAGTGGGAGCTAGCCATGAAAGAAGATATGGAATCCTTAATACATAACCAAAATTGGGACTTATTCAGGTTTCCTATAGGTGAAAAAACATTGCAGAATAAATGAGTTTACAGGCTGAAGGAAGAAGATGGAGGAAAACAAAGGTACAAAGCTAGAATTGTGGTGAAAGGGTTTGCACAGAAGAAAGATATTGATTTTGATGAAATATTTTCTCCTATTGTTATATGACTTCAATTAGAACTATTTTAAGTTTTGTAGCAGCGGAATAATTTCATCTTGAACAGTTAGATGTAAAGACAACATTTCTCTATGGGGATTTGGAGGAAGAGATCTATATGAAGCAACCAGAAGGATATGAGGTCAAAGGGAAAGAAAAATTAATGTGTGGTTAAAGAAGAGCTTGTATGGCTTAAAACAGGGTCCAAGGCAGTGGTATCTAAAATTTGACAGGTTTATGTTTGAACAAGGTTATATTAGATGTCACTCCGATCATTGTGTTTATCTGAAAAAGAAAAATGATGGCAGCGGTTATCACTCCACCAGATTCCCAAGGATCAGGAAGGAATCCCAACAGAGGTAACCAAAAACCAGGCTTTTGACTTGGTATCTAGCCCTACCAAGTCGGAGAGGGCTCTCTCCACAAAAATCACAGCCAAGAGGGCTGGATGAAAAAGGTTTTAGGCTAGCTAAGAAGTGCATAATGGTTCCATTTTTTTTTATTGGGGTTGGGCTCACTGAATGAGGATTAGGTCAAGGGGACTAAATCAGTGCAAATGAAATGGAATTGCAGTCAATTTGATGGGGCAAGGTAGGTAGAAGTCTCAACACTTAAAAGTGATTTGGTGAGATGGTTTAAGACTGATGAGGAGCTAGGAAGAGCATAGGAGATGTATTCTTCCTAAATTGAAGAAAATGGATATATTATGAAAAAATTCCCAAAATAGAGCATGAAAAACATATATTCTTCCTATCAACTTAAAATTTATCATATAATAGACATGAAATGTTTATGAGCTTATAAAACATTCATACAAATGATCATAGAGAAAATAACTATGCCAAACATTCATACCACATGAATCCCAAGGAAATAGTTGCAATTCTTCATTAATTTCCAGGCCCAACTGGTCCTTGATCAATAAAATAGCATTCAAACTGATTCCAACGTTTGAATCCTCTGAAGACCTGAGCTAAATAGAACTCAAAATCATCTCCACTCATCCATAGGGGTCAAATCCATGAGGTGAGGGAGATATTACACAAAAAGCTGAACTAATAGCTAGAGTATAGGATGAGAAAACTAACTCAATCCTATCTTTAATGAACTGATTCATTACACCTCAACTGATTGGCTTACCTAATGTATTTACCCTAGATAAAAGTAAAAACATGATATTTACATTGATCTTGACCATTTACATAAGTAAATTCCTCATTTTCCAAAGTAAAAGTCAAACTAGAGTGAAAATTCACTACAAGGAAAAGACCCTCTAGCAGAGGTTATAACAGAGGTTTTTAGTGTTATAAAATTGGCTAAAATTGTAAAAAAAACATTTTCTACAACATCTGTTTATGGTTATGGAGGTTTTTTGGAGCTTTTAACGTAAATTCAATACAAATAAAAAAAATGGGCGGCCGAAGGTTATTACGGATGTTTTTTTCATCGGTGCGCTACTCGGGCTTCAACGCACTGGTGCGTACATATAGAAGGTGGTCTGGCCAGTCGAAGAAGCATGCACTGGGCCATCAAGGTATAAAACTGCACTGGGCGCAGTGTTGGCGATACAACGCATGAGGCCATTCTAATTAGTCTTGGGATTTGTGTGGTGCCCATAGGTCATCTCAACACACTGGTGCGTAGACTTATAGAAACGCACCCGTGCACAGTATCACACAAATTCACCAAGATTTATAATTGGTATCAGTATTTGTGTGGTGCCCATAGGTTGTACAAATGCACTGGTGCGTAGAGCCACATAAATGCACCGGTGCGCAGTATTACACAAACGCACCAAGATTTATAATTAGTATCGGTATTTGTGCAGTGCCCAGAGGTTGTAAAAATGCATCGGTGCATAATTCCACATAAATGCACTAGTGCGTAGTACCGCACAAATGCACCAATATTTTTAATTGGTTTTGGTATTTGTGCGGTGCCCATAGGTCGTAGAAATGCACTGGTGCACTTCATAATACAAACGCACCAGTGTACAGTGACTGACACATACCGATTTTCATTTTGTATTTCTTAGAAACATCGACCTATGACAGTGCAATTATTGTGATTTTTAAAAATTCATTATTCATCAAAAGTCAACACATATTATAACAATATTCATATTAATTAATGCATTTGAATGTGGTGTTTGGATTAATTTGTTATATCATATCATAATTATTGTGATTTTTAAAAATTCATTATTCATCAAAAGTCAACACATATATATCTTATAACAACATTCATATGAATTAAATTTTTATTAGTGCATTTGAATGTGATGTTTGGATTAATTTGTTATATCATATCATCAAATTTCACGTCTCTTCATTATAATATTTAATCATCCATAAATTTAACGAGTGGTGTTACATTTCACAGCGATAATGGAGAATGCAATAGAATAAATTAAAACACACACACACACACACACACACATATATATATATAACAGTCTTTGTCATACAAAATTGGATAGTTATTGGTATCCCTTTGTCTTTCAATTGGGACACTATGTTCATTACATTAAACAAAATGTTTGATTTCACATGATATTATTTCAAAAAATACAATGCCTTGCTTTGATATCCAAACATAGTGATCATCATTCTTCGCTTGAACTGTTGTCACTGTTAGAGCTACTTCCATGACTTGGGTTATTTTTAGGAATGTTTTTTTTCATGGTGTTGATTGTTTTCTTCTTCTTCACCTTCCGTCTACAAACATAAAAATAAACTGTAATGAGTGTATATACATTGGTGAAAATAATGAAAATTTCAATATTAAATAATATACATCAATGTAAATAAAAGAGAAATGATGTACCATTGCAACAATTGACTCATAAACTATACACATTCTTTCAAAACCATGTAACATGTCATCTTTCAAGATTTCATCTGTTGGCACAGTTCTATACTGTGTTTCCTGCAAGTTTTATACCCCATAACAAATCATATATTTAATATAAAATATTTTTTTTGTTTTATCAATTATAGACGGAACTAAGTAAAACAAGATCGATAGATGCTTACAAATTCTACAATAAATTTCTGATATGCCAACATATACTCACAACCCATGTTTAACCCAATTTCAATCAATTCGTCTGATGGTTCTTCTTTGTATGTTAGCACCTGTTTGAAGACATTCAATGATGATTTTTGTAAAACAACTTAAAAAATACAAAAATGAAATCTAGTTAGGTTGTTATAAGGATGTAACAATTACTCACAAACTTAGATATCAACCCTTTTCATCCTTGTCGTCCTGTTTTATGTGCTGAATGGGTTCCATTTTCTTTTCTTTTCTGCAAGAAAATACTTGAAAATTAATATTTAATGCTAAATTGTTTATTTATTGTACCTAATGATCGAAAAATTCAATGATTACATATTACATTTGAATCACGTTGTTGTTGAGATGGTTCCTCCTGCGATGCAATTTTGTCCATTTCTTTGACCATCTCCTTGTACACCTTTTTGGACATTCCTACTAGCATATTTTTGATATCAGCTTGTTCATCTTTTGAGATTTTCATAATCTTCTTGAAAATGTAACATGACAATAGACTATTTAATTTTTATATTGATATATGAAAAGTAAATATAACAAAAGTGATATTTATAAATAATTCTAGATAAACATTTAAAGGAATATTACTTTTTCATTCCTTCTTTTTTGTTGTTGTACATTTTTGCTATTAAAGTCTGACATGTCTCATTGACCAATTCTCTGGAAACTCTTCCTATAGTTTAGATAAAATTTGGTTCTTGGAATCATTGGATTGATTTTTGTATTTTAAGTGGAAAGAACATTTATACATTTGTTCCACTAGATCCCTCAAACTTTTGTAAAAGTTTTCCCCCCTTTCGTTAACCTCCAGCACCACTCCAGATGAGCTAAGGAGAAAATCATTTTCATTTGCATGTTCCATTTTTTTTTCTTTTCATAGAACAACATTCATTTTCTGAGTTGTTGGTCCTTGTAGAGAATTAAAAAAATGTGAATTAATATATTGTTTGACACATGTTATCTAATAATTTTAAGTATATTATTAATGAAAATTAAAAAAAGAAACTCATATTGGATCGATAGTGTTTTTTCATTCACCCGATTCATCATTTTGCAATTTTTCCATCAAGCTCTTACTCTCTTCTGGTCCTAGATCAGAAATAATCTTATCGAGCTTCGTTATTTGTGGCTCTGCATGATACACAATAAAAAATACATATTATTTAAACTTACATATAATTCAAAAAAAAATATTTTTTTGTAAAGAATTTACAAAGAACTCTCCTTTTTTGCTTTTATTGATGTGTTATCATTATTTTTGTTACTTTGTCTCTTGTCAGTCATTTCTTTATCAATCTAAAACCTGTATCATATCATTCATTAATATATTTAGAAATAAATTGTCAACTTTTCAGGTAAAAAAAAATCTCAAGAAACCGGTGCGTCATTCATTCAGTACGCACCGATGTTGGTGCGTGGAGGTATTATAAACACACTGCAAAAATAGTATAATAGACTGTACGGTGCTTTATGTCAACAAGGAGCACCGGTGTGTTACATTTTAACCCCCACACTGATTAACACAGAGAAAATAGTAAAAATGGTCGAGTGTTAGTTTTTGTAGCATAAATCAGTGCCATATTTTACATATGGCGCACCGATAAAAAAAATTGTTTTTTATTTTTTTATCATAGTACTTTTGCAGTGTGCTTGGATAATACAATGCACCGGTGCACTAGGTTACACCGGGCACATCGATGAAAAAAAAATCTGTTTTTTTTTTTAAATTCACACAAGGGCCGACATGGATTAGGATCCGACTATGCAAGTTGTCCCGTGGGTTAGATGTCTTAGGTCTATATTTAGCAATACAAACCCTATAAATCTAAAATGAAAAGCTCTAATTCTGAAATTACAGAAAGAGGGAGAAGAAAGGGCAGAAACAAAAAAAATGTAGGGTTTGTTTCTAAAATGGATATATATATATATATATATATATTTATTTATTTATTTTATTTTGTGTGAAACAACACGTTCGTGGTGCGCCATAATGAAATAACGCACATGTGATATATGTTACATATGGCGCATTGATTAAAAAATATTTTGTTTTTTAATTTTTATCACAATACTTTCACGGTGCGCTAGGTTACACCAGGTGCACCGATGAAAAAAAAATCTATTTTTTTAAAATTCATGCGAGGGTCGACATGTATTGGGATCCGAATATGCAAGT
The DNA here is from genome assembly GCA_034641835.2 of Pinus albicaulis. NCBI lineage: Eukaryota > Viridiplantae > Streptophyta > Pinopsida > Pinales > Pinaceae > Pinus > Pinus albicaulis. The sequence goes on along the minus strand of CM076575.1, from coordinate 1,661,875,707 downwards.
CATCCCATGGGTTGGATGTCTTAGGCCTATATCTTGAAATACAAACCCTATAAATCTAAAATAAAAAACCCTAATTCTGAAATCACAGAAAGAGAGAGAAGAAAAGACAAAATCAAAAAGAATGTAGGGTTTGTTTTTAAAATGGATTTATTTTATTTTTTATTTTTTATTTTTAAATGCGAAAGAGCACGTTCTCGATGTGTCATAATGAAATAGCGCACCAGTTCCATATGTTACATATGGTGCACTGATAAAAAATATTTTGTTTTTTAATTTTTTATCACAGTACTTTCGCGGTGTGCTAGGATAATACAACGCACTGGTGCGCTAGGTTACGCTGGGTGCACTGATGAAAAAAAATCAGTTTTTTTTAAAATTCACGCAAGGGTTGACATGGTTTGGGATCTGACTATGCAAGTCATTCCGTGGGTTGGATGTCTTAGGCCTATATTTAGCAATACTAACCCTATAAATCTAAATTGAAAAGTCATAATTCTGAAATCACAGAAAGAGGGAGAAGAAATGGCAGAAATAAAAAGAATGTAGGGTTTGTTTCTAAAATGGAATTTTTGTTTTTATTTTGTGCGAAACAACATGTTCATGGTGTGCCATAATGAAATAGTGCACCGGTTCCATATTTTACATATGGCGCACTGATAAAAAAATATATATTTTTAAATTTTTTATCGTAGTACTTTCATAGTGTGTTGGGATAATACAATGCACCAGTGCGCTAGGTTACGCTATGTGCACCGATGAAAAAAAAATCTGTTTTTTTTAAATTCACGCGAGGGCCGACATGGATTGGGATACGAATATGCAATTTTTCCCATGGGTTAGATGTCTTAGGCCTATATTTAGCAATACAAACCCTACAAATCTAAATTGAAAAGCCCTAATTCTGAAATCACAGAAAGAGGGAGAAGAAAGGGAAGAAACAAAAAGAATGTAGGGTTTGTTTATAAAAATGGATTTTTTTTGTTTTGTTTTTGAAAATGAAAAAGAGATTTAATTCTTTCATACTGCGTAAAAAAACTACAGAAAAAGTAAAAAAAATAAACATTGATTTTTTTTTTTTACTGCATAAAAAAAACTGCAGAAAAAGTAAAACAAAATAATAAACTTTAATCACGAGATTGTTTGAAATTCTATGCTACAGGGTTTGAATCGCCAGAGGTTTGGAATTCTGATTTTCTGAATACTTTTATTCGAACGTATTTCCCTGCTCCACAAGGCTTTCATGCTCTGTTTGCTCCAGGTATGTTCCTGCAAATCTCTGGCTGATTTTTTTGCAAAAATAGTGAAATAATGAAAAGTGTTTAGTATGTAAAGAATTGTTTTATGAAATTAGATTTTCAAAAATATTTTGCTGCCCATTTTTCAATTTACCGTTTTTTTTTCACTTAAAGAAAATAGAGTTGCGCTTTTTTTATTTGTGGTTATTCGTCACTGGTGCATCACTTAATACCACCGCACCAGTGCGTATGTTTATAAAATGGCACTAGTGCACAGTAATGAAAACACACTGGTGCGGTGATATGTACATTAGCATCGATAACAAGAAGTCCATTTTTAAGGCACTGAAATTACTTTTAGGCGTGTGCACCAAAATTTATTGTTGATTTTGCTCAAAAGCAGGGAGAAAATATCATAATTATATCGAATGGAAAATTCTTCAAAATCCATCTCGTTCCATAATATTTCTCAAATTCCATCGCGGAGTTCTCCCTATCCATCTCGAGACGTAATATTTACTTCAGATTTTATTTATATTTTCATTATCTAATTGAATTTATGTTTTTTATCCATGTCAATCATGCAAAGATTAATTAAATTTATAATGTATACAAATTTGCAGGTTCATTCAGATTCAACATCGAGTTCAGATGCACAAAATATTCAAACAACTCCAAAACGTCGGAAGCTCTTATCAGGAGCTGCATACTGCAAGGCGCATTTAGTAGTTGAAAATGGACAACTGCTTCACCCTGTCAATTGTAACAATATTTCATCTTCTAGCCACAATCTCAGGACAATGATGGTAACAATTATAATTCTTTGGTATATTATTAATGTAATTATTTCAATTTCAAACCACTTTATAATCATGCAATATTGTCAATGTGGTTACTAATTGATATCATATATTTTGTACTAATCATGTTCATATATATATATTTTCAAATTCTTAGGATTCTAGTGATGATGAGCGACCTACCTAACATCTTTCGTTGCACCCCACGACAATGTCAAATTGAGAGAAGACTGAATTAAGAGAAAAAATTGGAGAGGAACGATACAAAGAATGCTTGAATCAACCATCGAATCAATTCCTGCTATGTCCAAATTCACCAATTAGGAATGACTACAACAATAGTAGTTCTTCACAATCTGGTAATGGAGACAATCAAATAGAGGTTGGTATGGATGATTAATTAAGGGATACGACTGTCGTGGAGACACTGTTGTTAGATGCATTCCAAAACAATGATAAACTAGGGGATGATGCTCATATTGTTGACACCTTTTTTGAAAGCCTTAAATTTTCTTCCACCACCTCTCTCTTTGGACCTGGTGGCCAGTCAAAGTCTACCCAGTTGGGGAAAATGACGTTACTGTACAAATTGAAAGCAAATTTTGGCTTATGAAATGCATGTTTCTCGGAAATTTTGAGGTAAGTTACCATAAACTACTCCCTTATATAAATTTGTAATATAATCAGTGCACTACAATGAACATTAGAAATGGTAAATTTTATGAATGTTAATAATTATATCGGCATTAATGTACATTTATTAATATATTTTTCTATGATCACCAACTATAGGTTATTCAAAGATAAGGTTCTTCCGAGTGATAATATCTTGCTCGGTCGCTGCGAAGAGGCAAAGAAATTGTTGAAAATGTTGGGTGTTGAGTACATATCATATCATGCATGTCCAAATGATTGTATTCTATATAGAGAAGAATATGCAGACAAATAAATGTGTCCTAAATGTGGGCATGACAATTATGATAAATAAAAAAAGAAGGGTAAATCACGTACTGGTCCTCCTTTTAAGGTATTTAGGCACATGCCTATAATCCCAAGGATTCAAAGGCTGTTTCATTGTGAATAATTAGTTATGTTGCAGGGATGGCATGCCTCACACAGAAGTGAGTTGGGAGTTATGTGAATCCCAACTGATTCAATAGCCATGAAGCATATAGAGGATACATGGCCCAAAAAATTCAAGGATGAAGTACGAAGTCTTAGACTCAGCATATCCATGGATGGCGTCAACCCATATTCCCTCCAGAACATCAACTATTCTATTTTTCCTGAAGTAGTGATCAATAATAATATCCCCCAATGGTTGTCCATGAAGAATGAACATCTTATGTTGGCTCTCATAGTCCCTGTTAGAAGACAAGTGAAGAATATGGATGTTCACTTACAACCACTTGTAGATGAATTGAAGCAATTATGGGATGGTATAAATGTATACGATGTATCAAGACCCATTATAGCATAGAGGAGTTTTACGTTGTATGGCATATGTGCTTACAAGAAACATGATTATCCAGGCTTAGGAGTTTGCTCTGGTAAATTACATGTTTAATTTATTGATTTGTTTATATACGTAACAATATTCTTTCACATATTAGTTATTTAATTTGTTGTAATATTTGTTCTGATCTTCATGATATTCTTTAACATGCCATGCATATTAATTATATACAATAATCTTGTAGGTATTGTAACAAAAGGGTATTTTGGATGTAAATTTTGTGGACCTTCTCTGAAAGCTATATGGTTCAAGGACCTACGAAAGCCAGTGTATGATTGCTACAGGGTATTCCTCCCAGAAGAACACCCTTACAGAAGAGAAGCATTTGCTTTCAATGGTAAACGAGAGAGAACCTAAAGGAATTCAATAATGACACCAACTGAATGGCTTAGAGCATATGAGAGAGAGAAGGAGAAAGAGTTCATAGAAATGTTCAATTCAAATGGGGAGCCTATGTTCGATGATCCATAATTCTTCGACACCTATATTGAGAAATTTCCCATTGGGATGAAAAGGAAATATATCTTTTATAACCTCCCATATTTGGAGCTTCTTAAGATTACCCACTTATTAGATCCCATGCATATATTTAAAAATGTTTCATATTATTTATGGAGGCACATATCATCGAAAAAAAGTGACACATTGGCTGTTAGGAAAGATCTTATTACTTCAAAAACTAAAAAGAAACATTGGCCAAGATGACTAGAAAGTACGGGATCAGAGGCAGGCGTCGGTCCCTCTAATTCATGTTTTGTCAAAGAAGGTGATATCCCATGGATTTAAAAAAAAGATGATATTTCTTTGGCAAAGGAAGTTATAATGGGTGTGAGGGTGTTAACTTCATATGAGTCTTCACTACGGTGCTGCTTCACCATGGATGACCATTTTTTGGGGTTGAAATCGCATGACCATTTGAATATTCTAAGAGTACGTATAATTTCAAAAGCATGATTTTATTATTTATTATATTAATAAATTTTATCCCATGCAGGGATCATAAAACATAACTAATTTTTTATATTATTGCATGTGTTTATAACTTTGCAGTGTCATTATCCTTTGTACGTGTGTGGGTGTGTGAAACATGAATTCCATCAAGACCTAGGACGTGCCATATCTAAATTATTTGCATTTGTACGTTGGATCATGTCAAAGGATATTCATGTGGCTAGCATTCCACGGTGGTGTCAAGAGATAGTTGAGATTGTTTGTATGTTTGAGAAGGAACTACCGACGAGTTTCATGGACTTACAGGTTCATTTTATAATCCACCTAGTAGATGAGGTTGAATTAGTTGGGGTGGTTTCTTGTCGTTGGATGTTCTTCTTAGAGAGGTACATGAAGAAATTGAAAGGTTTTGTTCGACAAAGGGTAAAACCCGAGGGGTCTATGGCAGAGGGGTACATATCATATGAGTCTTTCTATTATGCTAGTGAGTACATAAATTAGATCGACAACAGACTAGGTGCGGTGATTTGGGATGAAGACAAAAGGGAAGGGGAGTTGCTCCAAATGAGTGGAAAAAGCGCTTGATAAAGAGTAAGCGACTTATAATTTTTCAAATTTACACAAAGTTAATATTCATGTTGAACTTCGATATAATGTATAATTTGATCTCTAAGTACTATAGAATGTTAGTTTGATTTCATCAGTGAATGCATAAATTTAAACAATCAATAAATTCATTCCTTACAATTATGAAGCGACACAATCGTGGGTCGCATTGTATGAACAAAAGAGGATGAATTGGGATAGTGACAGGAAAGAATTTAGACGGTTGAATGGTAGAGGTGTACCTTATCCCGATCATTTAAAATAAAATATGCCAAAAATATGCCCCAACAGTTGGGTTGCTGACCAAGTCAGAGGGAAATACGGTGCGACCAGTCGTTACCCGTGTGCTGAAGAGGATGAACTAAAGGTAGGGATTGGGTGCAACACCTCGATAATAATATTTTTAATTTATATGTAAATTTGAAACTTATAAGACATCTACATTTCATATTTTAACAATTGGGTTATTATAAGACACATGACACTATGATTTTTTTTAACTTTTTATAATAGGTGCATTTGTTCCCATCTATGTGGGCGTATGGACACCATTTTCGCACAGAAAATGCTGATGCTGGAAACATCACACAATACTGTGGAGTGGAAGTCGAGTTCGATCAATCTAGTCGATATAGCCACCATGATCAAAACCTAGTACGAGGGTTGTTAGGTTACGTCAGAAATATACAAGAGATCATTGAAGTGGATTTCTCTTCTTTCCAATGTGTTATTTTTAGGTGCAAGTCGTGGGACACCTTTGATCAGAATAATGTAAAGGAATATCGCGATAGTAGGCTGATATATATCAACTCTAGAAAGATGTGGGATGAAGCTAAGGAGCCCTATGTTTTCCCCAAACACTAAAACCAGGTGTTTTTTTACCCAGATGTGTTGGATAGGGATTAGTGGTTCGTATTGACACATGACCCTAGATCAAAACATATTTTTGAGAACAATAGTGTTATCATGCCATGCGAGTTGGAAAATAATGAGGGTGATCATGAGAACCGAGAGTGATATGGTACATGTGTTATTTCATCAATATTTATACTTTTTAATATGGTTTTTTCGATACATTATAATATGTATTTTGAATTAATTGGTAATTTGCATCGTGTTAATGTTAAAATCAATATTTCCCCTGATAATTTGCAATTATGTTGATCTCAAAAACAATGGCGTACTGTATAAATTAGTTTTTTTTGGTATTTAAGATCGTAATAAAATAATGATAATTCTAAAGTACATGAATTTATTTGCATTATTTTCTAAACTTTATTATGTTACAATAATTCATATTATTCTAGATTTATTATTTTACAATTATTTAAAATTTTACAAATTTACGAATTAAAATTTTTTAATAGAATCATTTCACATTAATACAATTAAAATTTTCACATTAATACAATTAAAATTTTACAAATATTTTACATACAATTACAATTAGAATTAGAATTTTACAATTTCACATAAAATTACAATTACAATTCTAGAATTTTACATACAATTACAATTACAATTACAATCAATTCACTGTAATACAATTAAAGTTTTACAAATATTTTACATAGAATTAGAATTAGAATTAGCATTACAATTACAATTATACAATTTCATGTACAATTACAATTTTAGAATTTTACATATATACAATTATAATTTTACAAATTAAAAAATTACAATTATAATTACAATTTTACAAATTTACATATATACCATTACAATTACAATTTTAGAATTTTACATACAATTAGAATTACAAATATTACAATTTTACAATATCATGATTATTTAATATTAAATTAATTAATAAACATCAAGTTCATGATAACCATCATACAAACATCATATTTGATTAAAAAACACATTCAAAATTGCTAACATCATTGTGATCATGATCATTTAACAAAACACAATTAACATTATATATTAACATCATCACAACACAAACATCAAATATACATCCCATGTGCAACAATTGCTATCACATACATATCTATCTGCGAGCTACACATTAAATTAAGTACATATCATACATGACCTAACAATATACACATGATGATGATCACCAACATGTAAATTAAGTACAACTGCAACATGAACATAAAATACATGGAATATATATATATATATATATATATATATATATATATATATATATATATATATATAACTGAATAATGTAAAAAATATACAACTGTAATATAAATGTCATGGATCAGCTGGTGGTACATCATCAATAACAGTACTAGTAGAGGCCTGCTCAGTCAATGGTGCAGCCTCGATGGTCGATGGTCCAGCCTGCTCATGATCATGAGTACTGCTGGATCCTACATGCTGCTGACTGGACGTGGCCGATGGTCTAGCCTGCTCTCCATGATTACTTCTGCTCGATGCTAGTGGAGGTTGCTCATCTAGTGTAGCGCGAGGTAAACGATCATTAGATGATGAGTCCCTAATCGTGGACTGTCGATCACGTGTTGCGTCTCGATCACGCCTATAACATGCAATGGTCCTCCTTATCTGCATAACTAATCCTATGACATGCTGCATTAGGTTGTACATGTCAGGCGGAATGCCTCTCCACATATGTAACAACCTACCATCGACTTGTATGTCTATCATATTAGTGGACCTGATGCCCACCTCAATAATCAATGCAGTGAGTTGGTCACCCAACTCCATCTTGTATCTGCTATCAAGGTAACCGCGCCTAGCAAAAGGCGGTACCAGTGCACCAGCAAGAGCAGGTCTCTCTACACTGGCCTCCTGATGATCCTCGGCATCTAGCATGCCTTGATCGTCATCAAGATCCACACCTGGATCATGTGGTGGTGCCGACATGTCCTTGCCATCAAAAGACCCAATGTATGCAAAATATATACAAGTACATAACAATAATTAGACAATTTCATTACACAATTTAATAAAAACAAGCTAAAGAACATATTAGAATAAATTTAAATAAAACAGTAATATTACCTCTATCATCCGGTGACTCATGCTTAATGAAGAGGATGTTGGCACACCCTTGCCAATCCAAACCCACATAAGGATAGGGGACCATAATGAAGGGATGCTCGTCAACACTGGCTAGCAACTCCAGTGCATCATTTGATATTCTCGCTGGAAACACAGTCTCACCCCTCTTGGGCATCATATGCCCCCACATGTGCATCCATGGCTAAAAAATTGGCCTACGAGGCTGCCAAACAAAAGTAGGCCTCGTCTCTGGAAACCTCTAAAAAAAAACAAAAAAGCGCTGGAGCAAAAGGGAAGTTAACCCTCCCTTGTGCATGAGCACGACATCTATCTAAGGCTATACAAAATTGCCGCAAAAAAATGGCAGACCACCTGACAAGTCGTGGCTCCTGTACTATAGAATAAACATAATATAGAAGCGAGAAACTATTGTGTTTCCCATCACTGGTGTTGTGTGAAATGGTTGAAATGAGAAGTGAGAGGCACCTCACCTCCTGACTACCAAATGCACCAATACATAATTGACCTCCAGAGACCTGAAAATCTGAAGGAGACAATATATCTGCTCCAATGTATCTTTGGGAGTACACTAAATGACTCCCTGCTACATAGCCAGTTGGAAACTCTGGGAACGAGGGAATATCCACCCCTCTCCTCGATAGCCCTGTAATGAAATATATATCCTCCTCAGTGGGCGTGTAGCACTGATTATGACCAACCCAAAAAGCCTGTCGGTGGGCATTCCAACTGCAGATAAGATGTCTCAAAAACAAACCATGGCCCTTTAGGGAAGTAGCCTCCTCATAGAACTTGAGGAGGCCTACGTGCCTTAGGAGCCCTTGGGTAGCTGCTGTAATAGGGCAAGGGTACACAACTCTCTCCCTCTCTCGTGCCTCACACAAGCGAACCATGTTATAATGATCTGTCTATTGTTGCTGTTGTTCCCCCTCTTCTCTCCTTTCATGTCTCTGAATGATTGACATATTAACTACAATTTTTTTATTAAATGAGACAAGTATTTAGAAATACACATATATAATTTTTTTTGGAAAAAAAAAATAGTCGGTTCGCCGAAAAAAATAGGCATGCAATGGTCCCACTACATCTTTTTATGGAGCTCACCGGTAGCGATGCACCGGAAATATTCAACGCACCGGCGGCGATGCTCCTGAAAATTTGTAGCGCACTGTTGACTATGTATGGTGTCAAGAGTGCGGTGCACTAATTAAACTCTACGCCCCGGGGCGTATAGTTAAGTCAGCAGATCGACCTCCTGCCATGATTACATACTCAACAGTGTGGTATTTTACTAGGCCGCACCGTTGACCATGTCGAAATACATAATGCAGTGCATTGAAAAAAATACCTATCCTGGGGCAGATATTTTAGTCAACGCACCACGTTGCCGCTATTTCACTTGCTCAATGGTGCGGCTGGGTAACTGACCGCACCGCACTTTTTAAAAAAATTTTAAAATAACACGGTGCGCCTTCGGTACCATCTCAGAACCAGTGCGGATACCATTGGCACCGGTTTACCAGGCTACATCATTGACCTTGTCAAAATGTGGAATGCAGTGCATTGACAACATTACCCACCCCTGGGCGTATATTTTAGTCAATGCACCGAGTTGTCGGTATTCCACATGGTCAACAGTGCGGCCGGGTAAATGACTGCACCGCACTTTTTTTTTTTTTTAAATAACATGGTGTACCTATCGGTACCACCCTAGAACGAGTGTGGATACTGTTAGCACCGGTTGTAGTGTAGCCTATAAATTTACAGGCAGCACCGCGAACCGGTGTGAGACGAACGGCTCGAACGCACCACGTGACAATTTTTTTCTTTTCTTTTAAATGGTTAATTTTAAGTTTATTTGAAATTCTAATCCACTAAAAGGATTAATTATGGAAAAAAAAGAAAAATACATGTGCATTTGGCCATCGAGTAGGCATATTGGCTGTAGAATTTGCAAAAGAAAATTTTCCCACAGTTTTGCAAAATTCAAGTTGGAGATTGATGGGTAATGCACAGCAGAATCTGAAATGGTATATCGAACGTGAATGCAGGCATTGGACAAGATTATTCTAGGTACTGAGCTCTAAACCACTCAGCAGAAAAATTGAAAAATCGGTTACATTTTGGGCCACTATTCTTTAACCTTGTGGCGAGGTTTGTAGGCGCCTGGTTGGTTGCTTGATATCCTTTGATTTACCTTACTTTTTATAAAACCTGATGGAAAATTCTAAAAAACCTTAGGTCTCCTATAGTAATATAGTCACAAGAAGGTATGTAATTTTTAGATTGTCAGGGTGTAGCCAATGTTCTGTGTGCCATGATGTATCGCCTCTATCTTCATTGAACTACATGCAGTGGGATTTGATGTCAAAGCGCCATGGACAACGACATGTATGGATCTCTATACTTGTGACTTTATCATACGTAACCTCACTAGAAGGATAATAGAATTATTTTATAAGGGAGGTTCCTCAAAGCCTTGTAGCTAAAGGGCCTTTCCTTATGATGCTAAATTTACAGAAAACTGTGAAAAATGCATTTTCCTTGTCAATAGCATAATGTCAGTAGAGAAAAAAATACCTCTGTTTAAGGCTAGTTTGAGTGTAACTAAGATATCCCAAATCTGCTCCTCCTGCTCATTGAAATCAACAATTATTTTAAAATAATCAAAGTGTCTGGGTAGGTCTGATTTTCCTTCCATCCAAAAGTGATTTTCCCAAGGCCATTAAAGTGTTGGTGGGGTATAAATGTAAAATTACTATTGCGAAACTTTGGAGGCCTTATAATTCCACCTTGTAACCACGTGGCCTCATTCCAGAATTTCTACTGTAGTTATCATTTAAATTATGATAGGTGATTTTGACACTCAGGCTATAAGAAAAAATTATCTTCCCAAGATACTCCAAATGCTAAAAAACTCTCTTTAGCTGTGCATACAGCATTTTCTCCAAACCTATCGACATGTAAAAATTGAAGGAGGTTTTTCTTCCTTGACCTATTATGGACAAAAAACTCTCTCACTGTTGCCAAATTCATCTTTTTTTTGTTAGAAACATAGTTTGAATAAAAACTGACCCTATGAGTGGCAAATGACTTGAATCTTGGAATGACTTCTCAAAAAATGACAGATACATGATGTTTATGAGATGATATTACCTCATACTTACTGATATGAACTACCTTATGGCTCCTCTACTGAAATGTATCGTTTCCATAGAAAACCCTAGCTCGGTGGGAGAGGAAATTAGGGTTTAGAGCTTGTGAACATTGATGACTTGGGCACCTTTGGGAAAAGATAACTCCCTTTGAAATTTGATCAATTGATGAACTAAAAAATATTTCACTTTGAAATTTGATGTGTTGGCATGTGGAACTCTGAGTTTGAAGCCTTTTGGAGACTGAATACTTATTACATTTGAATTACCATAAAATTACATGAATAAATAAAAATTACATCTTGGAATGAAACTCACACTTGAAATCAAATTACAACTTTGGAAACCATCTTGGAGGTCATATTTACATGGTAAAGAGACATTATTGGGATCACTCTCATACTTTTCGGACCTTATGCAAATAAAATGGTGCATTTTTGGACCTTGAACAATGAAACCTAATGACCTAATGGGTCCTTGAATGATCTGAATTCCATGGTTGACATTAACTGAGACAAGACATGGTGAAATGAGCTTTTCATAGGTGTAATTATTCTCAAGAAGACATGAAGGTGATTCAACAGATGTGACTTTATGAGGGAGAGTGAAGTTTTATTGAGTAGGGCTACCATCAGTGAACAATTTTTAGCATGAACTAATAGAATGATATAAAAATTTTAGAGTGAGACACCTAAAATGATAATGAAATGAGTGATTTTGATCACTGATGGAAGAATGCATATTATGACACTAAAAAAAACTATATTATATTATTATTGTATGTAGATTACATGCTTATTGCAGAGTCTAACATGCAGGAAATAAATGTGCTCAAAAGAAAATTAGCAAATTCATTTGCAAGGAAGGATTTGGGAGCTGCAAAACAAATCCTTGGTATGAGAATAACTAGAGACAGGAAAAATTGCAAATTAACACTGTCTCAAAATGAGTACATACAAAATGTGTTGAAAATATTTAATATGCATAATGCAAAACCAGTTAGTACACCTTTTGCTAGCCATTTCAAACTTAGTAAGGAAATGTGTCCCAAGACTCCCAAGACCCAAGAAGAAATGGATTATATGTCTAAAGTTCCATATGCATCAGTAGTTTGAAGGTTAATGTATGCAATGGTATGCATAAGGCTTGATATTGCACATGTAGTGGGAGTTGTAAGAAGGTACATGAAGAATCCAGGAAAAGAAAATTGGATGGCAGTGAAATGGATTCTCAGATATTTGAGAGGTACCACAAATCAAGCATTATGCTTTGGTGGTTCAAACATTACTCTATAGGGATATGTTGATGCAAATATGGTAGGTGATAGAGATAACAAGAGGAGCACTACAGGGTATGCATTCACTTTAGGTGGAACAACTGTCAGTTGGGTTTCAAAAATCCAAAGTGTTGTTGCACTTTCAACAATAGAATCAAAGTATGTTGCTACTACAGAGGCTAGTAAAGAAATTATTTGGTTACATAGGTTTATGGATGAATTGGGAAAGAAGCACGATATGGGCATGTTATACAGTGATAGCCAAAGTGCCATTCATATTGCAAATAACTCAGCATTTCACTCCAGGACTAAACACATACAACTCAAGTACCATTTCATATGGTCAGTGTTGGAAGATGGACAGTTGAAGTTGGAAAAGATACACACTAGCCAGAATCCTATAGATATGCTACCAAAAGTTGTAACCAGGGAGAAACTGAGATTACGCTCAGTTTCAATTGGTCTTCAAGTATTATGATGAATATGAGAAACAATCAGGTCCAAAGTGGAGTAATTTTCCAACAAATGAAGCAGCGGTGGAGTTGCTACAATCAGTCTCCAAGTGGGATATTGTTGGGTGTGGAGCCTGATTATCTTCTTTATTTTGTATCACAGCATTGGATCCTTGTTCTTGACGGGGTGACAACTCCACCCGTAATTAAACACTGTTTGGGGGGTCCAGGGGGGTGCAACATGTCATTTTTTCACAATAACATTTAACTGTTCATATGGGTCTATCACCACCTATATCATGTTCCCTTAGAAGTCAAACAATACCAATGTTCCTAAATCAAGTCTTGGAATTGGAGAAAAGCTCTGTAAAACCCTTAAAAGTATACTTACGTGGTTTTTCTAGCCTTTCCCTGCGCATGCACTACTAATTTTTCCATAAACTACGGCAACTCCTGCACTTTTTGCCACTATTACCTGTGCACCCCCGTGAAAATCAAATAAAAGAAAAAAGTAAATTCTAGAAGTCTAGCTGGTCAAATATTCTCCCAACTAGAAGCTTCTAGAGTCGCGATCAGTTAAAGCTTTATCCCTCCACTCATGGAGCTTATCCCTTGGTCCATGGAGCTCAAATCCCTTCATGAGAGGAATCCATCCCCCTCTTCATGGAACTGAAACTACCTCCATTTCCATATAAATTGAGCTCAAGTTTCAGGTTGAAGGGTAGATTTTAATTGAATTGCCAAAGAGAATTCATAAGAGTGAATACTTTCTACACTAGCGAGTTGTAGTTGGCATGAGAATGATCACACCCTTGTGTCTATAACTCCATGCTGGTATTCTGTTATATTCCAAAAATTTAGCCTTAAACTAAATGGAATATTATAGTTTGTTTTGTCACTAGGTAGGTGAATAAGTGAGTGGGGAGGCCCATATGTCTCCTAAGCAGCAATAAAACACTTCAAGTGTGAAAGGAGACCTTTTCAGCAGCTAAGTAAAGCTCCTCCAAGTGTGAACAGGGGTTGGATCATGTTGATTCAGTCAACTTTGACCAAGTCAACAATATTGCTATGGAGGAGTGGAGATTGATTGAGGAATAACGTAGTTTTAGAGGGAGATTGATTTCATGAAGGAAATGACCTAATTAAGTGGGGCCAAGGGCAAGGAATATCATAATCTATATAAGGAAGAGGATGGAAGCCATATGGGGTTATGTTTGGGTTTATTATTTTGTGTATGGTCTATTTAGACTACTTTCATTCTTCAGCTGTTTAGTTGAGATTGCTGTGCTGTTTAGCACCGGGTGTTCCCGAGCGGGAATCCCACCTCTTTCGTTGAGATGCCCCTTGGAAGAGCATTTCATTCATTTCCACATTTAGGTTTTCAAGCCAAGCTACAACTTTCTTCATCAGCGCAGTTTCTGTAGGTTATTGTGTTGTGTTTTAGGGTGCAGCAGTGGAGGATTAGATCGGGTGTCTTCAGAGCTAGTTTTTTAGTGGAGGAAGGTTTCCATCCATTGGGAGGCCTGTAAATAAGCCCCTTGGGCTTTATTGACATATTTGGAACCAGTCCAAGGAGGATTTATCCCCTACAGTGCAATATCAGTTCATATTTGTGTTATTTTAGGGAGGAGTTGCAGGGGTAGTTACAGTGGTTGTTTTGAGAGGGAATTTCTTCAGTAGAGGAGCCATTATTTCATCCAGAGGATCTATTGGAGCATATCTATAGCTCTCTACATTAGCTTCAGCCATATCTTCTAATTTCAGTTGTTTCAGCATATCTTCAGCCCTTGGGATACAACTTACATTGGCACATTGTGTGCATTTCCGGAAACCCTCTTGGAGTGTCTTGGAAAGATGATCTAGTGCCCATATCTGTATGTTTAGATTCTATTGGGGCCTATATCAGTATTTTTACATCATTGTATCATCTCTAGATGTATTTATGCATAATATAACTATGTTGTAGCAGCTCTCTGGCATTTTGTGTTTTTGTATCATCTCACTTTTGAGAGTGTCTATGTATTGGAGGCTTGTGTAATCACATTTTATGGTTTGTGCCTCGTTGTTGTGTACTTATTTGCTGAATATATGATCAATAATATGGTTCTATATTGGTCTCATGATTTCATGTGTTAAATAATTGCTGCTGCTTTCATTCTATGAGCTATATTGTTGCTATTTCAAATTTGGAATATTACAGTGGTATCAGATCATAATCTTGGCTCAGCCTGTGCATTTATCCAATATGTCACCATGAGGATAAGCTTTTCACAATAAGAAGAGATGTATATAAAAAACAAAAAGAATACTCCATTATTTGGAGGAAGAGAGGAGGAGGAGCTCTCAAAGCTTCTTTTTCAAACTATGCAGAGCATTAAAGGAGATCTCAAGAATATGAGAAGGGAGAGAGAATCTCCAAAGTATTTTGGATCTAAAGAGAACTCTAGATTTGCACATGATAGGTGTGAGCATGCAGCCACACACTATGATTCACAGTGCAGTCATATGCCCAGATCTACTATGAGAGAGATGGTAGAAGAAGAAATGCATAGGAGGGAAAATCTTAGTGATTATTTGTAGGAATATGAATCTCAAACTAAGAGGTTCAGAGATCATATCACCTTCCAAGAGTTTTTCAAGATCAAGATGGAGAGGAGAAAACAGCATGATATGGATATATATTTTCTATCTACTTTTGATGGTTCACCAAAATGTTCAGCAAGAGCTTGGGTGGAGGAGCTAGATATCTATTTGCAGCAACACCAAGTCTCAGGGAATGAAGTCATCAAAGTTGGAGCACTTCATTTCGAAGGTAAGGCCTATGCCTGGTGGATATTTGAGTCCTTTTCATTAAAAAATGCAAATAATTCTTCTTATGCATTTCACTAGGAGATTAGTGGAAAGGTTTGATGGAAAAAATTCTAAAACACCTTTGATGGAGCTAAATAAACCAAAACAAACCAAACTTTTGCATGGGTTGAAAAGACCTATAAACTCAAATCCATTTCAGAAAAATGTTGAAGAGGCTCACATCTTGCATAATACTTTGCTAGAGGCAAGATCTCTATCTCAAATTCATGAACAAGAGGGCATGAACATCCCTTTTTCAAAAGAGGATCCTCTTATTGAGAAAGTGACTCCCATTCATATCAAAGAAGAAGAAAAGGCTAGGGGCAACAACACTGTGATATATAGAGAATATCTAGCACCTCATGCAGAGGTAGATAGAGCACTTTCTCCAATAAGAGTAATTATTGTATCATTGCAAGGAGTTCCTGAAAATTTCATATGTGGAGGTCAAGGCACAATCAATGAACAAAATGATTGTGAAACCTTGCAAATGGAAGGAGAAGGTAGGGAGGAAGGTCAACATCACATGATGAGGAGCACAAACCCCTATCTATTTCATAAGGGTGATGCATAGAAGAGCAGACTGATTTGCGCAGTAAGGTCAGGGACAAAGTTGTCCATCCATATGTGCAGTCTACTCTTGACATTGATGTCTCACTGTATGGAGGCATTCCACCAGGGAGACCACCAGATCAGGAGATGATGAGATATGATTCACATGGGGTTTCACCACTCTTAGATCCTGGAGGGGTGGATACTTTAGAGGGGTCTATTATAGCGTAGGGTAGACTCAAGGAGGAGGGAGATATTTTTCTCCCATTTTCAGCATTACCCACTCTCACTACATATTTTGTACTGACAAAAGTTGCTGCAGTGTTGGGGGATGGCACCACCATGGTGCAAGGGAGCTTCTCCATGGATGTGGAGAAACAAAGAGTACTTCCTTTGTGGAAGGAATCATCCATGTGTTGGAATAGATGGTGGCCACTCATGCTTACATTGGCCAAGATCAGCAGGTTCTTTTTGGATGGTTGCTTCTCATGGGAGGCCAACTTCCAAAAGCCACCACTTATATGTGAGTATGAGCAACTGAATGATGGGCATGGCGACACTTTGGAGGATGACTTTGGCATGGGGGATGTCAAAGGAGAAGACAACAACATGTGGGGAGCTCCACATTTTAGATCTTCAACGTTGTCTCTCAGGAGGGTTGATCCATATTGGAGGTCTCAGCTTTTGGTAGAGAACTCCAAGGATCTTGGTGCCTGCATGATTCTTGATGACCCGGAGGGAGATGAAAGATACATGGTGGATGGTGAGGTCATCTATTCTTATGGAAGAATCTTATTGACTAGAGCTTCTGAGCTCAAGGAGAAGCTACGTGCATCACATGTGGAATTTATTTCCATGCAATTTGATGCATTTCATTATTTGATGGAGGAATTCACTTGGGAGGGAATTTAGCAGGATGTATATCAGCATGAGGAGAGATGCATAGCGTGGATGGTGATGGAGAGGTTGTCACAACCACTTCCCTACTCATTGAGAGTGAGGGAGAATTTTCAGTTGAGCAATTTCAGCTCAATCACCAAAGTACATAGTAGAGAAGGTACATTTTTGCATTATGATTTCTACTTCTTTACTTTATATGAGCAACATGTTGTACCAAGGAGGATTATCCCTTCTTGTATATTATATAATGATGTACTTGAGGCCAATTTCAGCATTGAGTTTGGCTATTCTACTGGTGGTTTGTGGGGGAAGCCATAGGATTCTTGGTGTGCACCATTGACACCACCTTCTACCTTCATGATCCTATCTTGAAGGATGATTGTGGTAGAAAAAAAGTGGTTGGAAGGGCCCTTGTTATTCTTTGATTTGAGGCAGGCAGGGGATGCACTGCACTGGTTCCATATGAGGAACTATGATCCACCTCCCGATTGTCATATGGCAACTTGTTTTCACTGGTTTTTGCTTCCATATGTTGGTGATGTTCTTATGTTTGTGGGAAGCTTTGTTGGGAGAGTGGCACAAGAGTTGAAGGTGCCCATTGGTAGTATGATTCTCCATACTTTATATGTTGCATGTTTCAGGAGAAAAAATGGGCAAACCATGATTTCCACTACATCTCTTTTCTTCATGTGGGAGGAGCCATTTGGAGAACTTGAGTTCTTGGAGGAGGCACTTCATGGCTGAATTGTTTGGTGGGGTAAATTGGGATATTATTGGAGGCTATGATATTTCAGCCCAATATCAAAAAAATCCCCATACTTACCATAAATGGAGAAAGAAACAACTTGGATGGAAAAATATAATCTCTCCATGCAACCCCAATAAATTGCATAAACCAGTGGTTGAGGATTTCTTTGATGAGTTACCTAGGATGGCTCATTTCATTTGGATGATAGCATGGGTATGGGAGTCTCTCATTGGGAATGAGATTCCCCATGTTTTTCATCGCTCCTACCTTGAGGAGGCCATTAGACAGCAAGGAGGTTTCTACCTACACCTTCCACCTTTCCATGATGTGAGCCATTTGGTTTTGCATACTTGGGAGGAACCATTGGAGGGAAGATTTATTGCAGATTATTCTAAGCAGTGGTGGGGAATATTGATGAGGAGGCCACAAGAGGAGGAGGGGAGCATTTTTTCTCTCCCTTTACAGTTTCTTGAGGACAAGCAACATTTTTTAGGGGAGGACTGTAATATTCCAAAAATTTAGCCTTCAGCTAAATGGAATATTATAGTTTGTTTTGTCACTCGGTAGGTGAATAAGTGAGTGGGGAGGCCCATAAGTCTCTTAAGAAGAAATAAAAACACTTCAAGTGTGAAAGGAGACCTTTTCAGTAGCTAAATAAATCTCCTCCAAGTGAGAACAGGGGTTGGATCATGTTGATTCAGTCAACTTTGACCAAGTCAATAACACTGTTATGGAGGAGTGGAGATTAATTGAGGAATAATGAAATTTTGGAGGGAGATTGATTTCATAAAGGAAATGACCTAATTGAGTGGGGACAAGGGCAAGGAGTCTCATAATCTATATAAGGAAGAGGATGAAAGCCATATGGGGTTATTTGTGGGTTTATTATTTTTTTTATGGTCTGTTTATACTACTTGCATTCTTCCGTTGTTTAGTTGAGATTGCTGTGCTGTTTAGCACCGGGTGCTCCCAAGCGGGAATCCCACCTCTTTCCTTGAGAGGCCTATTGGAAGAGAATTTCATTCATTTCCACATTCAGGTTTTCAAGCCAAGCTACAACTTTCTTCATCAACTCATTTTCTACAGGTTATTGTGTTGTGTTGCAGGGTGTAGCAGTGGAGGATGAGATCGAGTGTCTTCAGAGCTAGTTTTTTAGTGGAGGAAGGTTTCCATCCATTGGGAGGCCTGTAAAGAAGCCCCTTGGGATTTATTGACATATTTGGCACTAGGCCAAGGAGGATTTATCCCCTACAACATAGTATCAGTTAAGATCTATGTTATTTTAGGGAGGAGTTGCAGGGGTAGTTGCAGTGGTTGTTTTGAGAGGGAATTTATTCAGTAGAGGAGCCATTATTTCATCCAGAGGATCTAATGGAGAATATCTATAGCTATCCACATCAGATTCAACCATATCTTCTCATTTTAGTTTTTGCAGCATATCTTTAGCCCTAGGGCTGTAGCTTACATTGGCACATTGTGTGCATTTTCCGGAAACCCTCTTGGGGTGTCTTGGAAAAATGATCTAGTGCCCGGATCTGTGTGTTTAGATTCTATTGGGGCCTATATCATTAGTTTTACATAGTTGTATCATCTCCAGATATAGTTATGCATAATATAACTACGCTGTAGCAGCTCTCTGACATTTTGTGTTGCAAAATCATCTCACTTTTGAGAGTGTCTATGTATTGGAGGCTTGTGTAATCACATTTTATGGTTTGTGCCTCATTGTTGTGTACTAATTTGCTGCATATATGATCAATAATATGGTTCTATATTGGTCTCATGATTTCATGTGTTAAATACTTGCTGCTACTTTCATTTTATGAGCTATATTGCTACTATTTCCAATTTGGAATATTACATATTCAGAGAGGAAGGCTTATGAAACTGAAGGAGAAACGATTGTTTAGGACCCCGGGAGAAATTTGTATGATATAAAGGCATCAGGCTGTAAGATTACTCTTTTTATTCAAGATAATACATATGGATCTCTTTTTCTCATTGAGTTGTTCTTATTTTTAATGAAATAACATCAATACTTAGACTCCTTGATCACTAAGTTGGGTTAGATTTTCTTGATTATTATATGTTGTAGATGCTTTGATCCTCTTGTCTTTCTTTGATTTCAGGTTTTACTTATTGGAGAAACCACTTTGGAGTGACGAGATAAAATACTACATCGAACGTTTGGATTTCAAGGTAGGGGCATGTCCTCTCTACTTTCTTTTAATAATTCTGAAATGAAATTAATTTAGAGGAAATTTTTTTCAAATGGATCTTTGTTTCTAGTTACTCAATAGAGTACTAGGGAGATCGCTCTTGTCCGCAAGAGGGATTAATCCACATAACAAAATGGTGACTCCATTGGGGAATCTAGAGCTTAGTTTTATTTATTTATTTTTAGTTTGAATTTTAGAGTTTTCTGATTTTGACTTCTCTGAGTCGAGTTGGGTAGATAACTCTTAAGAATCCATAGAAAAAAGCTAATTATTTATTTTTTTCCAATTTTTACTTGAATGAGTGGTTTTCAGTAGAAAACAATGCGACAACCCGCACAACTTTTAGTTCAATTTAGTGTGCATGCGCTCTATCTTCCACTATAAATTGCGCACCCCCGGAAAATTTTTGAAAAAATTAAATTTATCTTTTTTAGAGCCAGATAACCTGATTCTTTGTGTTGTCCCCGATCTATCTTAGCTGTCAAATCTTGTGTGAGAATTTATTTTCAACAAGTTTTGCGTTTGTGTGATTTATCATCCTATTTGCATTCTATAAATGAGAGTTTTCCCTAGTTTATTGCTGCTCCATACCAAAGATACCTTCATTTACCTCATCTTACTGGTATGATGATATTATATTTTTGAGACATTAGGATCATTGCAAACCTTACTTTTGTGAAAGTTGATTCCTTTTTCAATTGCAAATATGGAAGAGCTTTTATCTTACTGAAGCCTGATATAACACCAAAGCATTTTTGGATGTTTTCATTTCTGCTAAGATAAGTATAAATTTTTCTTAGTCTGATCACAAACTAGGAGAAAACATCCTCAAACATTCTAGATAGACTTCAAAATTAGATTTTTATTTGATTTTGGAATTTATGTTTTTAGAGTTTTTTAGAAATTTTTTTCTTTTGGAAATGGTTTGTTTATTGAATTGTAGTTTTTGATTTGATTGTTCAAGGGATTTCATTTCAAAAGAGTAATTGATCATTCTTGCAAATTGAGTTCTTTATGAAATCATATTCTTTTCAAAAAGGATTTTTTTTTATGAATGAAAGAATTGGTGCTTTGAAAATTGATAAATCTCTCAATATTTCCCTTAAATAAGACTCCATACCTTTTGTCTTAAGAAACAACCAAATTAATACAATGTGCTAATAAAATCAATCTAGATATTTTACATTTTTGATGGCTCATTCCACCAACATAGCTTAGGCTACTTTTTTGGAATAGGTTGTCATGAACATTCCAAAACAGCTTAAACAAACAAGTAGAATCTTACAATAGGAAAATCCAATTGTGGAATTTGTGCTATGGGAAGCTCTTCTTAAAAGAGTCAAGCACGAGATCATATCAGAACCAGTGAGGTAATCGTACCTATCTCATTGGGAAAAATAGAAGATGTGCACGTAATAAAAATGGTAAACCTCAGATTAACCATTGTCGAGGAGCCTGGGGTCACTTGTTGGCAAATCTTGGATTTACCTTATTGAGGAGACTTCAAGGGGATTGAGCTTGATATTCTGCCCTTGCATGTATATTGGATTGTAGACTATTCCCCCAGGTACATTTGTTTACATTGGTAACCTTAGTGACCATAATCTTTAGATTTTTCCCATGGTGACGGTGGAGGGAAGGTCCCACTGTACCTGGAATAGACATCGAATAGACTCACTTGGAATTTTCGAAGGGTACTCTTCACTTTGAGATGTCATAAGTGGAGGGACTTGCACCAAACTATTTCATTAAGAATTTTGTTGGGGTAACTGTTCCAACCACCAAATTTTTCCACACTAGAATTCTACGAAGTTGGATTTAATCTCTAACTAGTGTTTTTAGTGTGGAAACATACTATTTTTGTGTGGATTCCTCCTAGATTTTGTAGGCGTGTCTTTGATTTTATTGTTTCCTAAGCGACCTTAGGTTTATTTTTTTGAAATATTTTTTGATTTCATGTGTTAAACATTAACTTTGGCCGATTTATCGAGACAATCCCATAGAATGCATGGGAAAACCCCTGAGTATACACCAAGTCAATTAGAAAAGATTAAATCTGAAAGAGGTCAACCATCAGGAACTGGATCTAATGAACAAGAAGATACATCAATAATTATACATCCCGATTACAAAGTAAACCAACCTCAGACTGAAGAACAACCAAAAATTTTGGAATTAATCACAGTTGAGTTTGCAACCGGTGAATTTTCAGATTGTCAACTTATTGGACCTGAGATATCTGAACCTGAAACTGAGTCCACTTCATCTGAGTCAATTTCAAAATTCATAGCCCGAACCCCTGGTCATCCTCATTCACCTTGAGTGAAGTTTCGCATAACTAAGAACCTTCCTCCTGGCCTCATTAGTATCGAAGAGATTACTGACATAGAAGAAGAGGTTGTACTTCCTTCATGTCAAGAATATTTAGATCTAAGGCATAGTGAACCGATTTACCATTATAGCCCTTTTAAAATAGACCCTTGGTATTCTTAGTTAACCAACTTTCTACATAATTTTGGTCTCAATTATTTTCCACCCCATATTCCTTTTTACTCCATACCTAGAGGTAGATATATGCCATCATCAAACATGTCTGGTGAGTCATACATGTTTTCTTCATCGCCAGAAACTTTTTTGTATGGTGGTCCAACAGTTTCTTCAGGATACCAGTCGTTTTCTGGTACTTTCTCAAGAACATCTCCCTCTCCCCAAAAACTTATACAATCAACTGGTCACAATGAATTTGATACCAAAAATTTGACAATGGAAGAAGTCTACATGATGTCTGGAAATATTCCTTTACCTGACCCTCAAGGTAGAAATTTACCGCCTGGGGGGCAACCTCAAGGAGAGTATCCACCTCAAGGACACTATCCTCAAGGGAATTACTCTATTCCAGGGCCACAACCTCTTCAAGGGAAGTACCCTATGCTAGGTAAACAACCTATTCAAGGACAAAAACCTCTTTTGGGGCCACATTTTTATCAAGAACAACAATTATTTCAAGGAAGTCAACCTTTTAGTGGAAATTATCTAGCAAATTATCAAACTGACATTCCAATTCCTCAACCTAGTTATGGCCAACCTTACATAGCACAACCTTTGATGGGAGCTCCTTATCGTGGAGTAAACACAGTGTGGAATATATCTTTTAATAAACAAAATTTGCAACCTACCGTGCAAGTACCTTATAATCAATCTGGGCAACCAACTGGTTATACCCAAATCCAGCAACATGTCCAACCTACGCTTCAAGTTATACCTCAGGTATATGCACCTAGTAGTATTCAGAAACTTGGTCCGAGTACACCTAGAACTCCTGTCCAATCTGCTGTATCAAATTTTTTTCAACAACCCAGTACACCTATCCCTGGAGTTTCCCAAGTCCCTATTGATACAACCCCTCAAGTAACGACATCAACTGTATCACAACCAATACCTCAAGTCACTATTCATCAACCTAGACCTACGTTTTAGTCTACTATTCAAACCTCTGCATGACAACCTGGTATGTCTACAATGGCAACAAGACATCCTTATATAGGTTAGTTTGTTTATAAATCGTATCAAGAGCAGTTTCAATATGGACCCATAGGAAAAAATATAGTCTACCAAAGTCATCCGTACCCTGGTTATACATATTAGATACTAGCTCAACCTCAGTTCAGTATGGCTAACCCTGGTTATCCCAGAGGTATTTCAATTCCAACCACATAGGCTATTCCAGGCTACCTTGGATATCCTCCTCCCGGTACTGCTATCGTTCCTTAAGGTTATCAATTTTCTCAACTTGACCCTAACCATCAGTTACCATTCATTGCAGCTTTGGATTTGCCAGATTTGTTGTGCCTCACAAACGATCTGATTTATTATCTTCCATTCTGGCCGCCAATGCCGAATAAGTTGCCCAATGATATTCCTAAGTTCGAAGGTAAATCAGGTTAAGACCCCTCAAATCATGTCATGACTTACCACCTTTGGTGTGCATCCAATTCTTTAATCAATGATTCCATTCGATTGAGATTGTTTCAAAGAACATTGATAGGCTTACCTGCAAAGTGGTGTATTGAACTACCACATGGCTCATTCAACAATTTCAACGCGTTAGAAACAACTTTCTTAACACACTTTCAGTTGTCAGTCCGTTACGACAATGGCATGAAACTCTTAAGTTCATTAAAAAAAAGTACATCCACATACATTTCAGATCACATACATGAATGGAGACATAGACGAGGTTTAGTGAAAGTTTTCATTTTGGATCAAATCTTGGCAGAATGGTTTATTAAATCATTACTTCCAAATATTATTGAAGGTGTAGCTAAGGGAGGTGTTGTTACAGAAGAACAGATCATAGCTCAAGCGTAATACTTAGACCTTGTATATACACAGTCTGGTACTTTATAAGAAAAAATTCCTGACTTGTCGCATCCAGGTCAAATAACTGCAACTCCTTTTGGTTCTCATTCTGCAGATGATGTAATTGGTACAATTAGCGCTAATAACAGTAAGAAGAAGTCATCCAAATCTACCTCTCCCATTATAACCTTACCAGATTCACCGAAAGGATATTATTCCCTTGAAACTTCTGCAACATTCATGTTGTAGACTCATTCACTGCTAAATCAAAAATCAATAATAAGAAGAAAGGAAAGAATAAAAACAAACAAAATACATCTCCAAAAGAGAAAACATAAAAGAACGAACCAGATGATGAAAAACAAAAACCTCATTATCTTTGTTTTATCTGTGATGAGGATCACTATACCAAAGAGTGTCCACATCGGTTTGAGGTCTCCAAGTTTGTCAAAGGTTCACCCACACCCACTGTCTTGAAGGATCCTTTTCCCACTCAAGATAGTAAAATTATAGGATCTTCTTCAAATTCATCGACAAATATTTTAATGATGTCTCAGGTCATGGTTGCAACACGATCTCAAGACCATGGAACTAAAAATCCTTTAACTAGTAAAGAGACAAAAAATTCTAGTCAAACACCAGCCATACCTCCTTTAGTTTTTGAACCACTTCAAATTGAGAAACTTAATCCTAATTTAGTGATAAAATCGCCTGCTAAAGGTGTACTTCGAAAGTTATCTTTCAATCCACATGCAAGAGCTGCTCAGAATTATAAATTTTTTGAAGATTTGGCGATATCCTGTTCAACAATGTCGACCTTAGAAGTGCTACAATCATTTCTAGCAAAAAGGAAATTACTATTATCAGCTATCGGAGCTATTGATCCTCAGGATTTGAACCTCATGGTCTTTGACCTCAAAAATTTTACACCAAGGCTCCCTCATCAGATGGCTTTTTAGGTTCCAGTATTAGTCAAATCTAGATGAATTTTTCGTATTGTAATTGATGAGGGGGCATCTACATGTATAATTTTGTTAAAATGTTGGAAAACTCTTGGATCTCCAATACTCAACCAAACATTGACTATCCATAGAGCCTATGATTGAAGAGGACTTCATCCATACAAAATACTCTAGAATCTACCTATAGATGTAGAAGGAAAAAAAACAACCTTATTTTGGGTCGTATTTGGTCTTATGCCATGATTGGTGTCATTTTATCAATATTTTGGGTAATCATGTTTCCTCATAAAGGAAATATTGTGAAAATCGATCAGTTGTCATACTTTTCATCAAACCCTGCTTCTACAGTCAACATCTAGCATGTTGGAAAAATAGTTATCCCATACGAAGATGTTGGTGTAGGAATAGTGAAAGATTCCACTCTCATGGGAAATTTCTCCATACCTCCACCCAACGTACCATGCACAATTTCCAACATCAATGTGATCTCATCAAGAATTATACCATTTTATGACATGTGGATAGTTCCTTTAGAATCAGAATTAGACTCTTTCAATGGCAAGATTCTTTTGAGTCATTTTGAAAAGGCATATGTAGTAGTAAAATCGTATTCTGACACACTTTCAACTAATCCTGATCAAATGAATGTGATTAGCGAAGAATCATCTTCTCTATCAAGCTCAACCTTCACATCATTTTCAGATCGCTTTAAATATGTATTTAACACTGATGAGAGCATTTGAGAAATCATGTCATCGAATGAATTACCCTGGGATGATCTACATCATAGATCTTCATTTTTACCTGATCTTGATAAGTTTGAAAACTATTTTTCGTCTATTTTTACGATTGATTATATCAAGGAACCACAAAATCCCTGGATCTAGTTTCCACCATCCAGGCTGTGAGGAGTTTAATTATTTCATGATATAGTAGACTGCTCATGACGTATGGATGTGCCCATACTATGTCTACTTTTGATGTAATATTGAAACCATTTTTGTACTAGAAACATTTAGTTAGTTTTGATCTAAGTATGGGAATGCCTACCTCAACAATGATATATATATATATATATATATATATATATATATATATATATATATATATATATATATATATATATATATATATATATATATATATATATATATATATATATATATATGTTTGCATTGAATGTTTTTACAAGTTTTCGACCGGGGTCTCGAATCCAATCCTCGGAATGATAAAGCACTTCACTCTTCAGAATAACCTCAGACTTCACGCTTTAGGGGGAAATCTGTTACATGTCATTTTTTCACCATGACATTTAACTGCACATATGGGTCTATCATCACCTATATAATATTCCCTTAGAAGTCAAAAAACACCAGTGTTCCTAAATCAAGTCTTGGAATTGGAGAAAAGCTCTGTAAAACCCTTAAAATTATACCTGTGTGGTTTTTCTAGCCTTTCCCTGTGCATGCACTGTTGATTGGTCCATAAACTGTGAAAAATCCTGCACTTTTTTCCACTATTACCTGCGCACCCCCGTGAAAAGAAAATAAAAGAAAAAAGTAAATTCTAGAAGCCTAATGGTCGAATATTCTCCCAACTGGAAGCTTCTAGAGTTGCGATTAGTTCGAGATTTATCCGTCCAAACATGGAGCTTATCCCTTGGTCCATGGAGCTCAAATCCCTTCATGAGAGGAATCCATCCCCCTCTTCATGGAACTGAAACTACATCCATTTCCCTATAAATTGAGTTGAAGTTTTAGGTTGAAGGGTACATTGTAGATGAATTTTTGAAGAGAATTCATAAGAGTGTATAATTTCTACACTAGTGACTTGTTGTTGGCATAAGAATGATCACACCTTGTTGTCTATAACTCTATGATAATATTCAGAGAGAAAGGTTTTCAACTTGAAGGAGAAATGATTGTTCAGGACCCCGAAAGAAATCTGTACGACATCAAGGCATCAGGTTGTAAGATTACTCTTTCTATTCAAGATAATACATATGGATCTCTTTTTCTCATTGAGTTGTTCTTATGCTTATTGAAATAACATCAATACTTAGACTCCTTGATCACTAAGTTGGATTAGCTTTTCTTGATTATTATATGTTGTAGATGCTTTGATCCGTTTGTCTTGTCTTTGATTGCAAGTTCTACTTATTGGAGAAACCACTTTGGAGCAACGGGATAAAAGACTACATTGAACATTTGGATTTAAAGGTAGGGGCATGTCCTCTCTACTTTCTTATAATAATTCTAAAATGCAATTAATCTAGAGGAAAAGGTTTTCAAATGGATCTTTGTTTCTAGTTACTCGCTGGAATACTAGGGAGATCGCTCTTGTCCGCAAGATGGATTAATCCATGTAACAGGGGGGTGGCTGCAACTTTATGGAGGCCCCCCTTTGGTGGGGGGTTTCGGGGGCAGTGCCCCCGAAGCTAAAAACAAATGTAAAATTTCCTAGTAAAATTATTGTAATTTATAGTCAATCTAGGCCGTTCATTAGGCTGATGATCTGACAGTAGAAGTTATGTTTAATTTAGGGATTTTCGCCCTAGAAGGCAAGCCCTCATTTTGTATGAGGGTATTGAATTGCGGCTGTGTATTGTATGTGTATTCTTAGAGTGAGAAACAGATAGGGATACTGTGAGAGAGAACATAGGATATTACGTCGAATGTGTTGTAGGTTGCGTCTCTTCATTTTTCTGGATAATAGAAAGGAAGGACTGGATGTTCAGGGTGGATGTAGCCCAAACTGGGTGAATCATGTATATTTGTGTCTCTCTTGTTTTATGTGTTTTGTGTGTTTGTGTTTTCCGCATATTTTATTTGTTGCATTGCTATGTAATATATACTTTTCTAACATTATATTCTTGCCATTGTTTATTTTTCGTTTTTAAGAATTTGTTTGCAAATAATTTATGTATAGGTTTAAAACCTATACGACAGTGGCTAGATATAGAAATATTAAATGCATTTAAGCCTATGGTTGGGTGGAGATTTGTTCCCAAAACTTTGTTTTTGTCTATAGGATATGAGTAGCATTAAAACTTCGAAATCACAAGTAAGGTATATCATCGCTATAGGTAAGCTTTATTTGCTCATGGTTTTCAAAAATTCTATGCTAATTAGTTGAATAGTTTGTGTGTTGATTATCAGTCACATTATTGATGTAATTAGTTGTAAATTTTATTTATGGGTTGTTACACCATTAACATTCTCAGGCTTATATCATTTTTACATTTCAACTCTTTTATCCCTAATATATATCAACAAGAAATATAATCAAGGGTTCGCCCCCTCTAGTTCCTTTACATAGCCTGGAATTCACAACAACTTTACATCATTTCCTTTGAGCAATCATTATCAGCTAGGTGCCATTTCCTCCTATATCCAACCCATCATTCTACACAACACAATGCTTCACAAGACCAAATTAATATTCAACATATTGATATTTTTAAACAAGATTTATAGCCATTAGATCAAATATACTCTAACAATATCATTTTACTTAGTTGATGTCTTCATTGTTTCATAAATTTCTTCCTCAATTAGAGTTTTCTTGTAGTCAATTCATATGTGACGACATCAACATACAATTCTCTCTAATTACAACTTCCAAATACCCCTAAGATGTTCTCAATTTTATGAGTTGGTACAAATTATATCCTTTTAGTTGTTTACCTACTCATTAAAGGTGAATATTCATAAACAATAATTCACATTATGCACTTAGCCATGCATTTAGACAAGGCCTTCAATCATGCACACTATCGTGCTTGCACATTGCATAAACCTTTTTCTTCATTCATATACATCTATTAAATTCAAATGACATGTATCACAAACATAAAAATAACATGCTTCCCTCTTCCATGTGGAAACTAATTACAAGAAACGTTCATTCCATGTATCTTGGAATTATCAAATAACCATTCCTATCACCGAAAGCATAGTCAATACTAGCTCCTAATTTATGTCCCACTCATGCATGCTTATCATTGCTAACAATCTATTTTAACTAAGTTAATTATTACCTAATTCCCTCTCAACATTTCAAGCATACCAAAATCATACCTACATGGTTGTTAGTAGTTGCTCTATGCTACCTAATCAATTAGTATCTCAAGGGGTGGATGGGGGGGTGGCGGGGGTTCATCCATTCCTCTTCACCAAACTCTTGATCAACAATTTGTTATCCACATCCTTATCTACGCAAGATTATATGTGGTATCCTCATTAAATTTCCCATCAATACTATCAATCTATTATTAGTTACATGTTCATCATTAACCATGGTAGCCATCATAATAATATTATGATCCCAAAATACTCTGAGTCATTGTGCATTCTATATATATTCCCATTCATTATTGTATGCACCGAACATGTCTATACACACCTAGAATATCATTTTCCTCATGCCTATTAATACATATGCATTTTTAACTATTCAATCTCTTGTAATTCTATCATGCCTATGCTCTTAGTCATAAGCATATACCAACCTTTTCAAAAATTAAGGAAAAAATTCAAAATAGTAAAAGATAATTTGAGAGATTGCCCCTAATAATTTTGTTTGTGTCACTTGGCCATGTACTTTTTCAACTATGATTCTTTTGAGTTGTTTAAGGGAAATCTAGTGAGCATCCTAACTCTATCCTCATAAATTTGGAAATTAGCATCCCACTGAATTTATTAATTCATTACATTTAATTGTTCTATCTCAATTAAATTTCTATCACACATGTTACAAAAAATGTTGCATTACCTTGCCACAAATCTTAGGTGTAGGGTGAATGCATGAAGATGGGTTACAATTTTGGGCCAAATGTGGTGATGAAATTTCAAGTTTTTCCTCTTTTATCGAATTCAGGCCTTAAAAATTCATATGAGAATTCTAAATTTTGATTCAAAGTAAAAAGAAAATATGTGGATAATTATGTTTTTCTCCTAATAATATTTTTTGTAAAAAATTTTCGTATCGTATAATCTCTCAATTTTCCATTAAATACAATATTTTCCTTGCAAAATTTCACACATCTTAAGTAATATGTGTGTGTTCACATAACATAACTTAGTGTGTATATATATATGTGTGTGTGTGTGTGTGTGTGTGTGTGTGTGTGTGAGCATGATCTACATGAAGAGAACTAAGTTTTTCATATTGAAATTTCATTAATTTTATGCAAAATTATATTTTTTATTATTTTTCTAAGTTGGCGAAGTAGTATTTCCATTGCATTTTAGAGACAAATGTTTTCGCATAATATTTTTTTTAAATTTTTAAATAATTTGAAAATCCAAGAGTACCCTTTTAAAGAGGACTCGTAAACGAATATAGTGGTATTTTTTTAAATTTTTTTTTGTTTTGTATATTTTATGTTATTGATTTTTTATTCAGCCCATTTGAAATTATGCAAAATAAATTCAAGCATTATGTTTAAAAGACATTAGATAAAAAAATAACATATGAATTCGAAAGTGTCAAACTCATATGTCATTGGATAGAGGATTCTTTCAGGAATCCAACATGATCAACTCCGGCACTTAAGGACAAATTCTACCCTAAATCAGCTAGGGTACAAAATGGGGTTGCAAAGAAATCTGCATAAAGGGTGCTAAAGTTGTGATTTTTAGGACGCCGGGAGCTCAATTGAGCACTTAAAACACTTAATTGAGGGCTTGATCTTGAAATTCAAATTGTTCAATTGAGGATTTAAGAAACCCTCGATCAAGCCCTTAACATGGTTAAATAAAGGCTTGTTCTAGCTTTAAATATCGATCTAGCCTAAGGCTCAATCTAAATTTAAGGCTAGATCTCGCCTATAGTTAGATCTAGATTTCAGGCTTGATCAAGCCCATAGCTTGATTGAAACTTTTTTTTTAAATTTTATGCCTAGGTTTTATTGGTGGGAAATTTAAAAAGCATGGCTTGAACGAGTTCCTAAATAACCTTGGGTTACATTGTTTAATCCCTCAAACAACTTGATTGAGGGCTCAAATATTTCTTGATTGAGCGCTTAAAATGTCTTGATCAGACTACTCTTTTCCACCTAAAATGTGCCCTCTCTTGCAAAAAAGTGTAATCCATCTCCATGCACTCACCGTTATTTAGTTATTTATTAATCCACATTTTCTCTACATTTTCTGCTAAAAGAGTTTATCAACAAACATTGAAAGTTGCACAATACCAAGGAATCTCAGTCCATTATCCCAATTTTCAGAACTAGGCATAATTCCTCATCGGTCTATACCATATCCCCAAGGATTTCCCCAAGGCTCAAATCTCATCTTACGAAAGGATGACATATGGTCCCAGTATTCAATGACTTTAGGAATCTCCCAAGGTTGGCCCAACTCCCTCCACACTCACTAAGTTTCACAACCCAAAGCATAGAAGTCCTCACGTCCCCTCTAGAATTCGACATCCAAATCCAATATCAAGAACTTAACCTCCTTAAGATGGTCCTGTATCCCCTCAATATCTATCCATCAAGAGCTATAGAAGACAAAGGAACCACTAGCATATATAGTGTTGATTGAATTTGTCCCTGGACCATATGGTGTTACATATTCTCCCTCACAATTATGGATTCCCATGAGATCATCAAATAAACCAACCCTCTCGTCCCATTTATGGAGTTACTGTTAATCACCACATCCCAACATGCAACCAATGCATTAGTAATAACATCAACATATTTATATCAAATATATATCATGACATCACATAATAACCTCATATCATATCATAATCCATACGCCAAATTATGCATATCATATCCATCATGAGCATAAAACATCATTATCATAACAAAATAAATAAATAAGCACTAGATGTGCATCACTATCATGTCATCAAAACTATGTCTAATTACCACATACCATCACATCATGAAACATCATCAAAACATTATACTTTAACATTCCTATATTGACATAACAATTAACTGAAACCATAACCTCATACGCAATAGTATAGTGTATGATTTAGATGTATCAATAAAATTTAAATAGTACAACATGATTTAGACCTTTCTCAATCATTACTAAAAAAAATTATATAAAGCAAAAATTATACATATTATACATAACACTCGTTAAGTTTTCAATGAATAAGTTGTATAATTACGCCGTAAGGAGTCACTATTTGAAAACAAATCTCTTGTGTGCATCATGTCATAACCTAAAACCGTTAGATTATATGTTATAAGATTAAAACATATTCATCCGTTGGGTGAAAAGATAAATATAGTTGAAAATATTTAGTTTAAAATGCAGTTATGATAGCTCATTAGTTACTGGAGGGTTTCTAGGGCTTCTTCTTGTCCATTTAGAGTCGCTCGGCCATTTAGAATTCCCTGTGCTTGCAAGATGGATCGCAGTAGCTACTTCTGCAATGACTCTTGAATGTGGCGTGGTTTCAAAGAACTTGGGCATGGAATGTGATCAATTAGCTCCAGGAAATTAAGAAAAGCATGTTTCTTGCCCTTCAAATAGACCTCAGCGACGTTGTATGTTGGAGCCGCCATCTCTGGTGTATCTGTTATAGGTCAATTTGGGCACCATTCCCAATGACCTGGTTAACTGGGCATCATCTCCAGGACCAATTATCAACGGTCTATCATTCCCTATCATTTCAGTTGCTATATGCTCTAAGACAGAAAATAAGATAAATGAAACAAGACTTTCATCAAGCAAAGGTTTCCATGGTTTGAAGCTTATTGTATAACATATGAGAGCTCACCAACACAGGCTCTAAGGGGCCTAAGTGCGTTGCATATGCAGGTAGCCCCATGCAAGGTTTCTCTGCAAAGCACTTCTTAACATTCAAAGGTGCGTTGGTCACATTGGGAGTGAAATTATCAATGTTCCAGAATCTCCACTTGGCTAGTGCCTTCTAGAAGAGTTCACATGTGTCAAGCTTCGGATCCAAGTGTCCATTCGAAATCTACATGATTGGAAACATGTCTTGCCTATTTTTGGAAAGCTATTGATTGCAAAACAACCTTTAGTTCATCTATAAATTGAACATAGATCTAAGTGTTTGAGAAGGAAGAATTTGAGTAGAGAAATGCTGGAGAATTTTCAATTGAGAGTTTGATTTGTGGCGCTGCTACTGGAGAGATTTATGTTGTGATGAGACTTGGGAACTTTTCTGGAAGGTCACTTCAAATTAGTCACTAGGTTGTAACCTCTCCTTCTATCATCAATAAAGAGTACTTCTTATTTTTCCCTACATGCATCTATGTTAACTTTGATTTTCCATATTGTAAGATCTTGGTTGATGAATGTATTTTATGCTTTACTGATTTAGCTAACTATCTTGAATAGATATCTATATTATTTCATCTTCTTTTGTTTCAGTGTTCTTTCTTGCAGGAAGCATTCAGCTCACAAACCGCTTGAATTTGAAGCTGCAACAGAAGCGATAGAAGGAGCCATTTGGAAGCGACTAAACAAGTAAGCCTCCAATCCTCTCTGTGTGTCTATTCTAAGTTAGAGAAGTGCCAGAGAATTAAGCATGTTGTTCTAGACTAGCACCTGTCTAGGGAAGTGTAATTTATCCGTAGATTACAATTTTGGCCCAACAAATTGGCGACTCCACTAGGGAGAATTTCTCTTAGTTCTAGGTGTTTTAGTCTCTGATTTGCTTTGTAAAATCTACCCAGTAGCTGTTTCACATAAAGATTAAACTTTTTCAGAGCTTAATTTACAAATAAAGTGAGTTAAATAGTAGCTTTTTCATTTTTTACTGTGCCTAACACACCCTTATATTGGACACAGTGATTTGCAGAGCACTGTCTCCCTACCAAGCCTGCATTGCAGAGCACTGTCTCCCCTTGTAGACTGCATTAACTCCTAAAAGTGACCAAATTATCTTGAATTTAACTTTGCAAATTGCTTCAATTTTGTTTGCTGCTGTGTTCTAAAAATTTTGATGCCCAAATTGACCTATAACAGTATCGAAGGAGCCGAGACAATTTCTGGTTTTCTTTTTGGGTTCCTTTATTTCAGACATCCATTTCTGACCAATCCATGATGATTACTAATTTTAGTGAGCATGAATATTGGGTACATTTAATGTTCTCTCCTATGGCGGAAAAGGAGCACCCTCATCTTGGGTTCGAATCCAGATTTGATGATTGCTACTATGTCTGTTGACGAAGACCCCATAGTCTTGGGCAGAGAAGAGGCTTCCTTATCCATATATTTTTGCATAGAAATTCAAGCTGACAGGGTTCTACAACATAGGAATGTGATGTTTGTGGATGAACATGTCCGAGGGTGAGAATAAGGTTGAGGGCACATAAATTAACATGAATTCCAATGTTTCACATGAACCACATGATTTGAGAGTTGAAGATGCCTACAACAGAAAGTTTAATCTGCAGCAAAGAATGTAATTTCATCCAAGCTCGGATATGGAAAGCATCAAGTACCTGTGTAGGAGGATGTTGAGAAGAAAACAGATGGGCTTTCAGCAGAACATGATGATGGGGCTTAGGAGGAAGGGGACAAAAGCCTCATAGACAAGATATATGAAACAACTTCTGCAACCAATAACGTAATTTCCTTGAAGCTTGGGGTCATGTGTTTACCCCATCTTGGTGGCATCATGGGTCAGGTTCATGAGTCCTACATGTTTGCATAAATGATATCGAATGCAAGTGTCTCTCTATTTCTATCGTTTAGATTTATTAGATCTGATTTTTGTTCTGGAAGTTTGTTGCCAAATTTCTCCAATTATTTTAAATTTGTACTAAATATTTCGCTGAACTAGATAGGTTTGATTGCAATGTGTTTCATTGAATATTAAATAAGTTTAATTGAATACATTTCCTTGTAAGTAATTGGAATGGGTCATAGATTCGAGTGTATCAGGTAAGCTCGCGACATTATATTCTTGAGGAATGGAAGCAGGTTAAGGTTGGAGAAATAACTCAGAGCAAAGGTTTTGCAATCAAGTTGGTCACTAATCTCAAAATTTTTGCCTACTTCCTCAACATTGGACCATTGAAAATATTTTGATTGTTAGTGACTCAAAGTGGGTGATTCAAAGTGGGTTCAGAGATAGAATTTTGAGAAGATTATAATGGTCGATGACCCAAAGTGGGTTTAGGGACGAAAATCTCTTGAGATGCTACCTTATTTATTTCATTGGATGGAAAACATCAAATTGTTGTTTTCCTCATTCCTCTACATATTCGTGATATCTCCTTCCCTCATGTATTTCGGGAGCAGATTTTAGAGGAAGATGCCCTCTCTAATGGTGGGTTTCTCTTCTGTTGGGCCCGATGCATTTTGAATTCCTGGTCAGTGGTGATCAGGTAACCCTTTCTATATTGGATGTTTTTCTCTATATGTGGACTTATGCGATACTTTGGTTCTAGGGGGAATTTATATTCTTCATATACTGAACCGCTTTAGTTTTTTTTTAAGAAGTATGCAAATATTTCTTTGCACACACATATATTTTATGTTTAGATAGTTTCTAATAATTTTCAGTCTCTTTATACAGAACATCCATAAATGTATCATACATCTGAACAATATACTGATCTATCTTTCTGTAATAGAAATCTAGAAAAAGAAATCTAACATTTTTTCTTCTGAAAAATAGTTGTTTGAATCCTAGCCTATATCAGTTATCCTTTTTCTACTCTGTTTTTTTGGTCATGTTACATATGTGGAACACATAGTTTTCTAGAAAAAAATAAATTTCATATCATAACCACCATCGATTCCCACTAGCAGAAGCTTTTGGTCTAGAATTCAATGATGCCAATTGAAATTTCAAACAATTCACAATTCATCATCAAAATTTTTATAATCAAACAAAAATATCATTATACTAGACATTTATAATATTTCATTTATTTGAAGAGGATAATAACAACGACCTTTCTAAGATATACTACTTTAAAGTTTAAACTTCAAACAAAAACCTCAGAACAGAAGATGTGACCAACCATGAGTCGTCCCCTGTAATATGTATCACAAAAAGGTTGCTAAGAATTGCAAGAAAGTTGTTGGGAATATCTGTCAAAATGAGAAGAGAGTCTCTCGGCATTGATATCTGTAGAAACTCAACAAAGGAAAACTCAATGATGAGCACTCACTCTGGGGAAACTCATAAAAAGTTAGACTCTTTTCCATAGGAATGTAGAGCTAACTAAAGAGTTATTTTAATGCAACCAGAACATGAATTTATTTCTATTCAAAAAGCCACAAAAGCATCATTACTTTCGAGAAAGATATAGAAGAAATGAAAGCGTTCTCTTAGAGTAAAGTCACGAAGGGCATTAAAATATTCAATAGATTGAACCCTTTGGAATGACAAAAATAACAACAATATAAAAAGATATTAAAAAATATAGTTATATATATATATATATATATATATATATATATATATATATATATATATATATATTAATCTAAAATCTGAAATAATATTATTTAAAAATCAACAAGAAGTGAAAATTTCATTTTAGGGAAAAATAACATTTTTAAGATGTAATGAAATTTAAGTTTCTAGGAAATAAATTTGAACTTGCCTCCACCCACTCAACACTTGACTAATATCATAAGAGTAAATTTAGTTTTTAAAAAATTGAGAGTATGTCATGCCTATGTTTCAGTGCAATTCCTTACTTATCATGCATCGTTTTGATCAGCTCTAACAATGGCTCAATTAGGTATTATTCATGCAGGTTGCATAATTCATTTTTAGAATATTGAGACCGATGAGCTAAACTACAAGACACCTTGCCACAAATAGATATACTTCAAGCCATGTTAATCTATCACAGTCAACCATGCAAGCATAATGTTCAACTATTGGTTTGATGACATGGTCTTGAGTGATGCAATTAAAGTAGTGCCGACCTTCATCCACCATGCCAGAATGGGTACATAAAGAGAGGACGCTGACAAAAGTGATGTTGGTCGGCATAATACCTGCCTCTTGTATTGGTTCAAAGAGTTCCAAGCCATCTTGGGCTTTTCCATGCTAGCAAAAGAAATCTAGCTTTTTTTCTTCTGAAAAATAGTTGTTTGAATCCTAGCCTATATCAGTTCTCCTTTCTCCTCTGTTTTTTTGGTCATGTTACAGATGTGGATCACTTTGTTTTCTGGAAAAAAAATTTAGTCAGCTATTTTTCATGTCTTTGCCTATGGTCATATTACCATTAGTTGTTACAGGGATGCGAGAAAATAGCTTTTATGGACTATGCCGCTTTCCATCTGTTCTATTCTGCTTTATTTTGGTCCATCCTCGAGAGCAGTTCGATGATCTAATGTCCCTTCTTGGTTTGGTTTTAGATTAAATATCATGTCAATTTTGTACTTGATATGTATAAAGCTAAGATTATTGCACACAGGGACATGATTATGTAAACTTCTTTTATTCACAATGAAAAAAGTTTTTTTCTTTTTCTTTTTCTTTCTGTTGAAAAAAAAGCTAGAGAAATAATTGGAGCACTTCCTTAATCTTCCATTATAAAAAATATCAACATATAATCTAAGTACATTGAGACATAGGCATCAGGATTTATAACCCATAAACATACACATGATATTGTTTTTTTAATCCAATCTGGATTGGAAAGACATATAATGATAGTTATAATAGTCAGATATCCTTTAGCCTTTTCACGTACAAACTATATTTGTGAATCGAGACCATAACATCCTCTGTTTTAAATTTTCTTGGCTAGACAAAAACAAAAATTATAGATTTAATTAAACCTAAAGTTATAAATGGTGAACCTCTGTTTGAATTTTCTTGGCTGGATAGAAACACAGATTATAGATTTAATTACAGCTAAAGTTCTAAATGGTGAATGGTTTGCTTTAAACGAATGAACAACTACCAACAGAAGTGCGTGGAATTATAGTGGTTCCGACTACGAGCTGTGGAAGAATATTTTTAAAAACTAGATTCGAATGCCTTATTATTAAAATAAAAATTGGGACATGGCACAATCTTTTCCTGCCTTTGCTAGAATTGACCAAAATCACTACATATATCTTACTTAGCAACTATTGGATCTCTTTAAAAATCTTACGACATTTCCTTTACAACATTTAGTGATGGTGCAATTACTAATTATAATAATATAAAAAAATCATTATTAATAAATTACTTTAGTTAACCAATTTCATTAGCTAAACACTTTTTCTTAACTTTCACTTTACATATTTCATAAAATAACATTTACTAAAAGAATAACTTATAACTATTGTAACTACTTCTCAATAGGTTTTTAGCACTCTAATTTAGAATAAATAATTTCGAAGAGAAGTTAGGTGATAGCTTAGTTTTATAAAAGAAGTCACTAAAATATTAGGTGACATCACTAAGTGTGTTTATCTCACGTGCTAAATTCTCCTGAATTATTCTGTAATAAACATAGGGAACTTTCTATAACATGTCCTATATCATTTTTTCAACGAGAAAATGAACCATAATCTACCAACATCCATTCTTCTCATTGTGAAATGGATCTAGAAAAAATATTTAAAATTTCATTTGACTTCACATCATATTTAAGGCAAGGCAAATGTAACTTCCCTTTCATGGACGTTTGGATCAACCGTGAAGATTAAATACAAGTGCCATGTAAATTGATTATTGCCATGTATGAAATCCAAATCTGTGCCGTGTATATTATTGATAAAAATGTGATGGCCAACCGATATATTATTCTTTGAAATATTTCTTAGAGACCTTGCTCTCAAAAAAGTATGGTTGGTGTTAAGTTGGAGAAATTATGGATTCCAGATGTTACAATAGTAAAGGGTTGAAAATAAATACAATTTCATTTTTCTTATTCATGAATGAGTATGACCAATGTAATTTTCACTGATGTATTCAGTCACAATTTCACATTTAATTCATGTGGAACATTGAAACCATTCATCATTGGGGAATCTGAAATATCTATATAATTTATTTATTTATTTTTGGTTTCGCATAATTCTATTCAGAACTAGTTTGCATGACTCTTCTCTCGCGAATAAACATTCATATACGAGTTTCCCTAGTAGTTCAATGAAAACACTTATCTCAAAAAATTTAGTGTCAGCAAATACTTATAGACTATAATGATGAATTATCAATGGATGATGTATGATTTACAAGGTTGGATTATAATGTGACCATCGGCTATCCCTGAATTGATTTCACAATTCTAAGGTTTGATCATCTGATTGCATGCAACACCTGTACACTCAAAGTAGTTTACAACTTCTTGTTACAATGCCTTGGAATCTCTACTACAAATGGGAACTTCAATTCTCTGCATGCACTAGATATTTTAGGTTGATTTATCAGTTAAAGGGATGATCAATAAGTTAGAATGTTGTCCCACTGCACAATTGACCTTCCACTAGTTTCTCCAACTTTTAGAACTATTTTAACTAAACTCAACTGGATATAAATGAAACATATTACTAAAATTTATCAATCACACATGCTTAACTAAATTCCAAACCCTCTAACTAAAATTTACTGAGCTAACTGAGTAACAAGATCCATGGCACACAAGTTAATTCCATCCAAGTTGTTTGCTGATGTGGAAATTTATTTTTTCTCATTTTGACCAAGGAAAAGTCAAAATGAGACTTTCTTGCTGCACTTCCCAACACTCCCTCTCAACACTCGTGAACCTCTCGTTGCAAATATTCACTCAATTATAGTGCAATTATTTCAACGTAGAAATGATCTAGAGAGAGGAATTGAACATATTTGAATGGAGACCAAACTTATGGAGAACATAAACCAACACACCATCTTCAAAATAACCCAAAAATATATCTACATATAGTCTTACAAAACCAAGCTCTCCCTTCAAGCCTTATAATTGATAAACCAAGGCCTAATGACCATTCTGATAACAGAACAATAGTTATTACAAAGTTCCTTTTGCATCTTGGCATTCTGGCAACTTAGACGTTGCTCCAAACACAAGTAATAACTGATTCATATAATCAAATATATTGATGTCCGTAATTAGAATTTATACTCATATTTTCACAAGGACTTAACTCTTCCAAAACCACACATGAATTCAGTAACTCCCTATCATACAAGAACCATACTTCCAAATATTATCAATGGCAGTGTTAACAAACGTATTTAAAAAGTATTAAACACTCAATGCATTTAAATGATTTCAACCTCAAATTAATATGGAGATCCACCTATCTGTCGCATTCAAGTTTCAAGCCAACATCTAGGTTTTGAAAGAAAATACCATAATCAATCCACTCTTTATATAAATGCATAATTTTTTTGAATCCATACTGGTACAGGAAATCACATTCATAGCATTAAACCATGCATTGATACCATAACTAAACACGTAGATGACATTCAATGGAATTTATATAGTAAAACAAACATCCATTTGGAAATCCATGGCACACTAGGCATAAGGTGCACTAATAATATGATAACCAAAATCAAGTGTTCTACATGCTTATAGGCTCTAAGAACACTTATCTAAAAATGAAGGAATCCAAAAACTAATATTGGTACTCTAAATCTCCTCCCAACCATAGACGAGCTACATCCAATTCTTACTTGTAGTTGTCACCCTTGATAAAGGTTTCAGAGCTTGAGGAAGGACACTTTAAGGAATGCTTTCACACCACTGGGAGTCTAGAGATCCTCCTATCTCCACCTAGCCACTAAATAAGGGGTGAAACGGTAAAACCACCTCTAACCTAATCCAAGCAAAGGAATCCAAAGAATTTTTACCACCACCCTCAAAATGATTCTGCACAGTAGTTCCACCCAAGATCGAGAATCCATAACACATTGTTATAAAACTAGGAACCAAGCAAAGGGAGGCTTCATAACACTTCTTACTAGGAACCCGTTGTAGCTGCTACAACACCCTCCAAAATGTTTCCCATGGTTTGATTTTGGAGCCTTCCCTTCTGTCCACATGAGCTTATCTTTTAATATCATCAAGTATTCATGCTATGACCAAGACTCATATTTTCATGTTGTGTTTGTGATGAAGTTGATCCTAACTCGATATCTTTCAAACACAAACTAGCTCTTGAATTGAGCTTGCAATATTGACGGGCTTGCCTCCAGAAACTACACAATATTATAAGGTAGGCCAACTTGAGGATTAGAATTGTGCAATCTAGAGAGGTAGGCCAATCTTGAGCTTGGAAATTGTACAATTCTGGATGGAAACCTAGCCTTGAACCCATAAATTATGCAAAACATATCATCAACTCAGAAAATCCGCAATGCACTGAGTCAAGAAGTTTCCCACTCCTCGGGAATTACACAATCCTTCTTGGTAGTCTGAATGGAAAGTTTCCTAGAAAAAAAAAGTTAAAAAAGAAAAAAAATCCCTAGAAAATAGGGAGTCGTAATTAGTTTCCCAAAGGTGGCATAGTTACTATTTTTGGAATTTTTTGCCAACTGTCGCTTTTTCCTTGATTTTAGGCATGCATGTCATAAACCATAATTTACCTAAATCTATATAATAGATGCCTCTAGAGATAATTTTTACATTCTATATTGGAGCTCTAGCTTTCCCAAGGAGATCAAGAATCCTTTGGTAGAGTTTATGGTGCTTTTCCGGGTGAGCTTTTCTTTTGTCATCTTTTGCAGTTTTTTTGTCGCTTTTTGTTGTTGTGATCTTGCTTTGTAAGTTAATTGACTGAAGCTAATTTTTCTTTCCATGAATGCCCTTTCATCCTACAAGTATCACAGTGATCCAAATTTATGCAGGAATGCAACAGAATACACATATAACCATAAATACAAATATGCAACGGAAATAACACTTCATTTCATTAATATCAAAGAACTGAAATTTTCTTACAGACATAATGGAAATAAACTAGCTAGGGTGTTGGTAACTTATCTCTGAGAAGAGATGTGACAGCTACAGGTCTTTGAACTGTGTTACAATGAGGCTCGAGGGCCTATTTATTATTTGGAAACAATGGAAAACCATAAACATCCAAAACCCTAACCTTAGGAGATGAAGCGCCAAAACTATGGGCCTTGTTTGGATAAATTGGTGTTTCAACTTCTCGGGGATGTAACTTTGGCATACATATTCATTTGACGTGCACCATACCTCAATAGAAATATCTATCTGAGGACTACAATTTTTGATGTGAGAAACATTGGTCCATGAACCCATTTTACTACTTTTTTTCCCAAAAAACGTCGTTTAGGGCCTTAAAACAGCTCTAGAAGTTTAGACCCGAAAACTGCTAAAAATGGTAAGTTGTGCCGAAACTAAAAAACTGAAAGAGACAATGGTGGGGCCCCAAGTGGTGTAGGCAGGTGGCCACCAATATCCACCTGGATCACACAGTTGTTGATCACTTCTCTTCATTAGTCACCGATATCACGGAACCCAAGAGAGTTGCTTCAAAGGATGCCACAACGAGTAGTACTTGGGAGGAAGTTTAGAGTACGCCATTAAAATTTCCGGTTTATTCAGAGACTCATATGTTCGTTGAAAAGGAATCAAATATCACATGGCAGAAAGTGAATGAAGCATTTTCAGCAGGAAGCTTCAAAGATGATTTAGGGGATCGATAGGTATATATCAATGTTCAACGGGCAGTACTACATAAGTTTGCATGTACATATCCAAATTTCCCAAGTGTAGACGTTGTCAACTAGATAGTTTTTCATATTTATCTCAAGACTATCACTTTGAACAATTCTAGTGAAAAAAGGCTTGCTTATTTTCTTGAAGCAAATTACCATCTCATGTGTCATTTTACAGAGCCATAATTTCTCATGGATTCTTAATTTGATGCTACCATCAACTACTTGAGTACAAAATACATTGTTAAAATATAGGTGGAAGAGCCATCAAAGTTTCTCCAAACACCCACCAACACCTACAAGAAAAAGTACCTCAATAGGGCCTATCAACTCTTGATTTTTTTATGTTGTAGAATCTATGGCCAACAAAGCACTGAGATCTTCCCCGAAGGGTGGGAATTCTTACTAAACCGTGTTGTGAATGAAGGGAAACCATTCAACTGGTCATACTTGTTGGATTGAAAACTGAGTATCCTTGTAGCCAATGCCCTGAATCCTCCCAATGGAGGACAAGCTAGCATATCTATTGGATGCAACCGGTGCTCGCAATTCATTACTTGACATGAATTGGAATTGGACACCATGAGACCCTGTCATGCACATCCACTGTCGATTGCTTTTAGAGTGTAGCCACAGAGGATTAATGGAAAATCTAATTGACTAATACCTCATTCCATTATACAAGTTTATTTTTTAGGAAGATCCACCTTGCATGTCATGCGGAGCAATGGAAGCAGTGTCAGAGATAACAGATTGGTTTGCCTTACCAGTTGGCACTTTCCTCAAAGTGTTCAACATACAGAAGTCATCGTATCTTTTTCCGAGGTATGCCACCAATAAGTTAGTCATGTGAGAAGTTGCATATGATCTCTGAACAGGGTTGTCAGTAGCTTTGCACAAGAAGAATAAATCACCTTGGCCAACTCTTCCTATGCATATCAAATTATATAAGATCAAGAATGTTAAATTCTCGGACACCGAAGGAAAGAAGATATAAAAATTGTGTTTGGTACACTAGAATTCAATCCATATGATCCCCAAAATGTTTGTAGAGACCTATATGTGATAATTCATTTTCAGTGGCTAATCAGACATTCTATTGGTCGAAGGAGGAACCATGGAGTAATTTTTATAATGCCTCCAAGTCCCATGAGCCGGTTAGTTTTGCATGAAATTCATAGGCAACTTCGCATAAAGAGGGCACTCCGGAAGTAGTACCAATGGAAGAGCACAACCACAGGGGTTTCACTCAATGAGCCTATGACATATCACATGCGTTTGTGGCATATTAAAGAATACCCTTAATTTGACTACATATTGGAAAATACCTCTAAAAATCACATTATTTAAGCCCCTAACAATATGAACCCAATACACATTCCCAATTTAAAAACCCCTACTTTCACTAGATATTGTAGGTATCCATTTTATCATTAACATTTTTTACACCCGTTTATATTTTTTCATTAACTTTGGGCACCATTTTTTATACCTTCCAATATAAAAACCCTCTACCCCCTATATATCCCCCGATATATTATGCCATTTTTCCTCAATAAATATCCCCCAATATGAACCCACGTTGTATGGTATTTCTCCCCCAGTGAAGCCCCTATGAGCACAACCTAGTGTGGGAAAAGGGTAAGAGGAAGGTTG
This sequence comes from Pinus albicaulis, assembly GCA_034641835.2. NCBI lineage: Eukaryota > Viridiplantae > Streptophyta > Pinopsida > Pinales > Pinaceae > Pinus > Pinus albicaulis. Next base: position 1,661,830,857 of record CM076575.1, on the reverse strand, counting down.
TAGATAGACCAGGGGAGAATGAAGTTGCAATATGAAATTGGACCCAATCATTATGACAGTGGATTTATCAACATAGGAAAGGAGGAGATAGAGGATGAAGGAAGCAGAATAGAAGAAGAGGGAATAATAAGAGCAGTTGATATTGGAGGAAGAAAAGTGAAAGGAAGAAGAAGAATACAAGAAGAAGAAGGAAGAAGAAGAAAGGAAAATAATATAAAAATAAGAAGCCACATGGAAACAAGCTAAGGAGCAAGAGAAAATCGAAAATTAGAAGAGAAGCGAGAAAAATTGTAGGACAAGGAGCTTGATCAAGAGATTTAAGAGATGATTTCCATCCAAGACATGGAGGTGGAAACATAGCCATAGAACCAAGATGTCGACCTGATGCCAAGCACAAAAAAGGTCACCATTTAGTCTCCCCCTCCTCCAACAGAGTAGGCTCCAAGCGAGGAAGAGGAAATTTTTCCTCTTGATGAAGTTCTAGTTATGGACACATACAATCAGACTTTTTACGAGAATTAGAAAAAAAATGTACTAGCATGGAAAGAATTTTTTCGAAATACCTTGCATCTCCTACATTTATTAGAGAAAGGGTGATTGTGGTGGATACCAGGAGGAATCCCAATTCCATTTTCGCAACCATCATACCCTTTGTAGGTGCAATAAAGTTGAACACTGGATATCTGATGGCTGAGAACAAAAAATTGGAAAAGAAATTACAGGTTGTTAGGAAAAAGGTTGTATAGCTCTGAGTAGAAGCTTAGAAAATATCCCTTGCATAAGTCTATCTAGAAAAACTGAAGGTAATGATACTCAACGAAGTATCAACACTGTGAGAGATCATGCATAATCTTTATAAGGGTCTTGTTACCGTGCATAAGGTAGATTTCCCACTTGCATAAATTGCAGAAGAAGTGTAAAGATCATGTTAAAACTCTAAAGGTTGTACAAGTAGCCATTGATACTATGAATGAATGGTCAATGAGATAAAAAGGGGCACCACTTGAATTGGGAAAGGAAACAAAGCAGGAGGCAGAGTTGGAGAAAGAAAAGGTTAGGATTCTCATCCATAATAATAAAAAAATATTGCCTCGTTCATTGAAAACATTCAAGCCTTGCCGATGCATGATTGTATAACGACGTGGATTTATTGGTGAAATTTCACATGATACTATCAATTGTCTCACTCACTGAAGCCAAATGTAGGAACCAGGTCAGGTAGGAGATGAAAGAATACTTGAAGTACAGACGAATCACCACCAGGGAAGATCTTGAAGTGAACAAGAAAAATATGCAAAATTACATTGGTGGCCCTGTCGAAATTAACACAATGTCGCTCATGCTAAAGATGAAAGTACAAACCAGTTCCAAGTCAGTATACCTAGATTCCATGGAGTCTAGAGTTCGCTTCCAACCTGACACCATCTCATAGTTTGACAGACTCTTTGCATAGTACAAAGCTTGGAACTGTTATGTGAATGAGAAACAACAAGTGGAGGTTGCTAAGCTAAAGTTTCCCCAAACTCAAGCATGACATGTTTTGTCTTATTAGGCTATCTAGTTGAGTCTACCCTATTTTTTATTTATATGGGTATGAGTATATTGTATTATTTGTAAATAATTTGTAACTGAAATTCCAAGTGTTAATTGTGGAATGTGAAGAGTAATGATGTAATGAAGTTGAAAATTCATTTGTAAAGAAGTTGAAAAGTCATGAGGGAAGTCCAAGAGTCACAAAGAGAAGGTGAAGAGTCACCCCTTTTGTTATAAATATATCCTCATAACTCATGTCACAGGGATTTAGGGGAGATAAGTTTTTGGCTAGGCTTAGGCTTAGAATCAGTAGCTTGGGAGTTTTTTGAGAGCCTTGGCATCTCCATAGCATAGAGGGTGTCTCTTTCTTTCAAGGAGTAGGTGTTGATTTCATGTTACACTATTGGGGCCTGTGGTCTGTCAATGGTAAATGTATGATTTGAAATTTCACTTTAATAAAATCTCAGAGCTGACACATTTTCATGCATATGTTGTGAATATAGTAGCACTATTATTGTTGTATTTTCAATGTATGTTATTTCCCCTACACTTATGCTTATAAGCTATTTCATTTCCATCGGTATTGTTGAATGTGTGTTGTTGTATATTTCCATTTCTGTTAACTTGTGAACTATTTCGTAGATTAGCTTGTGAGGTATTTATGCTCGTGTGTTCCTTTCAATACATGTACTATTACAAGCTTCTAAGGGGCTCACTCACTTTCCAATCATGTGTTATGACCTTCATTCATTACATTTGAATTTCCATAGAGTCACACATTTTTTCCCACCAAAGTTACCATACGCCACTCTATGCATTATTGCAACCAAGACACATTATTAAAACCCACTACATTAGCAACTCGACTATATTCCGAATGGGACTTATAAACCATATGGTCTAAGTTCTAATTGGGACTTCGTATTGGGGATATCCCCTTAATGTTAGTGGGTCCAACACCATCAACTTTTTTGGCGCTAGAAGGAGGGCCACGTGACAAGTTGAGACCATGAAGTCTGTTTGAACTCTCCGCACCGTTAAATGGATTCTTCCCAAATCTTAACCCTAACATGTTTTTCTAGAAATTCAAATATGAAAGGGCATGTGAGAATTATTCATGACTTGTCAAATCTAAAATTTTATGGCGAGGGTGGAACGAGCATTCTCGAGCACACCACTCACTTTTTTGAATTTTTCACCAAACATAATATTCACTGTGAGGATATTGCGTGCAGGTTGTTCATCCTCATGTTCGAAGTGCTTGAAAAGGAATGGTGTTACACATTGTGAGTCACTTAAATACACTCTTTTGAACATATTTTCAAAGAGATTTATCATGCCTTTGATAGGTATGATTAAAAACCTGTTTTCAAGAAAATCATGATATTGCGAAAATAACTTGATGAATCTCATGATGGTTTTGACGATCACTTCATTCATTTTTGTTTCTAATTTTCTGAAGGTGATATTGATTGGAATTTAATGAAAGAGAATTTAAAATTTCTTATTCATATTTCGATGAATCCACACAAATATGAATCTTTCGAAAGTATCCCAACATACCTTGTTTGTGGAACTCGTAAATCTGCGATGAAGGAAGTTGTTGTTCCAATTGACTCTTCATCTTATCCTCATCAAACAAATTCATTTCTGTAGGCTGAGGTGGGATAACTTGAGAGTTCATCCATTGATTTACCATCATCTTCTACCACCCCACATACTCAAAATTTCAGTGCAAGTTTGTGATGATGTTCTATCTCCTCGTCCTCCATCCCTTGGTTCCTTTGGTCCTCCTGATTTTGAGTTGTTTTTTTCACCTATTTCGATCATTTCTTTTGATGTTCATGAGGATCACATTCAGGATGGAGTGAGTGTTAAGAAAAAAACTCATGATATAACTTATGATGACTATGTGTGGGAATATATTTCCAAACAAGGATCTATGGTGAAGGTTGATGTCTCTCCTTCCGCACCTCTCCCTCATTATCCTGAAATTTTCCATGATTCTGTCATTCTTGTTGAATCTTGTGAAGAGTCAATTTCTGATGATGATATTTCAGATCACACTCAAAACTTCTGGAATGTCATTTTTACATCCAAATGTGGAGAGGAATTTTTTTGTCTTCTTGATCTGTCCAATCCATCATCAAATCTTTATGAAGAAATAGAGGGTGAAATTTCTTGTTTCCAATCCATCCCTCTTTACGATTCATTAGATAAAGAGGATGAATTTGTTTTTGATATTGAAATTTCTAATCCTGGCTTTTGTGATATTTTCATTGATTCATCTAGTCATGACTCTGATCCTTCCGTTGTTGGTATTTGTAAGCCATTGATTTTTGATGATTTACCTTCTAATGATTTGGAACCACCACAAGTTGTATAGGAACTTCAGCCCATGTTGATGGTTATGTCAGGTTCTCATAGTCTTGAGGCCAGTCCCAATTCCGATGAAAACAACGTTGTATTTTTCAAGGCTCCTCATCACTCCTCCACATTTATTGAAAATCAATCTATTTCAATTTTTTTCTCATCCTCCATCGGTCTTGCATGATCCTTTACTCAGTCATTGGAGTCATACCTGGCGAGATCTGTTGTGAAACACAATTTTTCTTCTTTCTTCATGTTCACCCAGTTCGAAGACTCAAAAGAATTTGTTTGCATGTTACCTGGTTGCGATGTGCACAAACACCATATCGAATCTGCATAAAGTTTCACATGTGATTTTATTTCATATTTTTTATATGTGCATTTTCAAAATTCATATGTTATAGTATGTATCATTTTATCTTCTTTTTTTTTGTTATTGTTGAATATCTTTCTTGATATGCGTTCTTTCGCCTACATAGGCCAGCCGATGCATGGATAGCTACACTGGAAGTTTCATTTTACGTAATTATAGCCTATTATTTATTAGATTAGGAGTAGGAGTAGTTTTTTATTTGTTTTCCTTGTTTTTATTTTGATTTACTTTCCGCTCTTCTCCTTTATTTTTGTATTTTTTTAGTTGTAGGATAACTTCTGCATGAAACCGTTTTTAGGCTAAAGCAAGCATGGTGAAGTTCAAGAGGAAGTTGTGCTACCTTCAACGCTTAGTTTTCTATTCATCCCTTATCTTTGCATGAATATTTCATCTTTTAGTCAATGATACTCTGATGGAAAATACATTATTTTTTGGAGGAAACCACAGTGGAATCACGATGCTAAAATCTATAACTAGTACCACCTAATCTAACCAGTGTTTAATTTTTTTTTTTTATTCCTTTTCAACTAAGTCAAGTAGAGTAAGGAGGGGAGGAAACTTTAAAAATTATGTCAGAGGTATATAAATATTCTTCTCTGAAGGGACAACCTATTCTGCTCTCAATAAGTTGGGATCCTTATTCCGCCCCCTAAAATTAAGAAGTGCCTATGCACAACTATATGAACAAAATGAAAAAATGAAAAAAATAAGATAAAGAGCAAAATAAGAGAAATTATTTTTGCGTAGGGTGGTGAAGAAAGAAACTTCGTTAGGGTACTATCCATGCACTGAAATCAAAGCAATATTTGTTTCCTTGAAGTGAAACCGTTAGGGTATTGTTCATGCCTATTGGCAACAGAGCAACACCAAAGATGAAAATTAAGACACTAACCTTTTCACTTGTATATTTATATACTCCTCATCCCCAATCGAAACAACTCAGTTCGACTTGCCTTAGTTAAGTGTGCCACCGATGAAGAGAATGGTAGGGAATATATATTTAACTCAAGATAAGTAAAGAAGACATGATAATAATTGAACTAAAAAATTCTTCCTAAAGAGTTAGAACTATTTTTCATGACACAAAACCCATACAGAGAGTTGAAGTTTTACCAGTTTTTCACCAAGTCTTGTAGCTGCAATAAGACCCTCCAAAATTTTTCCCATGCTTTGATTTTGGAGCCTTCCCTTCTGTCCACATGAGATTATCTTTTATTATTGTCAAGTATTCATGCTATGACCAAGACACATATTTCATGTTGTACTTGAGATGAAGTTGATCACGACTCAATATATTTCAAACAAAATCTATCTCTTGACCTGACCTTGCAAAATTGCTAGGATTGCCTCTATAATTGTGCAATATTGGAAGGCATACGAGCCTGAGGATAAAAATTGTACAATCCAGACAATAAGGCCAACCTTGAGCTTTGAAACTATGCAATTCTAGATGTAAAACCAACCTTCAACCCATAAATTGCGCAAATAATCTCATCAGCTCAAAAAAAGTGCAATGCATTGAGTCATGAAGTTTCCCAATCCTTGGGAATTGCACAATCCTTCTTGGAAGTGTGCATGGAAAGTTTCTCGAAAAAAAAAAATAGGAAAAAAAAGAAAAAAACATCCCCAGAAAATAGGGACTCATCATTTGTTTCCCGAAGGTGGAACAATTACTATTTTTGGAACTTTCCACCAAGTGTCACTTTTTCTTTGATTTTAGGCATTCACATCATATAGTTTTCTGAGTATAGTTTTCCCATGTGCTTTCTTTCCACCAACTGTCGTATAGTTTTCCGAGGTATGCCTCCGATGAGTTAGTCATGAAAGAAGTTTCATATCATCTCTCCATAGGGTTAACAACAAATTTACACAGGAAGAAGAAAGCACATGGGAAAACTCTTTCTATGCATATTGGATTGTACGAGATAAACAACCTAAAAGTCACAGACATTGAATGAAAGGTGATAGAAAAATTTGCATTTGGTACTTTGGACTTCAATCTGTACGATCCACGAAATGTTTATAGAGACCATTGTGTAAGAATTCATTTTCAGTGGCTAAGTGGGACATTCTATTGGCTGGAGTAGGAACCATGGAATAATTTTTATAATTCCTACAAGTCCCACAGGTCAACCAGTTTTGTAGGAACTTCACAGGTGACTCTGGAGAAAGAGGGAACTCTAGAAGAAATATTGGTGGAAGAGTGCAACTACTACGCGGAAAGGGTAAGAGGAAGGTTGTAAGCAGCCTAGGGGAGAATGAAGATGCAATATGAAAGCCGATCCAATCATTATGAGAGCGGCTTTAGTAGTATAGGCAAGGAGGGAAAAAAGGATGCAGGAAGTAGAATAGAAGAAGTAGGAAGAAAATGAGCAAAGGAGATTGGAAGAAGAAAAGTAGAAGAAATAAGAAGAAGAAAAGAAGAAGCAGGAAGAAGAAAAGAGGTGCAAAGTAGTAGAAGAAGAAGCCACAAGTAAACAAGCCGAGGAGCAAGAGAAGAACTGGCAATTAGAAGAGCACAACGAACAGTTGTAGGACAAGGATCTCAATCAAGAAATTGAAGATTTGATTTCCATCCAAGACATGGAGGTGGAAAAAAAATCCATAGAACCAAGATATTGACCTAATTTCAAGCACACATCAAGTCACCATTCAATCTCCCCCTCCCTCAGCAGAGCAGGATCCAAGTGAGGAAGAGGAAATGGTTCCTCTCGATGTAGGTCTAGTTATGGACATGTACAATCTAACTTATGATGAGCTTTAGAAAAATATTGTATAAGCAGGGAGGAAACATTTTCGGGATGACCTCAAATTTACTACATTTATTAGAGAAAGGAAGATTCTGGTGGACACCAGGAGGAGTCCAAATTCCATTTCCGCAGACATCTTGGCCTTCGTAGGTGCACAAGTTGAACACTGAGTATATGATGGTAAGAAACAAACAATTGGTAAAGAACTTGTAGGATATTAGGCAAGAGGTTGAGAAACTTCGAGCAAAAGCTCATAAAACAACCCTCACATAGTTCTATATGGAAGAACTGAGGGCAATGATACTCGACAAAGTATTGACACTAGGATAGACCATGTTGAACCTTTATGAGGATCTTGTTACCGTACATAAGGTAGCTTTACACTTGCACAACTTGTAGCAAAAGTGTAAAGATCATGTTAAAAATCCCAAGCTTGTAAAAGGAGCCATTGTCACCATGCATGAATAGTAAATGTGATATAAATGGGAATCACTTGAATTGAGAAAGAAAATAAAGCAAGAGGAATATTTTTAGAAATAAAAGGTTTGTATGCTGATAGTGAATAAAAAAAACTTGCCTCATTGTTTCCAAAAATCAGGCCTCATATGAACAATTGTGTAACAATGTGGATTTTTTGGTAAAATTGTACTAGATCCCATTAGTTGGTTTGCTCACTGAAGCCAAACACAGGAACCATGTCAAGCATGAGATTGAAGAATACTTGGAGTAGTGCAGAAAGATCGCTACTAGGGAATATATTGAAGTGATTATGAAAAATATGCAGAAGTACATTGGTGGCCCTGTCCAAATAAACACGATGTTTCTCATGCTAAAGACAGAAGTAAAAACCGGTTCTAATTTAGTATACCCAGATTCCATGGAGGTTAGAGCTGCTTGCAGCCTAACACCATCACACAATTTGAGGGACTCATTGCGCAATACAAATCTTGTCACCATTACGTCACCGAGAAAAAAAAAGTGGAGGTTGTTGAGTTAGAGTTTACCCAAACACAAGCATGACATTTTTTTCCTTATTAGGTTTTCTAATTGACTCTACCCTATTTTTTCTTATATGGGTATGGATATATTGTAATATTCTTTTGTAAATAATTTGTAAGTGAAATTCCAAGCGTCAATTGTGGAATGTGAAAAGTCATGATGTAATGAAGTTGAAAAGTCAGTTGTAAAGATTTGAAAAGTCATGAGGGAAGTCCAAGTATCACAAAGGGAAGGTGAAGAGTCACCCCTTTTATTATAAATATATCCTCATAACTCATTTAAAGGGCTTTTATGGAGCCAAGATTTTGGATAGGCTTAGGCTTAGAATCAGGAGTTTGGGAGTTTTGTGAGAGTCTTGGCTTCTCTGTAGCATAGAGGGAGTATATTTCTTTGGAGGAGTAGGTGCTGACTTCATGTTCCACTATTGGGGATACTGGTCCATCAATGGTATATGTATTATTGGAAATTTCGCTTTAATAAAAGCTCAGAGCCGACAAATTTTTATGCATATTTCGTGAATATAATAGGACTATTCTTGTTGTATTTGCAATGTAAGTTATTTCACTTACACTTGTGCTTATGAAATATTTTTTTTACATTGGTACAAATCTTTTTGAATGCGCTTAGTTGTATATTTCCATCAATTTTAACTTGTTAACTATTTCTTATATTATCTTGTGATGTATTTATGCTTGTATCTTCCTTTCAAGTTGTGTACTATTACAAGCTTCTAAGGGCTCACTCAATTTCCCTTCATGTGTTAGAACCTTCATGCATTACACTTGAATTTTCGCAAAGTCACACACTTGTTCCCACCAAAGTTACCATATGGCACTCTATGCATTACTGCAACCAAGGCACAACATTAAAATCCACTATATTGACAACTGGGCCATATTCCGGATGGGACTCCTACACCAAATGGTGTGAGGTTTGATTGGGAATTAATATCATGGAGATCCCCTGAATGTTGGCAGGACCAACACCGTCAACAAAACCCAAGAAGCAAGCTTCCACCCCAGCTGTCAACGGAATATAGAGATTAGCCCATCTCCACCCTCTAAATATTCAGGGAATCTAGAGACTACTACTCCTCAGATGAGAGGTGTGTCCTCTTGGCCCTCCAGTTTTAAACCAAATTACTGTTATTCGCTTCTCATCTCCTTGGTGATGCAGAGATTCCTCTCATTCAAATCTTGGACTTGGATTCTTTCTCTTTCTTTATCTAGGGTCTACAAAACCCTATGAGGGCTCACCTCCTCCATTTTTTTTTCTTGGAGATCATGTTGAGATACTTCTCCCTCCTCAACCACCGCTGCAACATGCACCTTCTCGCGATCTCTTCATGGGTGTCCAATTTTATCTTCCTCAACTATTCATCTATTCTAGTAATGCCCCAAAATCATTGAGAACCTCTTTAGGCCTCCACTACCTGTGGTTTTTCTCCCTTACTGTGAGCATCCTCTCTGTTTTGTCCAATAGTGTTCCCTTTTTTTCCATAATTTCCTCCCACTACCACTATTGAAATATTTGATGGTTTTGTCGGCATACATTACTCATAGCCTCATTGTAATCTTGGTCAAAATGGTTCTTCTCCTACTAACTGGCGCAACCTATGCATTTACATTTATTTTTTTCCTTTTTCTTGTAGTTTTTGGCCAACAAGGACATGACACTTAATTTTTTTCAGTTGCATTCAATAATTCAATTAGCTCCATTAATTCCATCAGTAAGCCCATTACTAATATTAATAACCACATCTCTAAATTCCCAAGAAAACTCCTCCCAAAGCTTTGGAATCTGTGTCCCATATCTTAGATTTTTAATTAAAGCGAAGTATATTACATATTTACAATGAAGGGAAATTAGACTAACATTGTCACAACCCACTCCCCCCTGGAGGAACATCATCCTAGGTGTTCTAATCCTAAACAAAAAGTAAAACATGTTTAATCCCAACATAAATCATTATGAGATTTATAATGAAACTCACTTACAATTACATTTTACATAAATACAATTTTCCTGCTTATTAATTAAATAAACATGAAATTTTTCTTGGATCAACCACTGTTGGTGGCTCCTTTGTAGTTTTTTAGCACTAGTTGTACCCAATTTAAGCTTGCTCACTTTCCTTTCTTTTAGAGTGCTTCTTGAATCCATCATCCAACATTTTTTTTCTCTTACGTTCTTGTTCAATCAACAAACAATTTCCAATCCATTTCTTCCTTGAACACCCACAATGTGCTTATGATTCCAATCAACCATTCTCATGACCCTTTTCAAATTTGAAATTAATTTATTTCATCCCCTTCTCTACTTTTCAGTCCCTTGGGCGAACCAATCCCACCTTGTGTGGAGTCACTCACCTTCCAAGTTCAGACATCCCATTCTCTACTTCTCAATCACTTTGAAGATGCATCCCTTGGAATTTTTTCCTTGCATTAGAAGGATTCCATAACCAAGCCAAGTCCCTACCTAAAAACTTTATACCGGTCATACATGCTTCATGTTAATCAGTGAGCACCATTGGGTGTTAGTGTTCCACAATGACCCTATTCTAGAAATCTCTTCCAATGTATTGATACATGCTTTAATTCCTTTATTGTTACTTCTATAACCTTGTATCTAGCTCCATCCACCCAAAATAAGAAATTACATGCTTTCCTACATCACGGAACACACATTTGCATTAGACTCATCATAAGGAGTTGTAATAAATTTAAATCATACCTCATTGGTAGCTTATCCATGAGGTGCAATTGGAATTTTACTTTGATTTCTATCACAAAAAAATCGAGTTAAATCATAAACCAACTAACATAAATCAAAGCATTAAATCATTTTCATAATTTATAAATTCGAAATTAAATGAAATACTAATACTAATCTTTATTTTCTCTTTGATTCTTTCTTTACACACACTGGATTGATTTCCAATCCTTGCAAGCATCCAATGAAATTATCTTTTCTTGGACATACACTAGATTAGCTTCCAAACCTAACAAATTCCTTGTCCCTTATCTTCTCTTGGACCCCATACACACATTGGACTGGCTTCCAAACCGACAAGAACCTAGTTCCTTCTCTTCTCTTCTCTTCGACTTCCACACGCTAGATCGGTTGTCAACGATACAAGGGAATCTAGAGGCTCACATACATACATACATACATACATACATACATACATACATACATACATACATATATACATACATATACATACATACATACATGTATACATACATACATACATACATACATACACACATATATATATACATATATATATATATATATATATATATATATATATATATATATATATATATATATATATATATACATGGTTAAGAATAGTTTCTACCCTGCGAATATGGGCACTACCAACCCCAATAGTTTTCTTTTGCCAAAATATTATCATCTGGAATTTAGAGATTAACCCACTTCCACCACAAACATTACACAAAAAAGGGACTAGATAGTCCCATACCTTCTTGTTTAACCACATTATACAACAAATACACATATATACATGGTAAAATACAATGTATACATGACACAATACAACATATACACATATACACTATATAACACAACATGTACACATATCACAATACAACATGTACACAACACTGTAATTGACTACAAGCCCACCATCACATACCATTGGGTGTCCAAATACTATACTAACTCCACCCATATAAATTAGGAATCCAAAGTATACAAGGCCTCCACCCAAATCGGGAATCCAGAGGACCCTATTCCTTCACCCGAACATTTCCTTTTCCATGCTTTTTCCATGTGCACCCACAACCCAAATCTCAGGTATGTGGATCTTTCATTTGTCCATGTGATGGGCCTCTAAATTAGACATAAATTAAGGCCCATTTAGCCTTTCTTAGGCACATAAAAGATATATTAAATCTCTCCTTCTACAATTAATAATGTTTTTTTATGCTTTAATATGTTCTTATGAAGGTTTATATATAATTGCATATTTGTGTCTAATATTATTTATTTTTGAAGGATATTGTGAGAATATTGGGCAGATTATGAAGATTTGGAGAAGGAGATAATTTAGGGAATTTATCCATACTAATGGAGGATCAATATTGGAGAATAAATGAACGAAATATCATGAAATAATTGAGAAATTCTGGAGAGATTCTGGAACTCCAATGATTGAGAAAATCTAGGAATGTGTTCCCTGTCATTTACTGCAAACTCTTAGCGTTGGGAACCAGATCCACTATTTGAGGTATTTTGGAGGGGAAATCTTCCTCCTTTCAAGGGGAATGACTCTTCATCATTTTTTACAAGTACTAATTCGAATTTTCATCTAGGGGCATGTATTGTTTAGTCTTATTGTGGAGAAAACTTGTTTTCTGGAAGCTCCACTTTTTTTTTCTTGCTGGGATGTACTTGGATTGATTCTAATAATGAAGATTGGCACCATTTTTAGCTTCCAAGGCTTGGTTTCTTCCATAGTAATCTGAGCTTCCTTGGGCTCGGCCATCCCAGGAGCCTTAGAGCCCTCTTGCACAATTTTTTTATGTTATTTTTACTTCTTATTCACATGCATATCTTATTTTTGTTTTGCATATTTTTGTATTTAGTATTGTTTCTTTTTCTTGCTGTAGGATTGAGTTAGATGATTTAAGTGAGTTATTTTGCAGATTTTTTACATGTTCAAAATAATTATTCATCCTTATAATAAATTTGTAATGCCATATTAATCATTAAGCGACTTGGATTTGGTTACTAGTTCACGAATATAAGTTTTCTGGAAATGCCTTGTAGAGAAATAGTAGTAAATTTATGTTACTTTTTAGAAGGGATTAATGAGATCCATTTGACTTGATTCCACTTGGATTAGTTCATAATAATGTTAAATTTCATAAAAACATTTAACCCATTTCATTTAAACTTGATTAGGTTAGGAATTTGATAGATTAGCTAGCTTACTAGTTCTTGAATTTCTTGATTTTAGAGTAGTAATTTTCTATTATTTTTTAGCACGTGTGAACATGGGTATTTTGGAGTGATTCCACTTGGAATGGAGAACTAATACGTCATAATTAATAAAAAAATTTGTCCCATCCTATTTTAATTCAATTTACTGATTCATTCATGAGTTATTTCCAAAACAAACTTTCCTGTAGAAAAAACAGAGTTGCTTGTATCACTCTTGTAGCATGTGTAAACTCGACCATATTTGCTTCGAAAGGTTTGTTTTTGTATCTTAGGCTTGAATCTTGACCCCTAGTACCTAAATACATGATTGAGGAATAACAAACACCACTTAGGACATTCATTTTCACAAATTATATTAGGTCTTTTTATTTGAATTCATACTCTTAGGATTTCAATTACAAATTGATGTTCTTTCCTAGGATTATTTTATTTTCAAAACAACACTTCCATTTATTCAGTTAGTTTAGGCTTTGATTTCATGACATTTCCTCCATTACATAAGATTAACAAAAGAAGGACACATTGTATGCTGCACATATAGTGCTAATACCTCATAAGTTTGTACGAACCCCAGGTTGATAATTAAAGTTGGTAGCCTCGGTATTTGCAACATTCGTGTTGAAATACTCATGAGGCTAGTCAATTTTTGGCACCTTTGCTGGGGAGTTGTCAAAGTATGCATTTTTTTCTTCCCTAATTGATTCATTTCTTTTATTTTTGCAAAAAACCAAAAAAATTGCATTAGGCATATTTCATTTCAAAACATAAAATTGCATTGCATTAGCATTATTATTCAAAAAATATTTAAAAATACTTCTCCACAACCAACCCCCCCATTTGATCGCGTGGTGCAGTAAGAATCACATTACCATCCAAATTTGCAGGTAGAAGAAGAAGAGGTGGCAAATAATGTAGAAGAAATGGATGGAGATGATGACAATGAAGAAGATCCTCTTGGATTTCCCATTCAAGATACTGATGTCAGTGTGCATATGAAGAGCATCCCTCCATATTTCATTCCCAACTTCCATGTTATGAGGTCAGAGGATCTAGAAACCTTTCTCTTTGAATTTGAAATACTTTGTATATCTTATGGCTACTTATCACACACTCAAAAATTGAGATTGTTTCCTATAACATTGAAGGATAGAGCTCTTAAATGGTTCATGAGTCTAGGTACTAATTCAATAAGGTCATGGAATGATATGAAAAATTTATTTCTAGAAAAATATAAATACCATGATCTTAAGGAAGATATATTTAGAATGAATAAAAAAGAATATGAGAGCCTTGAGGATCTAATAAATAGGTTCATGTTTAATGTTAAGAGGAAAAAATTACAACATTTGGGATTTGACACACTAAAAACCCTCTTTCTTAGAACAATTAGGGATGAGTGGATCGATCTCCTTGATCTCATGAGTAGAGGGGATGTATACCAATTATCATTTGAAGAAATTTGTGAAACATGCAAGATCATATCAAGAGGAAGGGAAAGAGTAATTAAATAAGCATCAACATTGGTAAGTCAAGATGAACTTGGAAATTTTCTTGATAACTTTAAAACATAAGTTCTTAACAATCTAAGTGAACAAGTAGAAATGTTAAGAATGAAAAATGAGCAAAAAGAAGATGGTGATATTTCTGTTATCCATGCAGAATGATATGCTACTAAATATTGTCCATCGTTACCAAGGTTTAAGGAAGTGTACCAAGAGGACAATGAGCAAGTCAATCACCAAAGAATCTATGTTATGTAGCTCCAAGAAGACCATGGTAGCCTAGTCAATTTTATATGATGAAAGGACCTACTTCCCAATTTCAAGCTTATTCACATCCATCTCAAACTAATTGGAACACACTCCCTCCTTGGCAACCTTTTCCATCTCAACCCCAAAACCAACCTTGGTAACAAGTTTGGCAAGGACCTTATGAGAAAAATCCACAATATCCTCAATATTTTCCTCAATATCCCCCATACCCAACTCCATGCTATCTATACCATCCACCTCCACCAAAACCACAGCCTCAATCAAATCCATCTCATATATCCACTCCCACTGAACTACCTGTACCACTATTTCCAAATCCATACAAAGAAGTAACTCAGCCCACTTATAACGTTGAGGTACAACACTTCCAAACATATCCTCTTGCTCTAAATGGTATCCATCTTAGCTTAGGAAGAGTATTGAAAAAAAGTGATTCTCTTGATTTCATTGAAGGACAACATTCATAAAAATAAGATTCAAATGAGAAGTCCAAAGAATCATGGGTTGTACTTGACGAAGAGCAGACATCAGAATCAAATATTGAGAAAGTTCCCTCATGTTTACGATCAGATCCTCTATGTGTTAAAGAGAACAATCAGAAAAAAAAGAAATATTTGAATGTCATGGTAGAAGAAGACATCCAAGGTGATCCAAATCAGCAAGCAAACCAGGGGTATAACAACCATATTGAAATATGGTTCTAGACAATCATTAAGTTGCAGCAACACACTCTTCTTCAACAATACTTGTTATCATCTCAACCAAATAAGTTGGTTCCTCATATTTAGGTACATGTCAGAGCATGGATTTCAAGTGTACACATTATTTTATCCGTCATATTGATGTGAAAATGGCTCCATTGGAAGTATTCCTATACTTGAAAGAAGTTTTGTTTTTTCAAGTCGAGTAGGATAGAAAAAATTAAAAAAATGGAAAAAAAGAAAAAAAGGAATAAAAAAAAAATCTCAAATGAAAGGCTCTTTTGAGGTGCCTGATATTGGTTCATTGATTGAAAACCTCCATGAGGCATTCAATTGGTTGGAAAAAAGAGAAAATAAGAGAAAAATTAAAGATCCTAGGTGAAAACCTCCTTTTAGGTGCCTAGGCAGACCTACTAGTTGAAAACCTCACTGAGGCAGCTAGTAGGCCTAAAGAAAAAATTAAAGGAAAAAATGAAAATAAAAAATATATTTTCTCCACGTATCTCTCTCTAATGAACGTAGGTGCTCTCCAACCTTTGTAAGTAGCAAAAAAAAAAGTTGGCACCAAAACAGAAAAAAATAGTCAAAACCCTAGTCAACGGAAGTCAAACTTGGACTTCCTCTTCCTTTGCTCAGATGCTCCAAAAGGACCTAGGTCATGCCAATCCATCACCCTCATCCATTTCCAACATCTACCCATCATTTCCAAGCTTTTCTCATTCACTTTCCTCGTTGTCCTAAAATGCTACAGGAAACCCTGTTTTTGCTACAAGAAACTCCTGTTTTTTAGAAGAAAATTGTTTTTCTAATATCTCAGAAACCGTGCATCCATTTGTCGACCTATTTCATGGGGAGATGCATCTATATATGATGGTAACATTATCAAGAAATTTCAGCACATTGTGGTGCACGGTTTGTGAGAAATAGACCTCCATCACCTACATCCATTTTTACTTTTTCTCAATATTTGTGCATCCAATGGTCGAGATTTTGTTCTGGGGAGGTGGATAAGGATGATATAATATTCTGAAAATATTTTAGATCAATCTGATCTAGTGTTTGAGAGATATTCCTAAAACAAGTCTGCTACAAGGGGGTTGTCCTGAAATAGTTTTTAGCATAAAATTGTTTTTATTAAATCTCAAAATTTTGCATGAATTTTCTGATATGTTTCAGGGGGAAATGCATATATATGAGGGTAACATGATCAAACAATTTCAAAAAATTTTGGAGCACAGTTTGTGAGAAATTGGCCTCCATAACCTACAACCATTTTTAATTTTTCTCTATATTCCTGCATCCAATGGCCAAGTTTTTTTATGGGGAGGTGCATAAGGATGTTAGTAATATGCTAAAATAATTTTAGGTCAATTTGATATACTATTTGAGAGATATACCTAAGACAAGTATGCTACAAGAGGGTTTTCCTAAGCATCTTGTACAGTCACATCAAAACTCAACATCAATTCTTTTTTCAACCACAGAACAGAAGATCTAGCCACCTTGAGCATCATAAATCCAATTCTGAAGTTGAGAAGAGAAAAGCCTCCTTATGAAGTATTCCATCCACTCCCCCAACAGAATATTGAACATTGGGAAAATTCTGCACACACAAAACACTTTATCAGTCAAAACAAAAAGATCATAATGCTATGAAGACTTGCACAGAAACAAAATCATCAACTAGAGCACTCACATCATGATCATATTAGCAACAAAATTTAATTCAAGGATGTGAAGCAGTAGCAATGACAAAAAAAGAAACCCTAGAAGACCTCCAATTTAAAAGCTATCAGCAATAGGACCTCCAACAAATTATCACATGCAACTTCAGTAGCAGCTTCAGAACCACTAAAGAAAGCTTCAAAAGTCATATCAATAGCTTCAATATCACCTGTAAAAACAAATCAAGGGTAAAGCTCAGGTATGCAATCATCTAAACCTTTCTTTGAATCTATTCTAGCTTAATAAAACATTAAAAGTGTGAGAAGGAAAGTTTTTTTTACAGCCAAAATGAGCAGCAGAGTAGCCTCAACATTATCTCATAATTAGCTTCACTTTTCCACCAAGACACACACACATGTGGGAGAGGAACAAGACAAAAGTAAAGAGGACTTGAGAAAGTCGGTAGTAAGTAGTTAATTGTGATGGAATACAAGGAGTGCCAAGGGGTAACTGAGGGTGAACTCATTAAATAGAAAAATAACTCTGAGTTTATTTTTCATGCAATGAAAAAAGAGAAAAAAATTTGAAAAAAAAAAAGAGAAAAAAAAATTGAAAAAAAAGAAAAAAATTGAAAAGAATAAAAAATAAAAAATAAAAGGTGGACCCACCACCTCTTGGCATGTGAAATATAGTTGCTACAGGAAGTTTCTACAGGAAAAATAGATTTGCTACAGGAAAGACAAAGGAAATTTTTTTTTTTATCAAAGGTGGTTAACCTCCTCTCTTCTATCTCTCCTCTGCTTACACACTCCATGGACAACTTTGACATGCACCCATTCACTCATTTCACCTTTCAAGTAGGCATAAAAGTCCATTTTTACTCTCTACTGTAATTTCTACAGGAAAGTTCTAGCAACTACAAGATTCCTATAGCACTACAGGAAGCCCTATAAATGCTACAGGAAACTTACTTACAGGGAAAGTAGCTCTCTCAAAGGTTTTTAAACATAAAAAAGAGCATGATAATTTATTTTTTGTCTATACATACCACTCCTAACCCTCACTTCACTCCATGCACAAGGATTCACTCCCTAAACCCTATGTTGTGCCACTAGCAGCTAGATCACCTATACCTTGGCATGGGACCTCTCCCCTTACCTCTCCATCACTCCAATCATTCCTTTGATCCATTCCTAACCTCCATAAACCATTTCCCTTCATCTCTAAGCAATCTAGAGCCCCAAGAAGAAGAGAGAAGGCTACTACAGGAAGTTGAAAATTCTCATGTAGTAATTTTGTATATGGCACAATAAGGTAAAAATCTGAGGATAAGTTGATGAAGATGGCTTCAAATGACCACCATCAAAATATAGGAGGATGAACACACTAGAAAAGGCACCCAAGGACCTCCATGCAACACCTATAAGAAGAAATGTAAATAGAAGAGTAGCAAGAAGATCAGCAGGAGGAGCAACACATGGACCAATAAACAGAGAATGAAATAGGCTAGCATACATGAAGAACCACAAGGCAAGGAGGATGAATAGGTTTTTTAGAGGATGAGCAACAAT
Source organism: Pinus albicaulis (assembly GCA_034641835.2). Lineage (NCBI taxonomy): Eukaryota > Viridiplantae > Streptophyta > Pinopsida > Pinales > Pinaceae > Pinus > Pinus albicaulis. The sequence continues at coordinate 1,661,812,146 of CM076575.1, read as the reverse complement.
TTCAGTAGGGGGGGTTTCATGGGCCTCTAAATTAGACATAAATTAAGACTCATATAACCTTTCTTAGGCACATAAAATATATATTAAATCTCTCCTTCTACACTTAATAATTATTTTTTATGCTTTAATATGTTCTTATGAAGGTTTAGAGATAATTTCATATTTGTGCCTAATATTTTTTATTATTGAAGGATATTGTGAGAATATTGGGAAAATTATGAAGATTTGGAGAAGGAGATAATTTATGGACTTGCTCCCTACTACTGGAGGATCAAGATTGGAGAATAAATGAAAAAAATATCATGAAATAATTGAGAAATTCTGGAGAGAATATGGAACTACGATGATTGAGAAAATCTAGGAATGTGTTCCCTGTCATTTACTGCAAACTCCTAGTGTTGGGAACCAAATCCACTTTTTGAGGGAGTTTGGAGGGGATAGATTCCTCCCTTAAAGGGGAATCCTTCCTCATCATTTTTAATAAGTACCAATTGGAATTGGCATCTAGGGGCATGTATTGTTTAGTCTTATTGTGGAGAAAACTTGTTTTTTGGCGGCTCCACTTTCTTTTCTTGCAGGGATGTACTTGGATTGATTCGAATAATGAAGGTTGGCGCCATTTTTAGCTTCTAAGGTTTGGTTTCTTCCATAGGACTATGAGCCTCCTTGGTCTTGGCCATCCCAAGAGCCTCAGATCCCTTTTGCACAATTTATTTATGCTCTTTTCACTTCTTATTCACATGCATCTCTTATTTCTGTATTTAGTATTGTTTTTTTTTCTTGCTGTAGGATTGATTTAGATGATTTAAGTGAGTTATTTTGCATGTTTTTTACAGGTTCAAAAGCGTTATTCATCCTTAGAATAACTTTGGAAAGTCATCTTAATCATTAAGCTACTTGGATTTGGTTACTAGTTCACGAATATAAGATTTATGGAAATGCTTTGTAGCGAAATAGTAGTAAATTTATGCTATTTTTTAGAAGGGATTAATGAGATCCATTTGACATGATTCCACTTATATTATGTCATAATAATGTTAAACTTAATAAAAAAATTTACCCCATTGCATTTTCACTTGATTAGGTTAGGCATTTGATAGATTAACCATCTCACTAGTTCTTGAATTTCCAGATTTTAGAGTAGTAATTTTCTGTTATTTTTTAGCACATGTGAACATGGGTATTTTGGAGTGATTCCACTTGGAATGGAGACCTAAGACATCATACTTAATAAAAAAATGTGTCACATCCAATTTTCATTTTATTTACTTAGTCATTCGGTGAGTTATTTCCAAAACAGACTTGCTTGTAGCAAAAACAAAGTTGCCTATATCACTCTTTAAGCATGTGTAAACTCAACCAGATTTGCTCCCAAAGGTTGGTTTTTGTCTCTTAGGCTTGAATCCTGACCCCTATGAACTAAATACATGATCAAGGAATAAAAAACACCACTTATGACATTAATTTTCACAAATTATATTAGGTATTTTTATTTGAATTCATGCTCTTAGGATTTCAATTACAAATTGTTGTTATTTCCTAGGATTAATTTATTTTCAAAGAAACACTTCCATTTTTGTAATTAGTTTAGGATTTGATTTCATGAAATTCCATCCATTACATCAGATTAAAAAAATAAGGTCACATTGTATGCTGAACATATAGTGCTAATACCTCTTAAGTTTGTATAAGCCTCGGGTTGATAATTAAAGTTGGTAGCCTCAGTGGTTGCAACATTATTGTTGCAATACTGAGGATCATCACCATGCTTGTCCTTGCATGCCATAAATCATATTTCTTTCATTCTACTGATATATCCTTCAACATCCCATGTTTGTAATGAAAATGTGGGCACAACATGAGAATCATATTCAAATGATATTGAGATCATAAAACAACGAGGGTTACTTTTGCTCAATTAATTCCTCATTAAACTAAGAACATTTTTTTATTTGAGGAAAGGTGTTGTCATTATTTTTTCTTTAATTACCTCAAATTCTTCTTGACATAAATATGTCCAAGAAAGCTTGACATCTTTTCAATTTAGTAGTGAAAATAGAGGAGAAGCAATTTTGCTAAAATATTTGATGAATCTTTGATAATATTCATCAAGGCCTAGAAAACATCTAATATATTTTTCTTTTTCACAAAAAGAACATTTTTTTTTATGGATATTTTTTTAAGGTCCAACTAAGTTCCTTTTGAATAGAGGAAATTCCCTAATACAATCCCTTCATTCATCATAAATAGGAATTTATCATGGATCGAGGAGAGATTCATCTCTTTACACCTTTTTAAGACATTGCTTAGGTTTGAGAGAGCCTCTTGGAAATCATCCCCAGAGGGTGTAAAATTGTCCATGTAGATTTCCACTGAATCATGCACAATATCATATAATATGCTCAACGAAATCCTTTGGAAGGTGGTAGGGCATTACATATGCAAAATGGAAGAAATCTATAAGCGAAATTCCCTGATGGACATTTGAAGGTAGTTTTGTCTCAATCCTTAAGACTGATATAGTATTGGTTGTATTCACTGAATCCATCCAAAAAGGAGAACTTTTTCCCAGCTAGGTCATCAAGAACTTGGTCAATAAAAGGCAAGGATAAATGATCTTTCCTAGTGGATTTATTGAGTTTCCTGTAGTCAACATAAATTCTCTAATTTCCATTTTTCTTAGGGAAAATATCTAGGGTATACATCCATTCAATATCCAAGATTGGATATATGAATCTCACATCTAACAATTTTTGTAATTCATCTTTTATAAATCATTTTAGTGCATGGTTCATTCACCTTTATGGTTGGCGAATAGGCTTATGATCCTCCTTGAAATATATTTGGTGAGTGCACATAGAAGGATGTACTCCATTATTCCCTTGTAGTCACATGCAAATGCATCAATATGTTGTTTTAAGATAGTAATAATATGGTTTTGTTGATCAAGTGAGAGAAAGGAGTTGATTTTCAAGGTTTTAGAGGGGACTATTTCTATGGTTTTCACATTATTTTTCTCAGAACCAACAATTAAAAAATATTCCCATGTACTATCTTGAGAACAAATAGGATGCCCTATAGATGATTATTATTTTAAACCATCAATATTCATGGCAGTAGGATATCGATTTTGCATAAATTTATCAATAATATTATCTTCACCAATTTTCATGTTGTTGTTGAGGCCTTGAAATTCTGCTGCCGAAACATGGGGTAAAACCACCCGGTCCGGACCTTAAAGTAGCTCCTTTTCTGTTTAGTGTAGTGGCTCCGAATGGGGATAATGGGACCATTTTCCCAATAAGGATGATTTTGAGAGTATTGTGATTTTGCAAATGGAGAATTATTTTAATCTATCATATGCATCTATCTAAACTATTTATTCTACTATATACTTGGGGTGTTTCTTCCTTTATATGATCTAAAGAGATATCTTCAACTGTTAGTAATATAGATCATTTAACAATTGAAAGAGATGAAAATTATGTAAAATGATTCTTCCAACAAAGTAGTTTTACTAGAAGAATTGTGAAAAATATATCACATTCATATGTGTGATTATACATTCAATAAGAAATCATAGACAAATATTGGAACAGAAGTGCATGTAACATTCATTTATAATAAATTTTCAAATATATAATGAAATAAAACGATGAATGTCAATCTATAAAGTAAGACTTAATACAAGTGAATAAAAGTACCATATGTACAAAGTTCTACTCATGTAAACTGATAGTAATTGATCGGATCCTCTTCACTTTCAAGCAATTAAAAGAGTACAACGGTGCAACATTAGTTAAACAACTTTAATTGTCAAAAGATAACAGATGTGTTCCCTTAATTCATTCTCTAAATGCATGAGAGGGGTTTAAATACTAAACCAACTATGTTCTAAAATAGATTATTACAAAAATATAGAGGAGGTTTCAAACAACCATCCTCGTAAGAGTAACTTAAGCTATAATCTAGGAAAATAAAGTAACAATATTGGTTTATGAATTCCACCCTTTCTTTTGGATTTGGTCATGAAGTTGACAAATATCAAGCATGGGTTGAGCTGAGCTGGCTGTAAAATCCTCGACCTGACCTGTCCATGAATACTGCGTTTGAAAGTACCAGATGTGATATTTTTTATGAATCTATTAAATATTGCAGGATCTAATATTGATGATAAGGCTTGATAAGAAAATTCCAATAATTTTATTGATCAAACTTATTTACCTTTTTAATTATTTCATCCTCTGTGTCTGACTTTTTCTGCCACTGTGATTCTAGCTATTTTACTTCTGTGAAAACTTCAGATGTGTACTCTTTGATAAGTTCTTCTTTCACCAGATGTTCACATACAGATTCAATAATATCTTTTGATAATCTTGAGGGTTTCACTGCTGCTTTATCTGCTTGCTTTATTTGTGCTTCCCAATCCTTGAATAGAATCTCCTTATGAAACTTATCTACCTAGGGTAGATTAGCTTCCTTTCTTGAGTCTGATGCTTGCCATTGAATGAATTTGCTTATTTTATTCTCGAGCTTCTCACATTCAAGTTTTTGGATAGCTACTTGTTGGATCATTATTTCTTTTGAGTCACAATAAGAGTCAATAATAGAAGCTTATTGGAAAATACTTTCTGTTGTTGCTTTAACTTAGAATTTACATCCAATGCTTCTTTGATGAATTTCTCTAATTGCAGTTGGCTTTGTAATATGGTCGTTGCTGCTTATAGTTGTGCTTGTCTCTCTGTGATCTCTGCTTGATTCTATAATTTAAGATTTTCAAAATCCTTTTGAAATTGGGCCATATTTGATTTCATTTTCTCGTTGGAATTAGATCTTTCTTGATCTAAAATTCTCTCGTGTTCTTGTATTTTGTCTTCCTTCTGCTTCAGCAACATTTTAACCTCAGTAGCTTTATCAACAGTGGCAGTAGCATATGCTCCTGCATACTGTGATAATTTAGTTAAATTTTCAGTAGGAGCAAACAAAGAATCCTTCTACAAAACGTCAACAGATTCATATGTGAGGTTTGAGACTGTTTCATCAGTTCTTCTCATTTTATTCCTCTTGAATACAACCTTATAACTAGGACTGTAGAAGATATTCAGCGACAAAATTTCTTCAATTTTTAAAACTATTTGTTCTGTTGGGTAGGCTAGTATGATCTCTCGATCACGAGTCTCTGGAACTTACTGTAGTGGATTAAATTTTTCCACTATCTTCTGGGAATGTCCAGGTGTCTGAAAAATAGTTACTTGATCAACATTGGGATTGGCTTTAGGAGTTTTAATTGCTTCAGAAAACTCATCCCATTCACTACTCAAATTCTTCGTTTGAGACTTTTCTGACTAATCAAGTGTGTCATGATTGTGTTGAACTTCTTGAGAAGTTGACTATGTTCCATTACCTTCTCTTTTTTCCTACATCTCTATCTCTTGGATTACCTGATCAATTATATTCTCTGGGTTATCCTTTCTGGATTCAGATTCATTTTCAGAATGATCTAAATTGTGAGATTGATGCTCTAATTGACCCGATTCATCCTCAGACATGTCTTTTATTTCATTATCCAAGCTGATACTTGTAGTAGGTTTGTTGACATCTTCAATAGTTAAAAAATTGAGAGGAACTCTCTCCAGTCCCTTATTTATGTATATTTGGAAGGCTTCCAAATCATCTTGGCTAAGTTGATTGGATGCAAATTTAATTATATTTGAAAAATTTTCGATGCTTTGGAAGAGATCATCAAATCCATCTATTTCCTTTACAAAAGGCTTCATTTTGAGCTCTGTGATGTAGTTTTTAATTACATAATTTGGATCATACAACCTCTTTTTCATTATTTCCACATTTAATAGATTAATATTTGAAACCTCTTTGTAGGTATGGTCAATATCAAAAAGTGAAAAAGTACCACACTGTAAAGGAAAATTAGGCTAAACAACCTTCTTAGCATCTTTCGGATGTTTAGTAATACCATTAACAAGATGGTAGGTTATCTCTGTTGCAAGAAATTTATTAGGGACATAATATGGTAGGACATGGGGGGAAGAATAACTCCCAAATATTCTGACATATGTAAAATTCTCCTCTGCAAACCACCTAGCCACAGAAAGAATATCTACAATAGCCTCTTCGAAAACCCTAGGGGCTTTCTTATTGAATATAATCTGGTGCATAGGCAACATGAATACATGAATTTTTTTATAAAAATGCAAATGGAAGTCTCAATACCAAAGGGCTCTATGGTAAATGTGGATTGGGGTAGGGTCTTGGGTATACCATTTCCATCCCATGGTAGGAAAACTAGAGGAAAAGCAGATTGTGTCCATGACATAGGTAGACATATAAAAGGGAGGTATTTCTCTAGATGAAATACTCCTTTTATTCCTATATTATGTGATGTGTTTGGCTAAACTTTCAGATAGGATATTTTCCCAATTCAGAATTAAGGAATTGACGATTGTGTCAATCAATGGAACCCAATCTACTGAAAACCTGGTGGTATCAGGTTTTGAAAACAATCTACACAACATACCAATAGCATAGAAATAAGGGGAAGGAATTTGGGCAGTTGGGTACATACCAATTTGATCTCACTTCAACTTTCCATGGTCTTCCTTACATTCCTTGATGACCTTCATGAGGTTTGGAAGCTCTGCTCTAAAGCTTTGCAGAAAAGCTTTGTCATATTTTTTTTGTGGGGAGGGTAGATGGTACATTTATTGTAAATCATCTGCCCTAAAATACCCTATGTTTTCTCCCTTTGAATCCTTGAATTTTCTATCATCTATGCTTAAGTGGTCAATTACCCACTTAACCATGTCTGTGTAAGGGAGAATTTTTGGCCTTGCAGCTACCTTGTGGACGAATGAACATGCAGCATCGAAGTAAGTCACTTCTGAAGTAGATGTTGTGCTTGTTATAGAGAATTTGGTTATTACCCTTGGATTTTTGTCTTCGAAGAGTTTATACATTGCCTCCTATGATGAACTTCCACAATCATTGTTGTAGGTGGTGTCTGAAAATAAGGGAGACATGTATGAATCTTCAGTAAATGGTGCTTGAGCAATCTCTTTGCCTTTCTTTCTCATTTAAATATTCTTCACTCCGTTAAGAGGTTTCCTGATTTCAAGTAAACAGAGCGAACATTAAAAGTATAGAGAATAGAGAGACAAATCCATCGTTTATATCAAACATGCACGAATAGATATGAATCTATTAAATATGATATTAATCATCGATAATCATTTCAAAATCAAATCTCTTACACCTTCGCACGAAATAGCTATCAATCAACTAAATTTTATAGATCTTAGATTTTGGTTTGATTTGAGACAAGTCATCTCCAATGCTTGAGTAATTAAATTCCATTCATTCGCATATTGCATCATATAACTTTTACCGTTTGTGATGTTTACCCATAAATTTAGCGAAATGCGATCTGCGCAAATTGTACATCTCAACTCTTACGCGGTAATCATATTTTCTTTTGGTTAATTTGTGAAAAATTCGAATTGCGCATTAAAGAAGTGAAGCGGCCACACTTTATAGGACTTAAGAGCTTTATGTTTATTGCTTTTTTGGCTCATCGGGTCCACGTAATGGCAACTTATATCGAATTACTTTATAAGTTTATTGTTTTTTAAATGAGGTGCGATGCGATAATGAGAATATAACGGTGATTGGAGTGTTTGCAAGTTAAAAACATAACTTCAGAAAAAGGCTTAGCGTGTTTCGCAGCTCGCATGACTTAACAAATTTCAAGTCTTTTTGTTTTGTAAGCTATGCGGTTTGCGATGCGCTATAAGGAATAAAGCAGAAAACTCAAAGAAAAACATTATTTCCTAAGTTTTTTTGTTTTTAAAGATAAAAATAAATTTCCTATTTATTTCTAAAGGGTCCCCATGTATTAAAATAAATGGGGGTCATTGTATAGCACAAAAATTGGCGATTCACTTGGGAGAACCAACTATCTCTGATTAAATTTTTGAAATTTCTAAAACTTTTTTGAAATAAAAATAGTTGCCGGAATTACTAAGCAATGAAATCTCTCTTGATTATATTTCATAAGAATCCCTCTTTTAAAGATATATGTATGAGGATATATATTAGTCTTTACTCAGTTCAAAAAGATAAAGCAGGTGGCTATTACAGATCAACTTTATAAATATTTACTCTTTTATCACAAATAGGCCTCTGTTCCAAAGAAATTTAAGCTTTTGGCCAGGGTTACCTTTTACCCAGCAATGATTCATTGTCCCATCCATTGGTTCTTACAATTTTCAAAAATAAATTCTAATTTTTGAAACTTTTCTTTTTGTATCATATTTTTATTTACTTAAAGGCCATTGTCTTGGCTTGGTAACCAAATGATGACAATGCCATTCACTAGTTGTAATTAAACTGATCAAGCTGGCTCTTGATGAGACCCCTTGTCCTCTTGATATAATCTCAAGTCATTACCCTATTTTGGTAGGAAGTATTGGTAATGTGAGTTCAACTATTTCCCTATGAACATGGTAAACAAGCTCGTGATGAGACTTATTATCTTTTAAGTTTTTCTAGTTATAATATTTTTTGAATTTCTTTCAAAAATTAATAATTTTCCCGGATGGGGTGAATCATTGGTCCTCTTAAGGATTCTGGATGATAATGTTGAGTTTTAGATTGATTTTCTGTAAAAGAGTCTTTACTATGTTAAATATTCTTTTCTTGATTGATAACAGAATAATCATCCTATATAAGGATGAGATTTCATCAGACAATAAATAACTTCAGTGAAATTACATCTTTCAGTGAAAATAAAATCTATTTTTCTTTCAAATATTTATATTGTTTTCGTAACACTTCTTATTTCTATAAGTGATAAATCAAAAAGGATCATCTGAGATTTTATTTTGAAAATCCAAAAATTTATACTAAGCAACTTTTATTTTTTCTAAGGAAAAGAAAAAGACACTAGTATACAGGGAATAGAAGGGGTTACCTCCTATGAAAAGTATTTTTTCAAAATCTGCCCATTAACAGGCAAAGAATCCTTTTTTCCTGATAGATCTTGCAATAAGAATGTCGATGGGCTTTTTTTTCAATTATTTGGAAAGGACCTAGCCAAAGTTTTTGAAACTTCATGTGTTTACCTTTTCCCTCATGCGCTTTGTCCCATTTCAATACCAAATCACCAATTTGATTTTTTTTTGGAGCAACAGAAGTTGAATCAAATGAGGCTTTTACTATCTGTTGATGATGTGCATGAGTATATTTAGCCTTTTCTCTTTCTTCCTCTAACTTAAGAATTTGACATTTTCTAAGTTGTAAAGAAGAAGCGGGAGATTCATCAATAAATTGAACTAAGGAAAGAGAGGGAATAACTACGTTGGTAGGAAGTATAACTTCTTTTCCATAAGCAAGAATGAATGGAGAAGTGACAATAGAACCTTTCTGAGTTATTCGATCTACCCAAAGAGAAAATGTTAATGACTTGTGCCAATTTTGTTGGTTTTGATCAACAGTTCTTTTGATTATTCTAATCAAGTTATTGTTTGTAGATTTTGTTAAACCATTTCCTTGCGGGTAACAATTTTCATAATACTTAAGTTTAAAACATATTTTAGTTGCCAATTCCATCATAGCAGTTCCTGATAAATAAGATGCGTTATCAAACATTAAAGCAGTAAATAAGCCAAACCTGGTTATGATATTTTGGTCGATGAAATCGATGATATTCTTAGAGTTGGATACTTTTAGTGGAATTTATTCCACCCATTTAGTAAAGTAATATGTGGTTGTGAGAATATATCTATGTTGTTTGGAAGAGTTAGGAACAATCTCACCAATTATATCTAATCCCCATTGTTCAAATGGTTGTTCAATATTGACTGGATATAATGGGAATGTTGGCTTCCTTTGTCTTCCAGATGCACTTTGACACAATTTTCATTTTCTTGCATATTCATGAGCATATTTGAAAGGTGTAGCCCAATAGTAACTTGCATGCATGATTTTTTATGCTATCTTATTTCCTCCAAAATGTCCTTTAGTTGGTCCATCATGGAGTTCTTGTAAGACTTTCTCTGCTTCGTATTTTTATAAGCTTCTTAAAATTACAGAATCAAAATTTCTCCTAAATAACACATCATTGATTAATTCATATTTCTTAGCCTTTAATCTCAAAGCCCATTTTGTTTTGTAATTGAGTTGATTCAGAGCATATCCATTCTTTAAATAAAATATGAGATCAGTGTATTGAGATTGTGCATCATTGAGGCTTACCTCCAATATTTGCACATTGTTACCTGAATCTTCCTCTAATGATAGATGGGATGATCCTGTAATCATTATGCAAAAACCTTGGTCTCTAACAATTTTAGAGGGTCTAATTTCTACATCATATTCTTGTAAAGCGGTGACCTAGATAGCCATTTTCTCGCCTAATTCTCTTTGCATCAATAGTTTTCTCACTGCAGAGAATGGAACTATGATTTTGGTGTGAGTTTCTAGGAGAAATGGCCTGAAATGATTTATAGCCTTAAAGACAACCAATTCTTGCTTTTTAACAGATGTGTAATTTAGTTCCTCACCTTGAAAATTGGAACTAAAAAATGATATTGGTGCTTCAATTTGTTGGTCATTAAGCTATGTTAAAACAACAACGTATGATGTATCCAATGAAAAAGTGTATAAAGTAGAAGGAGTAAGAAAATTGAGGGTAGTCAGGAATGGAGCGTTGATAATTGATTGTTTAATCAAATCAAATGCTTCTATTTCATTATGTCCCCATTTAAAGATATCATTTTTCTTAATCATGTTATGTAATGGTAAAAATATTTGTGAAAAGTCAGGGACAAACCTTTTAACAAAATTAATTTTGCCAAGAAATGACTGCATAGATTTATTGTTATGAGGGAAAAGAATTATTTTAATCTCTTCAATTCTTCCAGGATCAATATAGATTCCTCTTTTTGACACAATTAATCCTAAAATTTTTCCTTCATCTAATGCAAAAAATGATTTCTTTGGATTTAAGGAGATGCCATACCTTTTGCATTGCTCAAAGATTTTCTTTAGGTCATTCACATGACTGGTTACTTGTTTAGAAAAGACTGTAATGTCAGCTAAATAAATAACCACTATTTTATTTATGAGCCCCCTAAAAGTTGTGTCCATAGCTTTCTAAAATGTGGCGCCTACATTAATTAATCCAAATGGCATCTTTTGATAGGTGTAAGTTCCCCACTTAGTCCTAAACGTAGTGTTTAATCTATCCTCTGGATGTACGAGAATTTGGTTATATCTTGAGAATCCGTCTAGAAAGGACACGAGTTCAAAACCAACTACTATCTACAATACTTGTTCCATGGTTGGTAATGGAAAGTTGTCCTTCTAACAAGCTTTGTTTAAATTACTAAAAGAAATGAAAATAATAATATCTCCATTCTTCTTCCTCACAGGTACCAAGTTCGATACCCATTTATAATTCCTGACTGGAAAGATGATTTTTTCCTTGAGGAGTTTGTTTAGTTATGTTTTGATTTGATTTTCTAGATTTGGATGAATGTTCCTCAATTTCTGCTGTATAGGTTTTTCTTCTGAGATCATAGGAATTGTGTGTCAAATCACATAAGTGTCATATGTTTCAAGAATAGTGTAATCCCATGAAAAGAAACTTTTGTACATTCTAAACAATCTGATAAATGATAATCTTTCTTTGGAAGATATGCCAAGACCTAGATTGACATTTTGAGGTTTTTCATCCGTTCCTAGATTTACTAACTCAAACCTTAAGGTAGAGCTTTGAGTTTTTGATTTAGTATCTCTTTTAAACCTATCTTTCAGATCATATAAGTCTTCTAACTTGACAACAGACTTAGGAATAGGATTTTTGTCTTATTATTTCTCAATCTGAATGTCATGTTCATTTTCATCCAAAATTTGACTATCATAATATCCTTCAGATGTCAATAAATCTATGATATCTGAATCATTATTGAATACTCTCCAATTGGTAATATTATCAAGAATGGATGGCCTAAAAATTAATTCAATAGAAAATCTATCAGGACTAAACTCTTGAGATGGGATTAACTTTGATGCTACATTAGCCAGTAGATATGCACTAGCATTCTACATTATAGGTACAGAAGAAATGTTGAACGCTAAGAAATGAATGGTTAATTCTTGGACTTATGATTGGAAATGCTTTAAATGTCCAGAATTACAATGAATAGTATCTCTTACTTGTCTAACAATGATTTATGAATCTCCTAGGACTTTCAAATATTTGATATTAAGATCAATGGCTTTGTACAAACCTTGAACTAATGCTTCGTATTCAGCTACATTGTTTGTACAATCAAATTCTAATATGCAGGCTAACATGGTCTTTTATCCTTTTGGGTTTATTAAAATACATCCAGCGCCCTCACCATCTTCAGATTTAGAACCGTCAAAATAAAGAGTCCAAAATAAAGAACTAACTACTGTTCTATCTACAAAATTTATACATTTAGAACTATCTAGCTTGGAAAAATTCTCAATCTGAGAAACAATTGCATTATTAAAAAAAGGTGATGGTTGAGCATTGAAATTTCCCAAAAACGACCTTGTTGAGTAGTTTCTAATAATATTATTATTGAATTCTACTAGCTCATTTACTCCTTCGAGATCGGTGACTATATGCTTCAAGAAATTTTCACGGTTTACCCGAATTTGATTTGGCTTTCTATTATATGGTAACCACATATGCGACCAGTCTATTGTGAAATAACCATGAAGTTTTTCAAGCCAGTTCCAGCGTAAAACTAAGCCATAAAATTCAGGAATATTAGCCACCAGTATATCAATTATTTGAGTAATATTGGGATTTGATGACAATTTGATGGAAACATAATTTATTTCTCCTACCACCTCTACTATGGTTCTATCAAGTTGTACTATATGAACATGGTAACTTTGAGGAGTTATGTTCAACTTAGCACAGACTAATTTTGGCATTATATTAGAGGAAGCCCTTGAGTCTATCAAATAGTTATGAACGTTTTTGTTATAGATCTCATAGGTTACGAGAAATGGAGGAGTATGAGAGATGGATCGATCACCTATCATAATCAAGTGTGTAGCATCTATTTTCATTGAAGGAGAAGATGGCTTACCCATTTCATTAGCAGCTTGTACTATTACTGTAGCAGGTAATTTTAAAGAAGGAACCGCATTTAAGTCTCTAAGTAAGATTTTCTGTTGCTGATTCAATTTAGTGAGCTCGTGAATTGAAATGTTGGCCCTGGTTTTCTTAATATCTTCAACTACATTATACTCAATAGTGTCTGAGACTACCATTGTCTTAGATGCAGGTGGAGTATTTGAAGTAATGGGATTTTTTTTGTGTAGCCTTTGAAGTAGAATTTTTTCTTACTGATTATCCTTAGCAGGAGTTGAAATATTTTTCTGTTGATTTGGTTGCATTGCTTCATTAGTATTTTTTATCCTTGTGCTCACAGATAAAGCTTCATGTTTTTCTTCATTTGGTAGTATGAAATCCCACATTCCATTTAGTTCAACTTCTGCTTCCTTTGTTTTCTCTTCCTCTGTTTCTGGATCGGATTCAACATTAGCTATGATATTTGGAGGTTGAGTATTATAGTACTAACCTTTCTTAAAGTTTCTGAAAGTATTTTTTGAGCTAGAATTTTTAGCTACTTGTTTCTTGATATCTTCCATCTCATTTTTCATAGTCTTCAAAACTTTTTGAATACCTTCTATGTCAAAAGGATCTTTTGGCAGTTTCTTTTTAGAATCATCTTTAAAAGATACCTTCTTTGATTTTAAATCTTCTTTAATTCTTTTTCTCAAGAGCGGTTATGCATTTCTATACAGATAGATATTCTTTCATGTTTTCTGCAAGTGTTGGCAGTTTTTCTCTAATAAAAATAGCTATATTGGATGGAAGAGATGAAATATACCACTCAATTTTAACTTATGTTCCAGGAACTGTTGTAGCAGGAATTTTATTGAGTAATTTATTAAATCTTGAATTGAAATCTTTTATCTTCTCACCTATTTTAGATTTTAAATTTGAGAAATCATTGATGAGCGTAGCAGTGGTCATGTCATCCCCAAACTTAGCTAGAAATTGTTCTTCGAACATATTCCAGCTAGTTATAGAGCGGGCAGGCATTGAAAAATATCAGGATTTCGCGGATCCTTTTAAAGTATATGGAAATAATCTTACAATGCAATCCTCTTCAACTAATCCATTTATATTGACAACTAACATAAAATTATGAATGTGTTCTTCTGCCGGAAGACGATCATCAGGATTAAATTTAGGTAACCATGTTTCAGGTGATTTTGGTAGAGCATGAAGAGGAGCGACCATATTTACAGCCCCTGTATTGCTCCAATGATTTACATTTGGTGGAGGTACTTGGCCTGCCATTGGATTTTGAATAGGTTGGTTGGATGGATTTTGAGTTGAAGAAGAGGCAGGCTAAGTGCTAGGACTAGTTGAAGGGATATTAGTTTAAGTATAGGAACTAGTCAAAGTAACACTGATTGTTGGAATGGAAGTTGTGGAAGTGAGTGGAGGTAATGGAGGTTAATGGGATAAGATCTCGTTGGCGATTGACTCTGATTGAGTCCTATTTAGTTTCTTTCAAGTACTATCAATGGGAAATTCAAAAGGAATAATTCTTGTCTTTTGACTTTCCGATCGAGTTAATATTCTTCGAGGTTGTAAAGAAGACGAAATACTGATATCTGATATTTGAGAAGATTCAAGATTTTCAGCAAAAATGGATACTCTCTCTAAATTTCTATAAAATACTGAACTTCTGGGGAAGCTTGATGGGAATCAGGAGACAATATGGGTTGAGTATCACTAGGAGACTTAGGAGAAGGATGATCAACTTCATATTTTAAAGATGAGGATTTAGATAATTTTCTAGAAGTTGATGGGGATATAGAGGGAGAGAGATTCTTTGTTTGACCTTTAGATTGATCAGATCTTTTTTCCATTCACAAGGCCCTCCTTCTAGCGTAGAATGTTGAGACCTCGGAATTCTGCTGCTGGAACATGGGGGAAAACCACGTGGTCCAGGTCTTAAAGCAAATCCTTTTCCATTTGGTGTAGTGGCTTCGACTGGGGATAATGGGACCAGTTTCCCAATAATGATGCTTTTCAGGGTGTTGTGATTATGCAAATGGATAATGATTTTAATCTATCATTTGCATCTATCTAAACTATTTATTCTACTATATACCCGGGGTGTTTCTTCCTTTATGCGATCTAAAGAGATATCCATCAACTGTTAGTAATATAGATCATTTAGCAGTTGAAAGAGATGAAAATTATGTAAGATTGTTCTTCTAACAAAGTAGTTTGACTAGAAGAATTGTGAAAAATATATTGCATTGATATGTGTGATTATACAATAAATAATAAATCACAGACAAATATTAGAACAGAATTGCATGTAACATTAATCTATAATAACGTTTCAAATATATAATGCAATAAAAATATGATTGTCAATCTATGAAGTAAGACTTAATACAAGTGAATAAAAGTACCATATGTACGAAGTTCTACTCATGTAAAATGATAGTAATTGATGTGCTCTTTACTTTAAAGCAATTTAAAGAGTACAGTAGTGCAACATCAGTTAAACAGCTTTAATTTTCAAAAGATAACATATGTGTTCCATTAATTCATCAAAGCATTCACAAACTTACAATAGTGCATTCTTTGCAAATGTTTTTGACAAATTTCTAGACCCTTCTCTAAATGCATGAGAGGGGTTTAAAGACTAAACTAAATATGTTCTAAAATAGATTATTACAAAAATATAGAGGAGGTTTCAAACACCCATCCTCGTAAGACTAACTTAAAATACAATCTAGGAAAATAAAGTAACAATATTGATTTATTCTTTTGGATTTGGTCATGAAGTTGACAAATATCAAGCATGGGCTTGAGCTGAGTTGGCTACAAAATACTTGATCTGGCCTGTCCATTGAATACTGTGTTTGAAAGTATTGGTTGTGATATTTTTGTTGAATCTGTTATAGACTACAGGATCTGATATTGATGATAGGGTTTGATCAGAAAATTCCAATAATTTTCTTAATCAAACTTATTTACCTTTTTAATTATTTCATCCTGTGTGTTTGCCTTTTTTTGCCACTGTGATTTTAGCTATTTTACTTCTAAGAACACTTCAGATGTGTACTCTTTGATAATTTATGCTTTCAGTAGTTGTTCACGTACATATTCAATAATTTATTTTGATAATCTTGAGGGTTTAATTGTTGCTTTATCTGCCTGCTTTATTTGTGCTTCTTGATCCTTGAATAGGATCTCCTTATGAATCTTATCTATCTGGGGTAGATTATCTTCCATTCCCAAGTCTGATGCTTGCCATTGAATGTATTCGCTGATTTTCTTCTCAAGCCTCTCACATTCAAGTTTCTAGATAGCTATTTGCTGGATCAATATTTATTTTGAGTCACAATAAGAGTCAATAATAGAAGCTTGTTGGAAAAATTCTTTATGTTGTTGCTTTAACTTAGAATTTACATCTAACGCTTCTTTGATGAATTTCTATAATTGCGGTTGGCTTTGTAATCTGGTCATTTTTGCTTCCAGTTGTGTTTGTTTCTCAGTGATCTATGCTTGATGTTGTAATTTAAGATTTTCAAAATCCTTTTGAAATTTGGCTACCTTTGATTTCATTTTCTCGCTGGAATTAGATATTTCTTGATCTAACAGTCTCTCTAGTTCTTGTATTTTGTCTTCCTTCTGCTTTAGCAACATTTTAACCTCAGTAGCTTTATCAACATTGGCAGTAGCATATGCTCCTACATACTGTGACAATTTAGTTAAATTTCCAGTAGGATCAGACAAGGAATCTCTCCACAAAACTTCAACAAATTCATCTGTGAGGTTTGAGACCATTTCATCAGTTCTTCTCATTTTATTCCTCTTAACTATAGTCTTATAGCTAGGACTTAGAAGATATCTAGCGACGAAATTTCTTCAATTTGTAAAACTATTTGTTCTATTGGGTAGGACGATATGATCTCTCGATCATGAGTCTCTGGAACTTGTTGTAGTGGATTAACAATTTCTACTATCTTCTGGGAATGTTCTAGTGTCTGAAAACTAGTTACTTGATCAACATTGGGATTGGCTTTAGGAGTTTTAATTGCTTCAGAAAACTCATCCCATTCACTAATCAAATTCGTCATTTAGGACTTTTTTGAATGATCAAGAGTGTCATGACTGTGCTGAACTTCTTGAGAAGTTGACTATGTTCCATTGCCTTCTCTTTTTTCTTGCATCTCTATCTCTTGGATTACCTGGTCAATTATGTTCTTTGGGCTATCCTTTATGGATTCAGATTCATTTTCAGAATGATCTGAATTGTGAGATTGATGCTCTGATTGACCCAATTTATCCTTAGAAATGTCTTTTGTTTCATTATCCAAGCTGATACTTGGAGTAGGTATGTTGGAATCTTCAATAGTTAACAAATTGAGAGGAACTCTCTCTAGTCTCTTATTTTTGTATATTTGGAAGGCTTCCAAATCATATTGGCTAAGTTGACTGGATGCAAATTTAATTATATTTGAAAACTTTTCCATGCTTTGGAAGAGATCATCAAATCCATCTATTCCCTTTACAAAAGGCTTCATTTGAGCTCTGTGATGTTATTTTTAATTACATCATTTGGATCATACAACCTCTTTGGCATTACTACCAAATTCAATAGATTAATCTTCGAAACCTCTTTGTAGGTATGCCAATATCAAAAAGTGCAAAAATACCACACCATAAAGGGAAATTAGGCCAAACGACCTTCTTAGCATCTTTCAGCTATTTAGTAATACCATTAACAAGCTGGTAGGCTATATCTCTTGCAAGAAAATTATCAGGAACATAATATGGTAGGACATGGGGAGAAGCATAACTCCAAAATACTCTGACATATGTAAAATTATCCTCTATAAACCACCTATACGTAGAAATAATATATGCACTAGCGTCTTCGAAAACCCTAGGGACTTTCTTATTGAATATAATCTAGTGCATAGGCAACATGAATCCATGACAATTTTTTTAAAAATGCAGATGGAAGTCTAAATCCAAAAGGGATCTGTGGTAAATGTGGATTCGGGTAGGGTCTTGGGTAGTCCATTTCCATCCCATGGTAGGAAAACTAGAATAAAATTAGATTGTGTCCATGACATAGGCAGACATATAAAAGGGAGGTATTTTTCTAGATGAAATACTCATTTTATTGCTATATTATATGATGTTTTTGGCTAAACTTTCAGATAGGATATTTTCCCAATTCAGAATTAAGGAATTAACGATTGCATCAATCAATGGAGCCCAATCTACTGAAAACCTAGTGATATTAGGTTTTGTAAAAAATCTACACAACATACTGGCAGCATAGCAATAAGGGGAAGGAATTTGGGCAATTAGGTATGTGCCGAGTTTATCTTGATTCGGCTTTCCCTAGTATTCCTTCCATTCTTTAATGAACTTCATGAGGTCTGGATGCTCTGCTCTAAATATTTGTAGAAAATCCTTGTCATATTTCTGCTACGGGGAGGGTAGATGTTACATTTATTGTAAATCTTCTGCCCTAAAAGACCCTATGTTTTATCCCTTTTAATCCTTGAATTTTCTATCATCTATGCTTAAGTGGTCAATTACCCACTTAACCATGTCTGTGTAAGGGAGAATTTTTGGCCTTGCTGCTACCTTGTGGATGAATGAACATGCAACATTGAAGTAAGTCGCGTATGAAGTAGATGTCGTGCATGTTGTAGCGACTTTGGTTATTACCCTTGGATTTTCGTCTTCAAAGAGCTTATACATTGCCTCCCATGATGAACTTCCACAATCCTTGTTGTAGGTGGTGTCTAAAAATAAGGGAGACATGTCTGAATCTTTAGTAGACGGTGTTTAAGCAATCTCTTTGCCTTTCTTGCTCATTTCAATCTTCTTCACTCCGTTAAGAGGTTTCCTGATTTCAAGTAAATAGAGCGAACATTACAAGTATAGAGAGCAGAGAGACAAATCCATATTTTATATAAAATATGCATGAATAAATATGAATCTATTAAATATGATATTAATCACCGATAATCATTTCAAAATCAAATCTCTTACACCTTCACACGAAATAGCTATCAATCAACTTAAGTTGTTAGATCTCGGATTTTGGTTTGATTCGACACAAGTAATTTTTCATGCTTGAGAAATTAAATTCCATTCATTCACATATCACATCATATAACTTTTACCGCTTGTGATGTTTACCCATAAATTCAGTGAAATGTGATCTGCACAAATCACACATCGTAACTCTTATGCGGTAATCGTATTTTCTTTTGGTTAAGTTGTGCAAAATGTGAATTGCGCATTCAAGAAGTCAAGTGGCCATGCTTTATAGGACTTTAGAGCTTTATGTTTATTGCTTTGTTGGCTCACCGGGTCTGTGTAATCACAACTTATATCAAATTTATTTATAAGTTGATCATTTTTTAAATGAGGTGTGATGTGATAATGATAATATAACGGTGATTGGAGTGTTTGCAAGTTTAAAACATAACTTTAGAAAAAGGTTTAACACGTTTCGCAGCTCGCATTTCACGTCTTTTTGTTTTGTAATATATGTTGTTTGCGATGCGCTCTAAGGAATAAAGCATAAAACTCAAAGAAAAACTTTATTTCCTAAGTTTTTTGTTTTTAAAAATAAAAATAAATTTCCTATTTATTTCTAAAGGCTCCCCATTTATTAAAATAAATGGGAGTTGTATAGCACAACAACTGCTAATGGTGGTTTCTAATGTATATATAGGGTAATATGAGGAGAAGCAAGAGTCCTATTCTTTTTCTTTCTCTACCCATGGTTGAAAGTCATCCTCAACAAGAGGTTGAGCTGATGGGTATAATACAAGTTGTTTTCTTGATTTCCCATTGCGATGGTATTGTTCCCAACCCTACAACTAATGTATGCATCAACAATGGCTAACCAAGGTCTTCATAGATGAGTGGGATACTCCTAAGAATCAATAGAGAATTTTACATATTGTACGATACCTTCATATGCCACCATGGATCTATGAGAAAATTGTAACACAACAGAGGTCTTCCTTAGAGATCCTTGGATTTTAAGTTTAAGCATGGTTTAATTGGTCATGACATTGATTGAAACTCATATATAAATGAGAGTATTTGGAACTAAAATTTCATTAATGTTCACATATACTACTAAGCTCTCAGGATCTAAGTACTTGGGGATGATTAACCTTGCAAGCATAAGATCGACTAACGACCATATGACATTAATAGTAGGGGCATCCTTTTTATTTCTCCTAAGAATTCTAAGACATTCATCCTTAATGAATTTGTTTTATATAGGAACATATTTGATGGATTGAAGGAGAGGGATACCGAAACATACATTTTTTCATTTCTCTCATAAGTTCAACTTCTTCTCAGGTGTTTTCTTTGTGGGTTGTCAACCTTTTATGATAGGAAGGTTTTTTTTTTGTGATTGAGGTACATGTTATTCCTTCTCCTCAATATTCTCTGTTGGAGGATGTGGATGAAAATTTGGAAGGAAATTCTAGGAGCTAAGCTTTATTTCCTATATTTACACAACATAAGTTTGGCAAGTAATTTCTCCATTATAGTCTAGATGCGCATGCTTATTGTCAGAATTCAGATTTGGCTAGGTAAAAATTTGTGTTTTATTTGGAGAAATGTTTTTGGGTGCTTGATATTTGTTAGGAGGAAGCATTATAGTAGATGGTTGGGCCACTTGAGGTCTCCATCATTGTGATAGATTACCCCATTGAGGAGGGTGAGTAGGATATGGCTAAAAGGGAGGAGTAACATAATGACGAGGATATGTGAAATGAGTGGGAATAGGCCAAGCTGAAGGGTTAGGATGACACTAAGGTTGACAATGAGAATTATAATTAGCATTGGAAGGATAGGGGAAGTTCACACCTTGTTCGAACTACCTAAGGGCTTGTGGATCCATGCTTCCTTCTCCTCCTTGGTATACAACCTTTAAAACTGGAAATCATGGAAACTTATCAATGGAATTCTTTTCCTCACGTATAGAATATATTTCTATAAAATTCAAAGGACATTCAATCCTACGATGTATTTATTGCATTGAGGAAAGAATATGGATATTTGCTTTTTTATTCCTCTTATTTTCTATTGATCTATAAGGTTTCCATTTGCATGGAAAATGTATGTAATGTTTCAGTATTCATGTCCTCTGACATACCACCTATCTCATTTTTAGTAATCAAAGAGAATGAAGAGGGAATTACCAAGATTTTGTTTGCTCTACCTATTTTTCTAGCATCCCTTGAATGATTTTTCAATATCATTTTGATATCATCATAAACGATCAGATATATACCTCCATTAGCTAATAGGTTAAGTGTTCCCATTAGCTTTTCCTCGACTCCTCAGAGTAGGGGTAGCTCCATTGAGTCTAGATCCAAGGTGTAATTTTGTGCCCTTCTTGTATAGTCATAAGTCTTTCATACAACAACAAACTAAAAAATGAAAGTGTCGAGATATTATATAATAAAACCATATAAGCATTGGGGAAATGGTTTAATTTTTTTCATTTTATCCTCTCCATATGTCTCTCTAATGGGAAATGTGAATACTTTTGGTTGTTTATCTTCATACATAGTGTTTGTGGAGTGTGAAGGTATTTCTCCTTCTGCAATCTCCTCAAGGATCCTCGCTTGATCACTAAAAAGGGCCTCAAAAGTCGCTATGGACATGGAAGTAGGATCATAGTCATCCAAGAGAGTTTGGATACTAGTGGAAGTGGTGGTTTTTGGTGAGAATTTTCCTATTTGTCCCTAATTCTTCGAGGCATAAAAGAAAGAAATGTAAAATTTCTTCATTGTATATTTTTTTTGAAAAGAATATGCTAATAATTTTTTATTTTTATAGGATAAAGAGAGAGTAGATCAACTAAAGAAAAATATAGTACATACTTTGATGCCTTCCCAACAACGGTGCTAAAAAGTGATGGCCCTCAATATTGCATCAATAATGCTACAAATCCCAAGGGTCTCTACTTTTACTGTCAACCAAAGTTTCGTATAGTATTAAGAGGGGCCAACACTATATCTGCAACAATCACTATATCTTCCCTTTGTTGAATTTTATTTACTGAGATGAAATCCTGTAGTACAAAGACCAATCTTACTATTTTTATAAATGCTACAGGAAAAACTGAAATTGCAGGAAATGAAGGACAAAAAACAAACCTAGGGTAACTAAAATAAAGGAAGGAAAAAAATTATATTTGCAATGAAATAAAATAAAACATATTTTATCATGAAAGGAAATCAGGCACATTTCTAAAATAAAGCTTGTAAACAATAAACCTTAATTGTGCAGGAAAGAAGAATTTTCTAAAACTATCAGAAAAAAGGAAAATACATGGTCTCTCTTCTTCCAAATTCCATTCTTATTGTTCCAAGAAAATTTTATACATAAAATAAGGAAAATCATGAGTTGAATGCAAATCTGAGTGATTTTTGGAGGTGAGTTGCAAAATGCAACATGAGCCCCTATTTTGCTACATGGGGAAATATAATGAGTAGTGGAATATCATAATTGCATGGTTGGAAAGGAAAGGATCTAATGAAAGGTTATAAAATGACAAAGCACACATGTCTAAGTCATCACATCATCTTGTGGTAGGGTTGATCCAATAAAGTGCAAGGCTATATGGTTTCTTGTAGTTGAAAAATAGGGGATTGTGGAAAAATAATAAATAGTGAATGATGGACAACAAATAAACAAAAATAAAGTGAGCAAGATTCAAGAATAATAATTATATTTTAAAAATGTAACCATGACAAATATGATCACCTAATGCTAAAATAATGTGCAAGAAAAGACGACTCATAAACTAGCTAAATAACCTTGCATAAAAGTAATGTTAAGAAATAAGTTGTAGATATAAAAAAATGCATGAAAAAAAATGGTACAAAATGGATCTTGAGCACCTTGGGTGGGAATTAACCCAATAAAGCTAAAAACACTTAAGAAAAATCTAGATTAAGAGCTGAAATAAAAAATCACTCCCATTTATTGAAAATTTTCTTGTACATGGAAAAATTTGCATAACTTGAACCCTAAACAGCTTGTCCTAATGCTATAAATTATTATTATGTTGCTTCTACTTGTTCTATTTGGATACTCGATCCCTCTATTTATATAACATTGGTAGGGGAAAATCTCCTTGAGGGGATGACTTCTTTCCCTCTGAAATCCATAAAAAAATGGATCATGTTTCCTGGGTCACCAAGCAGCATTCAGAAGGAGTATTTATTGTCCTTAACTTGTTGTGTTGGAAGTATTTTGTTGTAGAGAGTAGGACCCATGAATATATCTAGATATATATCCTCGAAACTTGTGCAAAATCCCTTTTAATCTCCTATACAATAGTCATGTTAGGAACATAAAGCATGAAAAATATCCTTGACTCTCCTAATAACTCATTAAGCTTGGAAAGTGTTATTAAGTAAAAAAAGGAAGGTTTATTATTTCCTCTATGTTCCTAGGAGTGGTTAGATGAGCCTTATGTTTTACTTATTTGGGAGGCCCATCATTGTACTTATGATAAAATTATACATCTTCATGAAAGCATATTGAATCACCTGACGCAATGAGTGCTAATATTTGAAAAAATCAGTGCTAAACTAAGACAAATAGCTTAGAATTACTAAAGGAATTTATCATGCTTTAT
This sequence comes from Pinus albicaulis, assembly GCA_034641835.2. Taxonomy (NCBI): domain Eukaryota; kingdom Viridiplantae; phylum Streptophyta; class Pinopsida; order Pinales; family Pinaceae; genus Pinus; species Pinus albicaulis. The sequence goes on along the minus strand of CM076575.1, from coordinate 1,661,788,333 downwards.
AAGGTTGTATTCTACCCCTATTTAGTGAATAATAAGAGATTTGGTACCTCGTGGTGAGAAAGATGTATGTAATAGTCTTGAACTCAAGTAATGAAGGTTATTGATTTTTTATGATGGTATTCAAATTGAATTTTATTTGGGAAGTAAGAGCACAAATACAGAGATAGTGTTGAATCTTTGGTTAAACTAAGAGGGGGGGGGGGGGGTGAATCAGTTTAACACATACCTGAGATTTTTAAGTTTTCATCAAACTTATTTACAGCTTAAAATGTGAACAATCTTAAAATGTTGCAGCTAGTATTAAATTAATGTGACATCAACCTTATTGTGAGAGCAACAAACAATTAAACAGATTGAGTGGATCATATCAGCATATAACCAACACATAGGGACAGCAAATGTGTTGGGTATGTGTTATATTCTTTCCACGACTAAGCACGCACGGGGGGGTAAGAGGGGGGGCGATAGCCCCCCCTTTGCGCTGGGCGCAACGGGGGGGTCACAGGGTAGTGCTCCGGCGAAAGTTTTTGGTCCTTAATTTCCGGCGGGTAGTCCGCGTCCATGGTTTTGCACATGGTATTGGGGTACGATGGTTTTCGGCCCCTGGTATTTTTGTAGATCCGGTCAAGGGAACTACGGTTATGATCTAATCCAGGGTTTATGGATTGGGGTTTATGTATGCTTCAGCATGTATATATATGTGTTGTAACACTAAAAGGAATATAATGAAAAATCAAGCTCAAAATCCGATTTTGATCCAGGGGAACATCTCTGTGTTTATCTGTTTTTATGTTTTATGCTCTCGCTATTGTTTATTTTATGTTATAAGATTCATGTGTAGATAATTTATGTTCAGGTTTAAAACCTACATTTGGTATCATAGTTGTTTCGGCTTCAAGGGGACGCCTTTGCTGCTGAGGGTTTTTTTTTCTTGGGCCTGAGTTAGACCATGTTCAGTGGGAAATTTGCGGGATCAATTCTTGTGGTGGAAGAAGATGGCGAGTGGTAGAAAGATAGAGATCGAGGAATTTAATGGTCAGAGTTTTGAGTTGTGGAAGCTCAAGATGGAGGATCTGCTAGTGGATAAAGATCAGTGGATCGTGGTAGATCCAGGTACTAAACCAACGACAATGTCAGATGAAGACTGGAAGAAACTGGATCGGAAGGCTAAGAGCACAATACGGTTGTGTGTGTCAGATTCAGTATTGTTGAATGTATCTGGGGAAGCTACGGCGAAGAATTTGTGGGAAAAACTTGGGATTTTGTACCAATCTAAGTCTCTGGTGAATAAGTTGTTCCTGCGGAAAAAGTTGTATAACCTGAGGATGAAGGATGGAGACTCGGTGACAGAGCATCTGAACGCCTTCAATACTGTGGTAAGTCAGCTGTCATCTATTGATATTAAAATATCAAATGAAGATAAGTGCATCATTTTGTTGTGTTCTCTACCAGATTCGTGGGATAGTCTGTTTATTGCAATAAGTAGCTATACAACTACCTTGAATTCTGATGACATTGTCTCAGCCTTGTTGTCGGAGGAAATGAGCCAGAGAAATATGGAGGGCCAGAATGGAGATGCCTTATCCGTACGGAAGGTCCTAATGAAAACAAGAATAAGGTTTCGAGTGGGAGATCGAAAATATCCTGGAAAGTTTGTAAAGGTGTGCTAGAAATGCGGAAAGGAAGGGCACTACAAAAAGGACTGCAGATCTAAAGCTCCTAAGAAAGGAAAGGGATCTAATGATGCTCCTTCTGTAGAGGAAAAAACCACCTCAGATGAAGGTGGGGATGTGTATTTGGCTTCTTCTTCAAATAAACATGTATATCATGAGTCATGGTTGATCGAATCGGGTGCATCCTTTCACTTCACTCCTCAAAGGGAGTGGTTCTGCGAGTATGAGAAATATGATGGCAATGATGTCTTCTTAGGTGATGATAGGAAGGCCAGAATCGTCGGACGTGGAAAATTCAAGCTGAAGCTGTAAGGTGGAAGGATTAGAACACTTCCTGGTGTTCTGCATATTCCTGCATTGGCCAGAAATCTGATTTCTATAAGCAAGATGGATGATGTGGTAAAATGTATTCCTAGAAAAAGATTCTGCAATGGTCTCGAGCACTGGTATTAATGCGGGGAGTTTGGACTGGAACTCTATACAAGCTACAAGGTAGCACTGTTATTGATGGGTTTAACAGTTCTGTGGTTCCTTAAAGTGGAGCGGAAAGCCTAGCTATCTCTGGAGAAAAGACCATGCTATGGAATCAAAGGCTTGAACATATTGGAGAGAAGGGCCTTTGGATACTGAATAGAAATGGTATGGTAGAAGGCATGTCTAATTTCTCTCTGGATTTTGTTTTCCAGTGAACATTGTGTATATGGGAAGAAGAATCAGGTGAGTTTTCCTTCTGGTGCTAAGAGCGCAAACAAGATATTAGAACTTGTGCACAGTGATGTGTTTGGACCTATGTCAGTTCCATCACTGGGAAAGTCTGTGTACTATGTTTCATTCATAGATGACTTCTCAAGGAATACATGGATATATTTCTTGAGGAATAAATCTCAAGTCTTTGACAAATTTAAAGAATTTAAGGCACTGGTGGAAAAGCAGATAGAGAAGAAGATAAAGGCATTGAGGACAGACAATGGTGGGGAGTTCTGTAAGAAGTGTGGTATAGCACAGAAGAAGACTACTCCATACACACCTCAACAAAATGGAGTTTTAGAAAGAATGAATAGAATGCTAATGGAAAAGGAAAGAAGCATGCTCAGTGGTACTGGGTTAGGACAAGAATTCTGGGCAGAGGCAGTGGAGACTACATGTTAATTAGTTAACAAATCACCTTCATCAGCGTTGGAGGATAAGACTCCACATGAGGTATGGACTGGTAAGAAACCCTCCCTTTCACATCTAAGGGTATTTGGAAGTGATGCATATGTACATGTTCCAAAGGAGAAAAGGACCAAGTTGGATAATAAATCTAAAAGGTGCATCTTTATTGGGTATAAGGATGGTTGTGTCATGCTTCCTCTGGGAACCCGCAAACAAGGAAGGTTGCATGCTCCTATGCTCAGATGTGGTGTTTAGAGAAGTGAAAGATGTTTACAAGGAACACGAAGTCCAATCAAAGGAACCAGGTGATAGAGTTTGAGCTAAAGGAGGATGAATCGACTCACAAATGATTGAAGACTTTCAAGATGAAGAGCCACAAAAATCCAAATTTTGAGAAGACTAGCCTGGAAAGAAGGCAGCTAGAAAGGTATAGTCCATCTCCTTTCTGTTCAAATTTTGCTTTAACAATCACTGATGATGATCCCAAAACTATCAGGGAGGAAGTGGATTCAAAGGGTGGAAAACTCTGGAAGGAGGCCATGGTCGATGAAATGACATCCTCGTACAAAACGATGCATGGGATCCGGTGGAGTTGCTGAGAAGGAAGCTCATCGGGAGCAAATGGGTGTTTAAGAAGAAGATGAATGTAGAAGGCAAGGTGGAGAAATACAAAGCTCGATTGGTAGCGAAAGGTTATTCCTGTGTGCCGGGAATTGATTTTGGTGATATTTTTCTCCGTTGCCAAAGTTACTGCCTATTAGATTACTTTATCTCGTTGTCACGTATTTGATTTCGAGACAGAAATTGTATGGGATGGAAGACAACATTTCTCACTTGGGATCTAGAAGAGGAGATCTACATGAAGCAACCTGAAGGCTTTATAGTGAAGGGTAAGAAAGAACTGGTATGCAAGTTGAAGAAGTCTCTGTATGGGTTAAAACAGTCACCAAGGATGTGGTATCAGAAATTTGATACCTATATACGGGGACTTGGCTTCACCAGAAGCAAGGAAGATCATTGTGTTTATTTTAAATTAACTGGTGATCGTGTTATATATCTGGTCTTGTATGTGGATGATATGTTGTTGATTGGAAATGACAAAGAAATTATCCAAGATTTGAAGACCCAATTGTTCTCCAAATTCGACATGAAGGATATGGGTGCTGCAAACTATATTTTGGGCATGGAAATTAAGAGAGATCGGGCAAAGAGGAAGCTCTGGTTAAACCAGAGGAAGTATGTCGAGACTATATTGCAGAGATTCAATATGCAGGATAGTAAACCGGTGAATGTTCCTATTCCTGTAGGTGTAAAGCTGTCTGCTGAACAGTGTCCCAAGACACAAGAAGAAGAGGAGTATATGTCCCATGTTCCATATGCAAGTGCAGTGGGTAGCCTGATGTATGCAATGGTCTCTACTAGACCAGACATTGCACATGCAGTGGGAGTATTGAGCAGGTTTATGTCAAACCCAGGGAAGGAGCATTGGACAACAGTGAAGCGGGTTTTCAGATATTTACGTGGCACTAGTGATTATGGCTTGTGCTACCAGGGAAGACCAGTATTGGAAAGAATGTTGGACATTCGTGGTTTTGTTGATGCAGACTGGGCTGGAGATCTGGACCAAAGAAGATCTACAAGTGGGTATGTGTTTAGCCTATTTGGAGGCGCAGTCAGTTGGATGAGTAAAAGACAGTCTGTAGTGGCTCTTTCAACTACAGAGGCAGAATATATAGCAGCCACTCATGCAAGCAAGGAAGAAATTTGGTTGCAGAGATTGTGTTCAAGTATGGGGTTGGTACAACAAGCTATAAGGATAGACTGTGATAGCCAAAGTGCAATTTTCTTGGCTAAGAACCCTGCTTATCATTCAAAGACAAAGCATATTGATGTTCAATATCACTTTGTTAGAGATATGGTTGAGGCTAAAAGGGTGTTGCTAGTAAAGGTGGACACTTTGAAGAATGTTGCAGATGCATTGATGAAGTCTGTGAGCACTCAGAAGTTCTCTTGGTGTAGAGAAACAATGGGTGTTGAAGAATTGGCCCAATGATTAAGCTCTCCTGTGGCCCCCCTTGGAAAGAAAACAACAAGTGGGAGAATTTTGGGTATGTGTTATATTCTTTCCACGACTAGGTAGTCTGCGTCCATGGTTTTGCACATGGTTTTGGGGTTCGATGGTTTTCGGCCCCTGGTATTTTTGTAGATCCGGTCAAGGGAACTACGGTTATGTTCTAATCCAGGGTTAGTGGATTGGGGTTTATGTATGCTTCGGCATGTATATATATGTGTTGTAACACTAAAAGGAATATAATGAAAAATCAAGTTGGTCGTCCCGATTTGGGATCCAGGGGAAAATCTCTGTGTTTATCTGTTTTATGTTTTATTCTCTCGCAATTGTTTATTTTTCTGTTATAAGATTCGTGTGTAGATAATTTCTGTTTAGGGTTAAAACCTACAAGATTTAAGTGGAAACCCATAAAGGGAGAAAACCACATATTATTATTGTTGTGATGCAAAGGCAAGCTCCAACTTCCTCTCACCACTGTTTTTCTGCAGGCACCAACCTACAGGAGGCTCCAACCTCAGTTAGCTACAACTAACAGCTATCAAGCTCCAACTTGATAGGGAAGCTCCAACTTCCTCAATTTTTCAAAAGAAATGTTTGCTGATTTACCTCAGATATCAGCTCTTTTCTGTAGCATCTTTTTCTGCTCCTCTCTTCCTTATATTCTCTGCTTCAATCTTCTATACTCTGCATTCTATATCCTTACTTTCTCTAACCTCTCTTTTCATATCAAGATGATATTATTAATAAGATTTTCTTGTGACTGTTAGCATTCCTCAATGAATTTGGAATGGACAACCATGCTTCTTTGCTTTGTGCCTTCTCATTTCTTTCACTCGCTCATTCAGAAAAATATAACAACATGCATTAATTTCAATATTACAGCGGGAGATTTGTTTTCCTTCGGAGACTTGCCAATGCATCACAACAATATAAATCAATTAAAAACATTTACATTCAATTACAATTAAAAACTACAGCCTACTCATTTAGCCTCTCGGCTCATTGCACTTGTCTTTTCTGTAACTTTGTTTGTCCCTTTCGGCTTTGATTGATTTCCTGCTTACTGTTGCAGTGTAACTGCCATATGCCATACATATGTAACTGCGCTTTTTATATATCACAATTTAACTCTCGGCATGATAAGAGTTGTTTTAATCATATAAACTGCTACGTTATTTATTTCCGATACCTCTTGGAAATATAACAATAATGAATCATTTAGTACATAAAATTCCCTTACGGGCCCACTCACCGAATTTCCCGATGCGATGAAACATTGTTTACTGATTTACGATTCTCCGATGTTCCAAAGTTCCGATGTTTCGATTCCGATGATTCACTGTTATGACGAAACTCAAACATATATCAGTCATGGTTTATAAACCCATCCGGTCCGGACTTTCATCGCAATCGTAATTCTTTGTTAACACGTTCCTCTATGAACTTTCTTCGATGCGATAAGGTGAGGGTCCCACCATATGAAATGAGCATTACATCCCATAATAAAAACCTTCGACTTTGTTTTCATTACCCAGACTTTATGAAGTGTGAATCAATATAATGAAGTGCCCAAATTTTATATCCAAGGTTTATTCATGAGCGGAGACCTTTTCATATAGAATTATCATACCCTTTTGTCAACAACCCTCGACATTATATCTGTGCTACTTAACCTTATAGCTTATATTAAACCCCGCTTCATATGACTCTCGGCTCTATTTTTTCATATCCAACCATAATATATATAGTAACATTATCCAACCATAATATATATAGTAACATATGATATGGCCTTTGTTTAAATATTTGGAACATTATAGTAAAACCCACAACTTTGGATTTACAACCACACAATGACATACACAGCATCTTCGAGCCCACAGTACTTACCTTGCTTAACGTGCACCCAACTCCGCTTGGATCCAATAATTCACCTGCTCTCGCGCTCCATACAACCAATCTGACAGTAATCATGTTACACACTTGCGCGAGATGTAGTTCTTAAACCCACGCGATGAAACTGGGTCCCAGTGTTAACCTACCCATCTCATCCGACGATTAATAAACTATCGCGCTCCTGTTGGAAATCCAACAGTGGTCATGTAATATCGCGAGGGGTTAAGGACCGGACGTTAGCGCGCGATGTAACCAGTTTTGGGAACCTGCCTCATGCCACGCATCCTCCAATGAATGTGATCACGCTGATTTCACAAAAACCACTTACCGCACAAAAGTGGTGCGATGAAAACCATTGAGTATTCCAAACCGTCGTTACTGTTCCTTCACGGTTCCACCAAAGTTCAGGGTTCTGCCGCGCATATATATATATATATATATATATATATATATATATATATATATATATATATATATATATATATATATTTATATAACCTTTCATCAGTTAAACATTATATACATTATATGAGCATTATATAATGTATATCCACATTGTATACATTGGTCGCACCCTTTGAACCATTTCATTCAAATCCCGAGGACATGTGTCCTTCAATGGAATATATCGCGCGAAAACTGCTGGTCCTCGCCTTCCGATTTTACTGTTTATCTCTCACTGTTCCGGTTCATGCTCATGGTTCTGTTTCATAAAGATTGTCATGTTTTCATTGTATATAATCTCGATTCAAACTATATTATATATAAACCCGTCTTGTTTTCATTATATACCTCAACACGACACTTCCGCTTATTATAACTCACATTTCCACTAACACACAGGTTTATTTCCAATCCTCTGCAAACATTTCATTGTTTTGATAACAGCTCTGCCTCTGCTGCTCTGCCTCTTCTGATGCTTTGTCTCCTTTCTCTATCTCTGCCTCTGCTGCTCTGCCTCTTCTGATGCTCAGTCTCCTTTCTCTATCTCTGCCTCTGCTTCCACTCTGTTGCTCGACTGTTTCGTCTCTTCCTCTATATTTTCTGTCTTCGCCTCTCTTTTTACTGCCCTGTCTCTGTTCTTCTTGTGCTCCTTGTAAATGTTACCTGTTGTCTTCTCCATTTCCTCTGCTGCTGTCCTTTGTCTGTCTCTGCCTCTGCTACCTCCTTTGCGCTGCTTGCTTCTCTTTTTGCTACCCTGTCTCTGTAAATATACTCTCCCTCTATTCTTCTCTGCTATCTTCTCCTTTGCTTCTGCTTCCTCCTTTGCCATCAATGACAACATTTCCAACAGTCTCCCCCTTTGGCATTGATGGCAATACACTTCCTCTGTTTCCCTTTTAGGACCCTGTCGCTTGCTCTTCCTCCCCCTTTGACATCAATGGCAAGGGGTTGCTCATTTTTCAGTGTGCTTTCAACTCTCACCCATGTAGCATTGATCTTGAGGACTTGTTTCATGCTTTTCTTGCTAACTGATCTCCCCCTGGAATGATATTTTCATTTCTGTTCTCCCCCTGAAACTATGCTTTCTCTTCATATCAGAGAGTAGTATCTACAGATACTACCCCTAGTCTATCTCTCAAATATTCAAATGGTTCTCTAGCAAGAGGTTTGGTAAATATATCTACTGTCTGTTCTTTTGTTGGTACATACTCCAGCTTTACTACCTTCTCAGCCACTTGTTCTTGGAGAAAATGATAATTGATTGGGATATATTTAGTTTTTGAATGAAGAACAGGATTTTTTGATATACTTATAACACTTGTATTATCACATTTGATTGAGATAGGTTCATCAATGCCTACCTTCATGTCTTGGAGGGTTTGCTTCATCCACATGACTTGTGTACAACAGGCTGCTGCTGCTATGTATTTTGCTTCTGCTATAGACAGAGAGATAGATGTTTATTTCTTTCTTAACCATGCCACCAGACTTTCTCCTAGATAGAATGCACCTCCACTTGTGCTTTTCCTGTCATCCACACAGCTGGCCCAATCTACATCTGTGTATGCTGTCAAAGTGAAGCTTTTTCCTTTAGGATACCAAAGTCCATACTGTGCAGTTCCTTGTAGATATCTGAATATTCTTTTGACTGCAAGAAGATGATTTTGTTTAGGTGTTTCTTGATATCTAGCCACAAGTCCTACTGCTAGCATGATATCTGGTCTTGATGCTGTTAGGTACAACAGACTTCCTATCATGGATCTGTATATTTTTTGATATATATCAGCAAATCCATCATCAGCACAGCTTGCATCCCGTGATCATGGGAGTTGACACAGGTTTGCAGTCCTCCATTTTGAACTTTTTCAACATTTCTTTTAATTATTTTTCCTGTGAGATGAATGTACTTGTGTTCTTTTGCTGAATTTGAAGTCCTAAGTAGAAAATGAGCTCTCCAATCATGGACATCTCAAACTCTGATTTCATCTCCTCAGCAAACCCTTTTTCCAGTTCATCTTTGTTGCTTCCAAACATAATGTCATCAACATATACTACAACAATCAGGAGTTCATTTTCATGGGCTTTTATGTATAGATTGTTGTCTGCTCCTCCTCTCTTAAAGCCTTGGTTTTGAAAATATTTATCCAGCCTTGAGTACCAAGCACGAAGAACTTGTTTTAGTCCATACAGAGACTTCTTTACTCTGCGTACATAGTCTTCTTTGTCTATTAATGAGAAGCCTTCTAGTTGTTCCACGTAGACTTCTTCTTCTAGATCTCCATTCAGAAATGCAGATTTCACATCCATTTGATATACCTTGAAGTCTTGGTTGCATGCAAAGGCCAGAAACATTATGATGGCTTCCATTCTAGCTACAAGGGAAAATGTTTCATCGTAATCAAGTCCTTCGATTTGTGAATATCCTTTGCAGACAAGTCTGGCTTTATTCCTGATTACCTGTCCTTCCTCATTCATTTTATTTTTGAATACCCATTTTGAGCCTATGAAATTTTTCTTAGTGGGTCTAGGAACTAGTTCCTAGGTATTGTTCTTCTCAATTTGGTCCAATTCTTCATTCATAGCATTCACCGAAGACTTGTCCTTGCTGGCTTCTTCAAATTCCTTTGGCTCTATTTTTTATAACATGGCTATGTATACCTCTTTTGTCTGTTCAGTTAGCTTCCTTCTTGTCTGGACCCCTACTCTCTTGTCTCCAATGATCTGATATTCTGGATGGTTCTTCTGAGTGTATCTTGATGGGCCTTTCGATCTCAGTTCAGCATCTTCTGTTGTCTTGCCTGTTTCATCATCATCCTTGTTTTATTCTTCATGGTTGTCTGATGGACTACTGCAGTATGTATCTCTTGTATTGTTTGGAAGTTCTTCATCAAATCTCACGTCAGTGCTTTCTACTATTTTTCGAAGAGTCTTGTTGTAGCACCTGTACCCTTTACTTTTGGAAGCATATCCTAGAAATATCCCTTCATCTGCTCTTGCATCAAATTTCCCAAGATTTTAATCACTATTCTTTATGTAACACTTGCTTCCAAATATTCTGAAATGTTTGATTGAAGCTGGTCTCCCATGCCATAGTTCATAGGGAGTCTTGTCACTGCTTGGCCTTAAGTGAACTTTATTAAGGATATGCACCGCTGTGTGTACTACTTCTACCCAGAAGGTTTGAGGAATATCACTCTCTTGCATCATGGCTCTGGCAATTTGTTGAACATATCTGTTTTGTCTCTCTGCTACTCCATTCTGCTGAGGTGTCCCTGCAATAGTAAATTGTTGCTTTATTCCATATTCATTGCATAGATCTGCAAAGTCATAATCTGTGAATTCACCTCCTCTGTCCGATCTGATGCATTTTAGCTTGCATCCTGTCTGATTTTCTGCTAAAGCTTTGAATATTTTGAATTTTTCCAAAGCTTCTGATTTATTCTTGAGAAATGAAACTCACATCATTCTGGAGAAATAATCTATTATCAGCATGAATTAGGATTCTCCACTTGGTTTTTTAGTTCCTGCAGGTCCACACAGGTCCATGTGTACAAGCTGGAGTGGTATTCATGTTGATAACTCATCTTTGGCTTTAAATGATGTGCGGGTTTGTTTTCCCAATTGACAATATTTGCATATGGTATTAGAAGGCCTTTTTATTTATGGCATGTCTCTGACAGCTTTATTCTTGCTTAGTCTAATGATGTGATCGAAGTTGAGATGTCCCAACCTTTTATTCCATAACCATGACTCCTCAAGTTTGCTAAGATGACATGTTTCATCTTCCTCTTTCACAATGTAAACATTACTCTCTGTTCAAACTCCTTTGAGCAGAGTCTTACCTATGGTGCTTGATCTAACTTCACAATATTGTGCTCTAAAAAGAGCTTCACAGCCTTTATCACACATTTGACTGACACTTAGAAAATTTGCTTTCAGCCCATCTACAAATAGTACATCTTGGGCCTTTCCTCTGCCATTGTCTAGGCTGACTGAGCCTTTTCCTTTTATTTTTCTTGATTTATCATTGCCAAAAGTAACATTGCCAGATTTCTTTTCATCAAGAGTTATAAACTTTCTTCTGTCCCCAGTCATGTGTTTTGAGCAGCCACTATCCAAATACCACTGGCTTTTTAGGTCTTGAGCAGTTAGAGCCAAGTCACATTTATTCACCTTCTTTATCCACTAGAAGCACCCTTTTGTTTGTTATCTTTTGTGAGGTGATGGACTACATCTTCTGAGAGGGAATTTGGAAGACATATGTCCAACTTGATTGCATACACAGCATTTGATCATAATTTTTGCAGAATTGTGAGTATGAACAAAATTTCTTTGATTCATAAACCTCCTTGAGGTGTTGAATATCAATCTTTGTCCGTAAATTCTACACTCACTGATTTTATGTCCAAATTCCTTACAATAAAAACAATAACCATAGAAACTATTTGCATACCTGATGTAGGGTTGTCTTCTCCATTTGTTTGCTTGAGACAGTCTCTTCACTGTTTGCATCTTTTGTTGCTTTGAATTACTCCTCCTTGCATGATAGTATGCAGAAATGTGTCCCAGTTTGTGGCAGACATAATAGGTGGCATTCTTCATAGGAGGGAAGAATTTCCTTTGATGGCTTCCAAGTTTGACATACTTAGGGGTATATGGTCCTTTTTCTGTTGTCTTAGTATTTATTCCATTCTTTGTTACTAGAGATTTCTTCTAATCTCTGTCTTCCTCATTACATGTTTCTTCTTTTGTAGGAATTGTTTGAGCTGCTTCATCATTCTTCTTTGCTTTTACAAAAATAATCTCTTTGTTTTCCTTTTCGTTTCTTTTACTTGATTCTCCTTCATAGCCTATTCCAGTTCTTATCATAGGAGATCTTTGAGCATCCAGAATTTCATTCAACTTACTAGAGCTTGTTGTTTGAGAGGAATTTGTATACACTTTCCTCTGAGCATTTTCTAATTTCTTTCTCAGACATACAACTTCTTCTTCCAGCTTCTCTTGTTCTCGAGTTTTATCCTTGATTTGCTGAAGTAACATGTCTTCTATCTTCTTGGCTTCTTCAAGCTTTATCTTTACTGCATGAGGACTTCTGAATTTTGTTCTTCTCGTACATACTTGAGGAGAATGTCCTTTTGTTTTCTTCATTTCAGTTTGAGTCTATCAATCTCCTCCAAAGCACTTCTTAACTCCCCCTCAAGGTTGACTTCACCTTCTTCTTCTTCATCTTCTAGTAGGAGTCCTTCAAGTTCTTCTATGGCCATCAATAAAAATTCAGAGGTTCCTTCTTCACTTGAGGGTTCATCTGAGTCTTCAGATGCACTACTGTCTTATTGAGCATAGAAGGATTTTCTACTAAATTTCTTTCCTTTCTGCCAGTTTTTTGATGTATTTTTCCCTGATTCTTGAGCCTGATTCTTTACTTTCTTGTGAGGACATTTAGAAGCATAGTATCCAATTCTTCCACAGTTAAAGCATTTGAAAGGAAGCTTCCCTTTGTATTTACCTAAGCCTCTATCCAGTTTATTGACAAATTTTGCCTCTTCTTCATCCGAGCAAGAGCATATGTCTTCCTCTTGTTCTTTCTTCTTTTCTGTTTTAAAGGATGCCTCCTTCGTAATTGGCTTCTTCTGTGGGAGCCTCATCTCATATGCTATTAGATTTGCAAGTAGCTGGTTCATGGTCAAGGTCTCCTAATCATCTGTTTCTTCTATTGCATACACCTTGGGATTAAATCTAGATGGAAGAGATCTTAGAATATTTTGCACAATTATACTTTCTGATATGGTTTCTCAAAGAGCTTTCATATTGTTAACAATTTCTGCAACTCTTAAGAAGAAGCTGCCAACATCTTCATCATCATTCATTTTTAAATTTTCAAACTGGGCTCTATATACTTGAAGTTTGGCAGTCTTTACCTTTTTATTTCCCTCATGAATATTCTCTAGAGTGTCCCACATATCTTTAGCAGTCTTACTGTGCATTATTTTAATAAATTCAGACTCACAAAGTCCACTTAATATTGCATTCATGGCCTTTGCATTTGCTACAAATTCTTGTTTAGCTTCTCTTTCTGGGTTGGTTGCCTTTGGGGCATATCCAAATTCAATAGCATCCCATACCTCTATTCCTAGAGACATTATTTATGCTCTCATTCTAATTTTCCAGAAGGCATAATTAGCACCAGTGAAGAAAGGGGCTTTATTGGTTGAGCTTCCTTCTTGACTAGACATATTGGAGGCCTAGGATCTCCTTTCAGTGGTTAAACTGGTACAAAAGGAACCTGCTATGATACCAATTGTTGAATCTTTGGTTAAACTGAGAGGGGGGGGGTGAATCAGTTTAACACATACCTGAGATTTTTAAATTTTCATCAAACTTATTTACAGCTTAATATGTGAACAGTGTTAAAATGTTGCAACCAGTATTAAATTAATGTGACATCAACTTTATTGTGAGAGCAACAAACAATTAAACAGATTGAGTGGATCATATCAACATATAAGCAACACATAGAGACAACAAATGTAAGTGGAAACCCATAAAGGGAGAAAACCACATATTATTATTGTTGTGATGCAAAGGCAAGCTCCAACTTCCTCTCACCATTGTTTTTCTGCAGGCACCAACCTACAGGAGGCTCCAACCTCAGTCAGCTACAACTGACAGCTATCAAGATCCAGCTTGATAGGGAAGCTCCAACTTCCTCAATTTTTCAAAAGAAATGTTTGATAATTTACCTTAGATATCAGCTCTGTTCTGTAGCATCTTTTTCTGCTCCTCTCTTCCTTATATTCTCTGCCTCAATCTTCTATACTCTAAATTCTCTATCCTTACACTCTCTAACCTCTCTTTGCATATCAAGATGATATTATTTATAAATATTTTCTTGTGAGTGTTAGCATTCCTCAATGAATTTGGAATGGACAGCCATGCCTCTTTGCTTTCTACCTTCTCATTTCTTTCACTCGCTCATTCAGAAAAATATAACAACATGCATTAATTTCAATATTACAGTGGGAGCTTTGTTTTCCTTCGAAGACTTGCCAATGCATCACAACAATATAAATCAATTAAAAACATTTACATTCAATTACAATTAAAAACCGCAGCCTACTCATTCAGCCTCTTGGCTCACTGCACTTCTCTTTTCTGTAACTGTGTTTGTCCCTTTCGGCTTTGATTGATTTCATGCTTACTGTCGCGGTGTAACTGCCATATGCCATACATATGTAACTGCGCTTTTTTTATATCACAATTTAACTCTCGACATGATAAGAGTTGTTTTAATAATATAAAATGTTGCATTATTTAGTTCCGATACCTCTTGGAAATATAACAATAATGAATCATTTAGTACATAAAATGCCCTTACGGGTCCACTCGCCGAATTTCCCGATGCGATGAAACACTGTTTACTGATTTACGATTCTTCGATGTTCCAAAGTTCCGAGGCTCCAATGCTCTGATTTCGATGATTCACTGTTATTACGGAACTCAAACATATATCAGTCATGGTTTATAAAGCCATCGGGTCCAGACTTTCATCGCAATCGCAATTCTTTGTTAACATGTTCCTCTGCGAACTTTCTCTGATGCGATTGGGTGAGGGTCCCACCATATGAAATGAGCATTACATCCCATAATACAAACCTTCGGCTTTGTTTTAATTACTCAGACTTTATGAACTGTGAATCAATATAATGAAGTGCCCAAATTTTATATCCAAGGTTTATTCATGAGCGGAGACCTTTTCATATAGAATTATCATACCATTTTGTCAACAACCCTCGACATTATATCTGTGCTACTTAACCTTATAGCTTATATTAAACCCCGCTTCATATGACTCTCGGCTCTATTTTTTCATATCCAACCATAATATATACAGTAACATATGATACGACCTTCGTTTAAATATTTGGAACATTATAGTAAAACCCACAACTTTGGATTTACAACCACACAATAACATACACAGCATCTTCGGGCCCACAATACTTACCTTGCTTAACGTGCACCCAACTCCGCTTGGATCCAATGCTTCACCTGCTCTCACGCTCCATACAACCAATCTGACGGTAATCGCGTTACACACTTGTGCGAGATATAGTTCTTAAACCCACGCGATGAAATTGGGTCCCAGTGTTAACCTACCCATCTCATTCGACAGTTAATAAACTATCACGCTCCTGCTGGAAATCCAACGGTGGTCATGTAATATCGCGAGGGGTTAAGGACCGGACGTTAGCACGTGATGTAACCGGTTTTGGGAACCCGCCTCATGCCACGTGTCCTCCAATGAATGTGATTGCACTGATTTCACGAAAACCACTTACCGCACAAAAGCTGTGCGATGAAAACCGTTGGGTATTCCAAACCATCGTTACTATTCCTTCATGGTTCCACCAAAGTTCAGGGTTCTACCGTGCATATATATATATATATATATATATATATATATATATATATATATATATATATATATATATATATATATATATATATATATATTTATTTATTTATTTATTTATATAACCTTTCGTCGGTTAAACATTATATACATTATATGAGCATTATATAATGTATATCCACATTGTATACATTGGTCTGCACCCTTTGAACCATTTCATTTGAATCCTGAGGACACGTGTCCTTCAATGGCATATATCGCGCGAAAACTGTTGGTCCTCACCTTCCGGTTTTACTGTTTATCTCTCACTGTTCTTCTTCATGCTCATGGTTCTATTTCATAAAGATTGTCACGTTTTCATTTTATATAATCTCGGTTCAAACTATTTTATATATAAACCCGTCTTTTTTTTGTTATATACCTCAACACGACACTTTCGCTTATTATAACTCACATTTCCACTAACACACAGGTTTATTTCCAATCCTCTGCAAACATTTCACTGTTTTGATAACGGCTCTACCTCTGCTGCTCTGCCTCTTCTGATGCTCTGTCTCCTTTCTCTGTCTCTGCCTCTGCTTCTACTCTGTTGCTTGACTGTTTCATCTATTCCTTTGTATTTTATGTCTCCGCCCCTCTTTTTACTGCCATGTCTCTGTTCTTCTTGTGCTCCCTGTAAATGTTACCTGCTTCTTCTCCATTGCCTCTGTTGCTGTCCTTTTCTTGTCTGTGCCTCTGCTGCCTCCTTTGTGCTGCTTGCTTCTCTTTTTGCTGCCGTGTCTCTGTAAATATAATCTCCCTCTGTTCTTCTTTGTTGTCTTCTCCTTTTCTTCTGCTTCCTCCTTTGCCATCAATGACAACATTTCCAACAGATAGTAACAAGGTTAATATTTAAGTACAAAAATTGGGTTTATTCGACTTATTTCCAACACAAATTTTGAATACTTATGTTGATGCATTTATACTTTCATGTGTGCCTTATTAAAGTTTTTTTTTAGAAAATTTCCTTGGATATTAATGGATATTGCTAATAAATTTGGTTGTTATGACTTAAATTTGAATCAAGATGATTTAATTTTATTCTTCATACTAATATTCTAATCTTGTATTTGAATATATAGATTTAGGATATTTTTATTTTGCTTTATTACTGATTTTTTCACCTTGTTTGTAATAGTGATTTTAATTCTATTTGCTATATATTCTAGAGCTTTATTTTAATTTAAGTCATGGTAGTTAATTTAAAATTATTTACTTGTAAAATTAGGATTTTAAACTTTCATTTTTTCTTGCTTTTGTTTAGTCAGTTCATTTTATTTATCCATGATGAGAAATTTTGTAGGGATTTATTTATCCTAGGAAAATGGAAGTGGTTAGATTTGGACAAGTTCTTTAATGATTTCCAATATCCTAAGAATAAATCATCATACTTGATTATCTTTACATAGTTCTTGACCTATGGTTGAAATTTCTACATTCATGATGGAACACTTGTGTTATAAAGGATTTAAATGTAAAGTACTAGTATATTAGACATTAGGTATCTTACATGACTTTTATTCTAAGATCCACCCCCCTCACAATATATAATTGATGCCTAGGATGATTGACTATGGGAAGAACCTTAGGCTAAACTATAGAAGTGAGGAATTTGCTAAGAACATCAAAGAAACTCTAGTATCATCACATTTCCTATACACCCAATTGCATATGAAATACTTGTATACAAATAAAAAAGGGTGAGAATAATGTAAAATGCAAAGGAAGTTGAAATCACCATGAATAGTATGGGAAGTACAATTAAAACCATTGAGGTTGTGGATGTTTGTTATAATTATGGGTATTCTTGTATGATAATAAGGAAACTTCACTAGAGTTATGGATGCTCATAGGAAATAAAGCAATGGTGGGTAAAAGATAGATAAAGAAATGTATGTAGGAAATTTTTGATGCTTATCAAATATATAAATAATAAAATGATTTTGACATTGAGATCACATGATCTCCTTTATGACACTATGTGATATCATGGAGATGGGTTACATTTTTTGGCAAAGCGAGGGCATGTTCTGGTGAAAAAATGATGCTCGTTTGAGAAATTTCAAGTGCTCAATCGAGAAATTTTAACCACTCGATCGAGTTGTTTAGGAACTTAAAAATAGCTCGATCAAGCCATTTTCTAACACAAGTTAAAGGCTTAATCGAGATTTATAGCTTGATCAAGCTATATTTTTCGATCGAGCCACTGGTTAACCACGTATACAACTTGATCGATAAATTTGAATTTTGGATTTAAGTGCTCGATCGAGAAATTTGAATTTTTAATTTAAGTGCTCGGTCGAGAAATTTGAATTTTGAATTTAAGCGCTTAATCGAGCTCCCGAGATCCAAAAAATCACATTTTCAACACTCCTTCTGTAGATTTCTCTGCAACCCCATTTTGTACCCTAATGGATTTAGTGAAGAATTTGTCCTTAAGTGGTGGATTTGATCATGTTGGATTCCTCAAATAATCCTCTATCCAATGGCATATGAATTTGGCAATTTTGAATTCATATGATATTTTTCATCTAATTTATTTTAAGCATAACGCTTGAAATTATTGTGGACAATTTCCTAGGGGTTGAGTAAAAAATCAATAACATAAAATATACACAAGGAAAAAATTTCAAAAAAATACCACTATCTTCATTTACAACTCCTATTCAAAAGGGTACACTTGGTTTTTCAATTTATTTAAAGAATTGAAAAAATTCTTATGTGAACATGTGCCTCCAAAATCCAATTGAAATATTACTTCACCAACTTCGAAAAATAATAAAAAATATAATTTTTCATAAAAAGATAATTTTTTAATATGAAAAACTTAGTTCTAGAGAGTTGGGCTCGTGGATTATGGCCCAATCCATGTGCCTCAGCTTCTCTGCCTGTTACCATTCTTTCCTTTCTATTATTTAGCTAGTTTGTTTCTCTCCATTAGTTATTTTTTGTTTTTGTCATTTAGTTAATCTTGCTTCTGATAGTTTCAAGTTGTTTTTTCGAAATGTTGTTGTAGGTTTTCATTTGCTTAATAGAATGGAGGATAAAACTCTAAAAGTTATGGATCTATAGTTCCATTCTCATCTCTGTCAATAGAGCTCGAGGGGGGTAGGATTTCCCATAGGCCAAAAATTTGATTTATGTTCATTGTTTTTACCACACATTCTTTTTTGTTTTCCCTTGCATGAATCTGTAGGTTTGTTTGTAGGAAGCAATATTAAAGTTCCGGAGAAGTTCACCCTCGCCTTCCCGCTTCATTTTCCATATCTACTGTTATGATTCTATCCCCCTCTATTTTCACTTATTTGTAGCTTCCACACCCTTTTTATTCCCAAAAACACTTCAAAATGAGTAAGTCTGCCTTCTATTCCTTCGTTTTCACATTCTTTGGTTATCGCAGCCATTTTAACACAAAACGCTTGACAAACGATCAATGTTTGATCTCCGCCCTTTTCTTCTCGGTTCTCACCCTATCATACATCACAATCGCACTTCACAACATTTACCCTTTTCTTTTAAGACTTACTGCTCTGATCTGCCGATTGCGATATTGCGGTCGCGCTCCACCGCTGGTCCCACTGCCATGTCAGCCATCGCATTTCGCACTTCGTACTGTTTAATTGGTTTTCGTTAACACTTATTGCTTCCAAAAACCAATTGTGATATTGAGATATCACATATAGCACTTCGCAACATTTACCACATCACAAATCGCAATGTTTACCCCGTCGCACTTCGCATATTTTACCTTTTTGCAAATCGCACTTCACTCTCGCTCCCGAACTGTACTCTCGTTTCTCCACCATTGCACTTTTCAAAAAATTCCACTCGAAAGAAATTTCTATGCTATAATAAGGTTTTATAAGGTTTAACCCCACTCTTTCCACTTCTAAGCCTTGTTTCATGCGTTAATCCCTCCATTAGCCTCTTTAGCCCTTTTTCCTCCAAACTGCAAGCACACTTCTTAAAATTAGAATTAGGTAATGAATAACTAAATCGATAGGAGCATGATAGATAGATTAGGGTGTGTTTATCCGATTGGCCAAGTTAAGTGTGGTCTAAATTAGTTTCCTTTCTGCAATTTAAATTAGTTTCATTTCTGCCATTTCCTTTCTACAAATTGAATTAGTTTCATTTCTGTCATTTCCTTTCTGCAATTTATTTTAGTTTAATTGAAGTGTGACAGAATTCACTGAGAACCCCTAGAATTAGCACCCTTTCGTAGACTGGAAGAGGATGAAATGAACATAATGCATCTGCTGTGTATATAGCACTGTCACCTCCAAGTTTGTACAGACTCCGGGTTGATAAAGTAAAGTAGGGCAACCCCTAGGATTTGTAGCATTCCTGGTGCAATACCAAGGCTCGCCACATTTTGGCATCATTGTTGGGGAGGTGTCTAGTAGATGCTTTGAATTTTTTTAAGCATTATTTTCGACTTTCCTTTCTTTTCATGCCATTTCAGAAATATTAAAAAATATATACAAAAAGATCTAATTTTCATGCCTCATAGGAGTAGGGATACTCGGAATTCTTTTAAAAAATAAAAAATACTTGTCCAATACTAACCCTCCCACTTGACCATGTGGTGCAGTAAGAACCACATCACCATACACTTTTGAAGGTAGAAGAGATGGATGGGTATGATGACAATGAAGAAGATCTTATTGGGTTTTGCATTCAAGATATGAACATTAGTTTACATATGAAGAAAATCCCTCCACCTTTCCTTCCCAACTTCCATGGTATGAGGACAGAGGATCCGAAAACATTTCTCTTTGAATTTGAGATACTTTGTAGGTCTTATGGCTACTTATCACGCACTCAAAAAATGAGATTGTTTCATGCAACATTGAAGGATAGAGTTCTTGAATGGTTCATGAGTCTAGGTACTAATTCAATAAGATCATGGAATGATATGCAAAATATATTTCTAGAAAAATACAAAGATTGTGATCTTAGAGAAGAAACTTTTAGATTGAACCAAGAAGAAGATAAGAGCCTCGAGGATCTAATAGAGAGGTTCATGTATAATGTTAAGAGGGCAAGATTGCATCATTTAGGACTTGACACACTAAAAACCCTCTTACTTAGAACAATTAGGGATGAGTGGATTGATCTCCTTAATCTCATGAGTAAAGGAGATTTATATCAATTTTTATTTGAAGAAATTTGTGAAACATGCAAGCGCATATCAAGAGGAAGGGAAAGAGTAATTAAGTCAACATCAAAATTGGTAAGGCAATATGAACTTGGAAATTTTCTTGACAACTTTAAAACATAAATTCTTAGCAATCTAAGTGAACAAGTAGAAATGTTAAGAATGAAAAATGAGAAAAAAGAAGATGTTGATATTTTTTTTATCCATGCAGAATCATATGCTACTAAATGTTGTTCATCATTCCCTGAGTTTATAGAAGTTTACCGGGAAGACAATGGAGCAAGACAATCACTAAAGAAGCTATGTTATGTAGCTCCAAGGAGACTCTGGCAGCCTAGTCAACTTGATATGATGGAAGGACCTACTTAAAAATTTCAAGCTTATTCACATCCATCTCAAAATAATTGGGACACACTCCCTCCTTTTCAACCTTGGCCATCTCAACCCCAAGAAAAATCTTGGCAACATGGTTGGCAAGGTCCCTATTGGGAAAATCCACAATATCCTCAATATTTCCCTCCATATCCTCCATACGTAACTCCATGCTATCCCTACCATCCACCTCCACCACAACCACAGCCTCAACCACATCCATATCATATATCCACCCCCACTCAAATACCTGTACCACCATTTCCAAACCCACACCATGAAGTATCTCAGCCCACTTACAATGTTGAGGTACAACACTACCAAACATATCCTCTTGATCTAAATGGTTTTCATCTTAGTTCAAGAAAGGTATTGCAAAGAAGAGATTTTATTAATGTCATTGAAGGACAACATCAAGAAGAAGAAGATCAAAACCAGGAGATCAAAAGATCAAGGGAAACACTTGATGAAGAGCCGACATTAGAATCATATTTTGAGAAAGTTTCCTCAAGTTTACCAAAATCTCCTCCATGTTTTCAAGAGGAAAATCAGCAAAAAGAGGAATATTTGAATGCCATAATAGAAGAGGACATCCAAGGTGATCCAACCCAGCAAGTGGACCAGGCGCATCACAAATATATTGACATATGGTTCCAAACAGTCATTAACTTGCAGCAACACACTCTTCTCCAATAGTACTTGATACAATCCCTGTCAAAGAAATTCATCTCTTATATTCAGGTACATGTTAGAACATGTATTCCAAGTGTGCACCTGATTTTATTTGTCATCTTGATGTGTACATGGCTCCATTGGAAGTATTCCTATACTTGAAAAAGGTTTTGGTTTTAGAGTAGGAAAGTGAAAAAGAAAAAAAAAGAAAAAAAAATGGAAAGAATAAAATATCATGTGAAAACCTCTTTTGAGGCGTCTGAGATTGGCCCACTAATTGAAAACCTCCATGAGGTGGTCATTGGGTTGGGAAAAAAAAAGAGAAAAATCAAATATCCTAGGTGAAAACCTCCTTTAAGGTGCCTAGGAAAACCTACTAGTGGAAAACCTCATTGAGGTGGCTAGTAGGACTTAAAAAAAAAATTACATTTCTCCATGTATCTCTCTCTAATGAAAGTAGGTGCTCTCCAACCTTTGCAAGCTAGAAAACAGTAAGTTGGCACAAAAAGAAAATTCAATCAACACCCTGGTTAATGATAGTAAAACTTGGACTTCCTCCTCCTGTGCTCAGAAGCTCCAAAAGGAACTCAAGAAAATTATCATGTGCAGCTTTAGAACCACCGAAGATGGCTTCAACAGCCATATCAACAGCTTCAATATCACCTGCAAAAAAAAAATCAATGGTAAGGCTCAGGTATGCAATCATCTAACCCTTTCTTCGAATCTATTTTAGCTTAATAAAACATTAAAAAGTGTGAGAAGGAAAGTTTTTTTTATATAGCCAAAATCAGTAGAAGAGCAACCTCAACCTTATATAGCAACTAGCCTCACTTTTTCCACGAAGAAAAGGAACAAGAAAAAATTAAAATGGACTTGAGAAAGTGGGCAGTAAGTAGTTCATTGTAATAGAAGACAAGTAGTGCAAAGGGATAACCAAGGGTGAACTCAGTTCATAGAAAAAATAACTGTGAGTTTACTTTGAATGCAATAAAAAAAAAGAGAGAATAAAAAAAATAAAAAATCAAATAAAAGGTGGATCGACCACCTCTTGGCATGCAAAACAGATTATCTTAAGGCAACTGAGGACCTCCATGAAGCACCTACGCGAATAAACACACGAAGAATAGAAAGAAGATTAGCAGGAGGAGAAACGCATGGGCCAATAAACATAAAATGAAATAAGCCAACATGCAGGAATAACCAGAAGGAAGGGAGTATGAATAGGTTGTTCAGAGGATGAGCAACAGTTTCAATTTTAGTATTGCGATATCACGTATCGCACTTTGCAAAATTTACCATATTGCAAATCGATAATTTTACCCCGTCGCACTTCGCACTTCGAAGATTTTACCTTTTCGCAAATCGAACTTCTCTCACTAGCACATTTTCCCCAAATTTCGATGGCAAAAATGTCGCTCTTTCGACAGATGGGTGTCCCAAGAGCGACGTTTTGAGGTGCAAAAAAATGTGGTTTCTCCTAACATCGGATTTCTGACACTTGACTTAAACGTTGGTATAGCGACGATATCTCTGACGTTTTATATTAGTGTCGCAATTATGACGTTTCATGAATCGTCACATTTTCGACAGGCACAAGTGTCGCTAGTCCGATGCCTCCAAATGTCGCTAGAACAACGGTAATAAATGGTCGAAAGACCAACGCAACAATTTAAAAAAAAAAAAATCGCTAGAGTGATGGTTCTATATGTCGGAATATCGACAGAACAAAAATTTAAAAAAAAAACTAGACGTCGCTAGAGCGACGACACTATAAGGTCAGAAGACCGATGAAACCAAGAATTAAAAAAAAAGAGTAAACACCACTAGAGTGATGGTTCTAAATGGTCAGAAGACTGATGATGCAATTTTAAAAAAAAATAAATGTCGCTAGAGCAACGGTACTAAAAGGTCGGAATACCAACGACACAAATGATTTTTAAAAAAGCTTAATGTCAGAGTACCGACGGAAACAAACCATTTAAAAAAAAAAAAATTGGATAAGCTAGCGTTAGAATACCAAAGCTAAAATATAATATTAAAAAAAAAAAAACGTCAGAAGAATTGATTGTATCATATGGATGCTTTGATACTCAAAGTCCACAAGCTACTTGTCAATTACTGAAGCAGAAGATGACATTACAAGACTTGCAACACAAGGAGAGAACTGATCAATTTCCGTCCATATCATTTGAATAGAGGGAAGCTACTACCTGACTGCACGGGAACATATTTTTTTCTCTTAGTTCATCTGAATAAATTGACGAGCCAAAGGAGCAGGTAGTGCCAAGACCTAGAACTATACCAGAAGTTGCTCGTAGGATGATTGCTCATGCTTTGGGAAAGAGGATCTTGGTAGATTCATCTTATAAGAAGCTTGATGTGGTTAAAAATACTGAGTTTCAATGTGCCGATGATAATATGAAAGAAAAATTCTTGAATCATGCATCATCACAAATAGAAAGAGTAGCACTGTAGCCTGTAAAGGACAGTTGTGAACAAACACTTGCTATAGCTACGAAAATAATAATGGAAAAATACTTGAACATAGATGCTTTATGCATGGATCACAAAAGCAAGGATAAGGTGTTGGATACAAAAGTTCCATATATAGATGTGAAAATGGAGAATATAAACTTGGGTGAGACATTACAAGATGTTTCCACAGCACCACAGTCTGCAAAGGTTAGATTGGTATAGTCACCTTCTACAACAGTTAAAATAATAATGAGCAGGAACTTGAAATCGGAGGTTCCCTGTATAGATGATAAAATGATAGATAAAGATGAAAACACAAGGGTTCCTTTTATAGATGAGAATATGATAGAGAAAGCCTTGACTGATTCATCACAGGTTAAAAATGTGTCTTTGCAGCTTGCAAAAGCCACTTTTGAATACAAACCTACAACAACTGCTAAGATAATGTTTTCCCAGGCATTGGGGCTTCCATTTGAAAATTGTCCTTCTAAAGGTGCTTGAGACTTAACAACAAGGTGTGAAATTGGAAGCAACAATATTGTGGATGTGGAAATTTTTCTTGTAGGTATTCCTTCAGAAAAGAATGCCTGCCATGTTTCAGATTTAGGTGAATTTATACAGGAGAAGTACTTCCTTGAAATCTCATTTGAGACCCAAGAAAAATTATTCAAGGGTTGAGGTGGATCAACCCTCTATCAATAAGGAACTAAGACTTCATCCTCAAAATATTTTGTCAATGACAAGGATGTAAAATGAATACATTCTTGGAAGAGCTGCCCAGAGGCTATTTGCACAAGCACTTGGGATACAAACCATCTCTTCAACTAGAATTGAGGCTAACCTAACTAGAAACTCAAGTTTTGCGACCTCTATATCTTCAGCTTCCAAGGGTCTTTGAAAAGGATAGAAAACTGAATCTACAGCTGATACTGAAGATTCTAATGTAGTATTTTTGTGTACAGATACAAATATCTCAGCCAATAATAAGTCTCGAGTCTATGATACTGAGATAAAATTGATAGAGTCCAATGATTTTATCAACTGAAAAAGTTTAGGTTCTATTAGTATTGGGAGATAGGCCAAATACTGGATTCCAAATTTCTTGGAATCAATTCCTCAACATCCTAGTATAAAAATAGGTTAATACCCAACTCCACATCACCTTCCACTTCCTCTCCATGTTAGTGCCACATTAGTACAATGTTTTCACCATGTCATCACCACATCACCAATGAGCCATGTCATGATGATACACCATCTACCACATATGTGTGCCACATCATTATAGTTTAGTGCCACAACATCATGAACCAAATAACAATGATATGTTATCTTCCATGTGGGTGTTCCACATGCCAATGAATATATTACTGTTCTTCATTGCAAACTACAAGTCTGGGCTAAGGAAATTGTTCTCAAACCTAGGTTAAGGAAGCAGTTCTCAAGGTTTGAGCTCTTTTAGGTTCTGAAGGAAAGTCAAGTCCACATGTAAGTTACTAATCTGACCCTCCAACAATGTTTGTTCACTGGTCCGAGGTCTTATCCACAGGTAGTTGTGCTACTAATCTAAGCTAACACAAATACCTATTCACTTGCTAATAGATCGAGCTTCTGAGCCTTCACGAGTTTATAAGATAGGGATTCAAGCCTTACTATTTACTATCCAAGCTTTACAATACTCTATTCTTAACGTTTATCACTACACTGAGCCCTCTCCACTGAACCTTGAGCTAGGTCACTGCCAGTCCGAGCCTTCCTGTTCACTATTTGTTGTCCGAGCTTCTGGAGGTGACAGTCCACAACAGAGGTAAGCTACAAGATTGTTCACACGTTGGCTGCCACATATTTGAGTTTGAGCTTCTCCAACACATTGGCTCTTTTTATGTTTTACATTATTATAACTCATTATACATACAAACTTCAAAGTAATGGAGATCTCCCACACCCAAGGTTGTTCAATGCCCCGCTCTCTCTGTGGGAAATTGGAATATGGTTCAAAGTTTCAAACTGGAAGCCATAAGGTTAGATGGATGTCCAAAATGATATGTGATAAATAATTGGGTGTTATGTGCATATATGTTATAGATTTCACACCACACAAACAACTAAGGGGTCAAGTAGATAGATGATCTGTTGGTGATTGTTATAGAGAGATTTAATAGGTAACAACTTATCAATTATAAAGCAAAGATGCATGTATGCACTAGAAAAGAAATCATGGAAGAAATGTGCCATTTTTTCATCTAATAAGTAGAGTATAGATAACATAATATAGAGCTTTATTGCATGCGTGCAAGGGGTATGCTAAGTTAAATTATTTTTAAATACACTAAATATAATTTTTTTATATATGTTTCTTGTCAAAAAGAGAAAGTGGGCTTGTGAAAGTAATCCTTTAGCTAAGCTGTTGCAACAGGGTGATCTACTTCATAACCATGCCTTTGGGATTGCATTCAAAAACACCTTGATAAAAATAAATCCTATGCTCAATAACACTTCTATGGCATGCAGATCTATCACCTAGAGAAACATTTTGTCTTGTAAATACGCTTCTTATTTTAATAGGAAATATCATTTAAGAACAGTGGTTTTATAAAGGATACAATACCAATTGCTGAGATCAACACATAATCTCCACCAGGATGGTCCTCCAAAAATTTGGTTACATCATACACCTATGCAACATTGCCCATAACAATCAATTGCATAGAAATACAGTATGAATGAGCCATAGATACAACTACCATCATTGCAGGCAGAAAGAAACTCAAATAAAATGTAATAGATTGTATGTCTGGTTGAAGCCAAAAATCTAAAGCTGCCAATAGCAGCCTCAAGATCCCAGAAGTTACAATGCAATGTACATATGATACATAAAGAATTGATAATATCAGGCTAAAATAAAATCACAATTTCAGTTCATATTAGAGAGCACTTGAATAATGTCACCTCATCCCTACAATAAAGGGAATATATACAGTTAGTTGAAAAATTGTAATTGTAACACTCTACATGTAACATTACAATTAAAAAGGCCACACGACACATCCTAAGTGTAACACTGCATTTGGCATCAGTAAGAGGTAACATGGAACTAATGAGGATATGTCTTCTTTGTATTTTAGGAACCTCATCATCCATCCACATTCATTCAAATTTTAGAATATCACATCCATCACTGAAGGATTTATGTGATTTATGTTTAGTTCTTATCTTGCTCAATCTCTTCTCATAGCACTTATTGACTGAAAATCCACCTACTCACTTTGTACATGCCATGTGTCAAATTAGGTCACCCTATTAGTTTTTTCTATTCAATAGAATGCGTAAAGGTGCCTAATTGTGGCTCACTAAATATTTTATTGAACAGAGTCAACAGGTTGTTGGAAGGAGTCATAATATGGTCATTTTGGATCAAGCCCAACTAAATACCCTCATATAATCCTGACTTCTGCTTAATTTAGCCACGTGTCAAAGCCCTTACAACAACTCAAACAATGAAAGAGGATGGACAATATCCTATAATCCTTTAAATCACATTGAACTCTTATTATCATGGGATTCAATTCAAATTAGGGACCATCTCTCATTTCACTGACAAATGAAAGAACATGTATACGAAAAAGAAAAAGGTATGTTATTTAAACTAAAAAAATCCATTTTAAGCTCAAATCTATCAAGCACACAGTCTAACATATCCACCACTGGACAACAATATTCTAACATATTCCATTTTAAGGTAGTGGATACAGTCTAACATATTCTTAATTAAGATCTTTGTGGCACATGGTTCGGTAGCACATATTACTTCATGAGTTCAAACACATTTTTTTATTACAATCCTTTTCAAAATTCCATAATTTGAAACAATTAAAACAACCCTTAACATAATTTTAACTTATCCCTCTTGCATCGTCATTCTTAAAAACTTTTGTATCCTTTCCTCCACCACCCTTGTCTTGGTTGATGACTAAACTCCCATCATCTTTGCATCTATACGTTGATTGCCTATATGTGCCATTGATATAGTATTGGCTGATCATAAGGGCATGTTCAATGCTTTCAACATTGTAAATTTAACATTTTCCTTGAGACAGAAGGCCATACAACTCATAAAATATTCTCACTCAAACTGTTTAAAAAACACACAGGTGAAAAATACTCGGTACCTGCTTGGTAGACTACCCAGGGTAACAGGATGATGCTAGAGGTATACTCGACGAAAGTATCAAAAGCCAGTGTTTGCATTAAATGGAATAAGAAAGAAAGAAATCATATGTACACACTACATATTTAACATATATCAAGAAAACATAGCAATGTGGGGGTACCCAAGGCATCTCCTAAAAAGGAGAGATGAAAAGCAAGAAGCTAAACTAGCAAAAGAACGAATAAAAAAATAACAAAAAAAAGTGGTCTCTCAAGAAGATAAACCCTAGATATTGAACTAGAGGAAAATATTGTGTCAAAGGAAATGAAGAACAAGAAATCCTGTGATAGAAAGTTGACCATATCGCAAACAGAGAGAAAAATTAAATCCTAAATTGCATAAGAATAAGAGAAGACTGTAGCACTGTAAAAGCACCAACATTGAGCTTTATGAGGATACAAAGTGTTTGTTCCAACATGTTTTCATGTAACCATGGATAATGAATTCACGATAAACACTAAAGACAAGGAGAAGAATGGAGAGGAGGTTGGCAGGAGATCCTGCCCCAACAGAGGGCATCCTATCGAATTCACTTCTACTTCACTTCTATGAATTCACGATAAATATTGCAATATTATATATAGAAATGTCCTTTATAAGGTGCAGTACTAAAATCATTCGTGGTAAATGATAGTGATTTATTTGAAATTAAACTGATGATTGCATGTGTTCTAAAGATGAAATGTCTTAGATCTATGCCACAGAAGGCTCCCATTAATATAGCAGCCATTAAACATCAATATATTGTAATACTAGCAATTTCGCCTCACATCTGTTTTATTTGTAAACCTAAAGAATTATTCAATCTAAAAAATGATTGTCTTTCTAGAACACAATGCATGAATTATAACCAAGAATAAACATGATTACTTAAGTGGAGAAGAAAAAGTAACAAAATACAAACTTAAAACAACAAGGCTCATAGAATAGTGATCCATTTAGACCAATGCAGATGTGAGTGGTTAAAGTTAAATCAAGCTACCAAAAATAGTGAATAAATGGGAAGCATATTAGAGTTTTGTGATATAAAAAACCAAGCAATTCTAGTTTAGGAAAATAAGCTTAATGTAAAATTGTATTTAATCAAGAAATCATATTTGAACTACTTTATGCCAATTGTATCATACATACCTTGCCATTGAAGACAAAATATGACTAGTGTTGCTTGGATTCAGACAACTATATAATAACTTGTAAGCTACAAATTCATGACAACAACCCTCAATGCCTTCAGAATATAGCCCTTGAATCTGTGACTGACATTGTACCATAACAATGTAGATAGTAAGTTAAAAAGGGAAAATAACACATCCCAAATCTAATTTAAGTTTTAACTATTAGGCCTGATAGTGCAGATTTTAGTCATTTTTTCCATATTTCACATGGGATATTTTCATATATAAGGCTATGAAATGTGCCAAGAACAGGACTTCTGCTAAGCTAAGAAGTTCCCTTGTGTTCAAATTATATCACTACACTTACTCAGTTGTCTTAACTAAAACATTGAGACTCGTCTCAACCACTATGAGCAAAGACAATGCAAAGTACCTTATAGTTTTCGCAGAATGTTGTTGACATTCATAAGTAGAGGCATAACATAACTATAAGAAGAGAAGGCATATCTCTAAAAAATAATCCTATGGCTAATCCTAGAGGCATTAAGACATAAAATTAAATATGATAAAATGTTTTTTAGATGGCTTTGCAAATAACAAATGGAATAAAAAAGGATATGATATAGAGTCTAGACACACTAATCTTGTTTGAACATGGTTACCAAAATGTGGACATTGTTTGAAACAAGACACTAATTTCCTCACAAAAATTTTAAAATTAAAAATATTTCCATCAACTACAAAGAAAGAAAGGATACAAAAGCAGTAGGTAAAAATTACATGACGTAATAATTTGTACCTGCTTGTATTCATGCATGTCTCCAGCCTCTAGAGCTAATCGACATGTGTTTCATAGACTGGAAACTATATATAAAAGGTAATTTCCAATACTTTATTACAATATTTCGTTACTTTGATTTAATGAAAAACACATAGATGATCTGGATTGAAGTAGTGGATACAGTCTAACATATGTGCTACTGAACCATGTGCCATTTTAACCATATCCAGTACCGAAAAACACAACTGGTCAATGGGATTTGACTTTATCTGAAATTGAATTCATTTATATTAATTTAATGAATAGATACATCAACAAAAGTTCATTTTAGAGAGTAAATTTATGGTGGGGCTCCAAAAGGTGTTGATTTGGTCAAGTTGTCAGAAACAAAGAAGTGATGCTCATAGTTTTACAAAAAGCCCGAAGGAAACTCATGAAAAAATTAGAATGAAGCTACAATAGGGTAATGACAGTGCCTTGAAAAATAGGCCTTTTGGAGCAGAAGAAGAGGAAATACATAAGATTTTATTGTAACAATGTAACAGAGTGTTGAGCACATCATGTTTCAAGATCAAGTTTTGGGTTTCTTTAGCTCAGCTAGAAAATTTATTCAGATTTTCTCATCTTTCTCTACCTTTGGTCCATAATAAATTGGTATCAACTCCTCAATATTGATGCCAAATTTTCAAAAATATCAAATTCCTAGTGCCCAAGGAGTGAACCTTCTATATTGAGTAATGGAAGGTATGAAAAAGGATTGCAAGACCTAGGGTGATGAATATGAACTGAACCTTCTTATCTTGAAACCATTTGTAGAGTGCAAGACCTGGGCTAGCATTGTCAATTGAGCTAGTGGCCTCCACATGCACCCATTATTGGGAGTGTCATTCCACACTTGATTTTCAATTCATCAACTACATGACATTGTCTTTGGAAATTCAAGACATTACAGATTCAACTATTCAGCCATCATAGCTCAATTTTGAGCTTAATCCTTAAATCAGCATAGAGATTTATCACCCTTTTCTGATTATATCTCGTCTAAACTTCACCAACATTTTCAACTAATCACATCTCAAACCTTAAGTAGTTCTTAAAATCTTCTCTGATTTGTTAATATCCATCAAACTTTCATATGCAATAAACATAGAGAAAAGGATCAGGTTTTGATCCAAATCGTGACCCTGTGCAAGAAATGGTAACAAAATATCAATGGTACAAATTTCAAATAAATCCTCAAGAGCACCACAACATTCTAACTCCAGACAATGATAGGGAACCTCCCCAATTTTCACTTGGTTTTCTAAGTTCACTACTGCTTGCAGAAGTAATTAACTAACTATCCACCCAGAAAAGACATGAGGTACAGACACCAGTACCTCAGCTTTGTTAATGGAATAGATACCATTAAAGGTGGTTCCCACGTTGATTTAGTAGCAAACCAGATAACAAACCATGTGATGAACATTGTAAATAAGAAGAACAAGACAACTACGGTGAAAGCACACACAATAAAGAATAATTTATGGATCTTTGTCAATTCTTTGATTGACAATCCTGCATTGGAATCACAAACCAAGGAGACACTAAGAACTCGTCAGAACATATTTGGTTCAAAGTGTGAACTCTCTCAAGAGTTTTTGAAGAAAGTTGATAAATGTGGAGTTTTTGAGAACATATTATCATGGGAAGACTTCAAACAGAGCAAGGATCTTAAGAAAACTGATGGAACCAAGAGGCAAAGGTTAACTGGTATCACCAAGATTGATGATGCAAATGTTGCAGGAAGCAAGAATTCTAAGAAATGTACTCTGATTTTAACTGAGGGAGATTCAGACAAGGCCCTTTCGATGGCAAGGTTGGCCATTGTTGGTCGAAATCGTTATGGTGTGTTTCCCCTCAAAGTTAAATTGTTGAATGTAAGGGAAGCCAACCATAAACAGATAATGGAAAACGTTGAGATTCAACATATCAAGAAAATCCTTGGTCTGCAACATGGAAAGGAATATGAAAGTGTCAAATATATGAGATATGGCCATATTATGATTATGAAAGATCAGGATCATGATGGTTCACACATAAAAGGATTGATGATCAACTTCATACATTGTTTTTCTGGACATCTCTACTCAAGATTCCTTCATTTCTTATTGAATTCATTATTCCTATTTTCAAGGCAACCCAAAAAATGGATGGGTATTGTCTTTCTATACCATGCCTAAGTATGAATCATGGAGAGAATATCTGGGTGGATCAACATCACGATGGACCATAAAGTACTATAAAGGTCTCAGTATAAGTAATTCTAAAGAGGGGAAATAATATTTTAAAAATTTGGACAAACATAAAATAGACTTCATGTCGATAAATGAGGAAGATGGAAATGTAATTGAATTGGCTTTCAACAAGAAGAAAATAGAGGTCGGAAAGAACTGGCGAAGCCATTTTGAGTCGAGAACATATTTGGACCAGACTGACACGCTTATCAATTAAATCGACTTTGTAAACAAGGAACTGATCCTATTTTCCATGGATGATTTGCAAAGATCCATCCCATCCATGGTTGATGGTTTAAAACTAGGGCAAAGAAAACTATTGTTTTGCTCTTTCAAGAGAAATTTTGTTACGCAAGAAAAGGTTGCTCAATTCTCAGCTTAGATCTCAAAGCATTCTGCTTACCATCATGGTGAGCTGAGTCTTTCTAGCACAATTATTCGAATGACACAATATTTTGTTGGAAGTAACACCATTAACCTCCTTACTCCAATTGGGCAATTTGGTACCAGAGCCCAGGGTGGAAAAGATCATGCAAGCGCTCGATATGTTTTCACATGCATGTCACCAATAACACACTTATTGTTCCCAATAGATGATGATGTACTCTTGGACTACTTGAATGAAGATGGCAAAAAAATTGAGCCAATGTGGTATGTGTCAATTATTCCAATGGTCCTTGTAACTGGAAGTGAAGGAATTGGAACTGGCTGGAGTTCCTTTGTACCTAACTACAACCCAAGGGAATGCAATAATATGGATATGATACAATGGTGGTTGTATCACCATAACTAGAAAAAGTAAGTATAAAAATAGTATAAAAACAAAGAATGTTTCAATATTTAAAAGCATGTTCAAACTTCAAATCAAATAGAGGAAAAAACACATACAAAAAACTAGATAATAATCATGAACAAGCTTCATCTTGAATTATGAACTATAAAGGAACTTAAAAAATGTGACACTACGAACATGGTGCACAAGCAAAAAGATCATGGACATGACCCTAGTTGACAAGTTGTATTTCTCATGATGCAAGAGGATTTGTACCTGCGCTACCAAGTCATTCAAAATCCATAATTATCTATACAATAAGTACGAGTAATATTTGTAGTATTTTTTACTCTAAGATGCATTCTTATGATAATGTTAGAACATACGTTGACAATTTCAAAACATACCTGATTAATCTCCTCTTCGTTTCAAGAAAAATTATTGGAGTCGCCTGAACCTAGAACAAGCCTCCCACGATCTGAAAGAGTAGCAACAAAGTCACAATTGACTTTTTTTCTACTACATTGGATCCAGGGAGGTTTTATCCAAGATTAAATAGCTCCAATAAATCATTCTCTACTAAACAGAGCCAACCACGTGAAGGTGGAAGCTATTATACCCTCCCCCCCTCTCACATCACTCTCAATTCCCCAATACCCAATCTATATTTCATTTTTTAATTTCATGAGCACAAAAAAAATATTCAATAACTAATTAAAAATAAATACAACAAAAAGTATGCAATAAAACATTGAAAGTGCTTGGCATAAAAAAAGTATGATAAATGAGTTTTTATATAACGCAAAAAAGGTTCCAAGTATGGTAACATTTCTCTTTTAATAATACAATATTTTACATTATCAAATTTTATTTTTCTTATTCCTACTTCTAAAACTCCTAACTACATCATCAACATCATTATTCTCTACTTCTGTTTCGTGCCTTTCCCACATAGTTGACCTAGTTGCGTACTCACAATGTCTGGTCTCATGAAGTGATAGGGCATCGCCTACAAAAAAAATAATATTAAATTTTAATTGTCATTTTTTATGTATCATTGAAGTAGTTTGGTAATATTAATAAAAAAAAAAATCAATGACATTATTTACCTATTGCACCAGTTGTCACCGTTGGAATCATTGCCCTGTGTTCCTCTCTGGTGGTAGGATGTTCAGGTACAACATTCTCTGTAATTTAAATAAAAAAACATTTTAAGGACACAACCCTCAAAGTATAATTAGAAAACATTATAAGTAGAAATTAATTACCATCGTGGCCCTTAATGATAGTAACATTGATGACTTGGTCCCCATTGGAATGATCAGGTTGCACGTGAGGACCATGTACTTCTGGAAATATTTCACTATCAACGCACTGCTCTACAACTGGGTTATTTGGCTCATTGAAAGTGTTTCTCCCCTGATTTAAACAAAGTTGTTAGACATTAAATTTATGGACGAAAAAAAACATATTGAAAGGTTAACGTTTAACCTTATCAGACATTATGGATCTTGGGGCCTATCCCAAGCTTCTACGACGTTCAACTGCGGCTTGATAGCCGAAACAAAAAGTGATCTCTCTGTCTTCCTTTGTGGTTCCGTTCCAAAGTCGTCACCCTACATTACATATGATTGTGTATTTTTAATGTTATTTGATGGGATTACAAAAATGTTGGAAGGCGATACAATTAATTATAAGATTTTTATCTACTTACAATTCTTGTGGATAATTTCAATTAACCACTGTGGTCTAGCTTGTGATGGCCTTTTTTTTCAATCCTAGCTTTGGTTGCCTTCGAGGTGTCAGGAAACCTATCATCAAAATTTTGAAGTCAGTTATGTAGCACAATTTTATTTTAGACATAGATAAAATTAAAGCTATTGAATTAAAGTTGTAATTTACCTTGTGGGTCCAGTTAGCATTTTTCCTTCTTTCTTGACCTTTTTCTCTTTTCTGTCCTCGATGAGTGCTCTCCACTCCCTCTCTGGAACTGTGAGAGGACGATCATATCTATATTTAATTTGCAAGTGCATCCTATAGGTGTCCCGCATATATTTCAGATATTTTCCAACTGCCTAGGCGACCGTTGTTCTATCAAATGTGCCCACCCCAAAAATGCCTTATAGATAATCTAGAAGTTCCTTTTTCAGGTTGGAATTCTAGGAATTCCACCTTGTGCGTATTTTTGGGCCAAAAATTACCAACGCCTTTCTCTCCAAGGCCCTGTAGAAATCATTGTTTCCTACACAGAAAAATATATTATCATTAATTTAAAAATAATAATCATGACAAAATATGTTTTAGATAGAGTACATGAAACAATTAAAATATTAAAACTTACCTGGGAGTTGTACTTGATTTATAGGAACACCTTTATTGTTCACCAAAAATGTTCTTGGAATGGTCCCCATCGATGTGACATGTGTAGCTCCAGGAAATGCAATAATAAATTTGGCCATACTAGCCTCATCACTTCCAACACGTTCAACGGTTGGCTGTGTGTATTCTTAGGGGTGCATTTCTTGGCTGCTACCTAAAGATGTAAGAGGTGTACGAGAGGGTTCCGTGGGAATCTCTTACCTTTGTGTCCCACTACTACCAACACCGGGGGCATTAGCTTCCAGAAAAAGCTACATACAAAAGATTTTTTTTGTTAGTTTAGTTAATGTAAAAATTATAAATCAACCTATCACAATTAATCTCATGCAGAGCAATAAAAATATCCTTTTGATTTTTTTTTATTACCTTATATGTTTCTAGCTGGGTCATAACTTGTCTTATCATTTTTCCTAATTCAGGTGTTTGAGGCACAATGTCTACCAAATGCTCAAGTTCCTTGGTTGCTTTTAGTGTCTTTTTTCGCAGCCACACCAATGGACATGGGGATGAACACAACTCTTCCTCGTTGAGAGAATCATCATGTGCACCATGGCCAAACGTCTGCATATCTGAACAAAATTAACATTATTTCAATTATTAAAAGAACTAAAATCCCTGAAGATAGAGCAAGCCTGACACTTTACATGTTCTTTGACTCGCCCCTTTTTGCGATCATCCTTCCACTTTATAAAATAATAAGAAGCATGAAATATACATAAAAAAAATTGTTAAAGATAAAGAAAATAATATGAAACTAAAATTGTTATTTTTTTACCTATCCTGGGGTTGTTCCTGTGCCACGATAAGTCTTCCACATTGCAATAAAATTAGAAATGTGAAAACTTGAAAACAATATCTAACTTGAAAACACAAAATGAAAAATGAAGTAATTTTTAAATTTACCTTTCTAATACATAAAATTTGTGCATTAAAGAGTACAACTTTACTATCAAATGACATTCAAGTTTAAAGAGAGTAAACAATAAATTAGAAATATTAAGACATTGTCTTCTCTAAGTTTTCAGATCAACATACAACACAACAAGTTAGAGGCACATTTATAAGGAGGGGAAACCAATATGGTCGCCCCTTAGCTCCACCATGTATGATTCTTGAAGTGTCCCTTTGCAACTACGATATGGTTAGGGGTAGGCCATATCCTTCACATGAGCGTATCATGGGATAGGTCCTCTATTGATTGCTACCTTACACTTTGGTTTTGGGGATATAATTCATACAAAGCATTGTCGTTCTATGTCATATGGGGCATATGGAGAGCGATAAATATAGTTGTCATATGGGGATATGGAAAGCGAGAAACGATGTTCTCTTTCACCGTACTATTCAAGATGTGAGGAGCACCTCCATTAAGGTTGTGGCATTCTTTAAAGAGATCCTATTAAGAAGAAGATGACATAGAGAAACTTGTCTAAAGTTTTGAGGCCTATTGATCTAGAAATTTCAAAGAGTTTTCAGGTTACTGAGATATTGAATATTTTCCCCTACATCACCAATATAGAAGTGACAGATCTGGTGTAAAACCTAGGTGCATATGTGCGTATTTTTCAAGAATACTATATGTTGCTCCAAAATGATGTATGCTCAATTTTTTATTGTAGGAGTATGTATTGTGCATAGTATTGGAAAAGAAAGGTGAATGTGCTACAGATTTGTCGAGCTAAGTGTATGGGAGATGTATTTATTCAGTTAGCTATATGTGCAATCAATGTATTTATGCTCAAAATTTCAGTCCTGCATTATAATCCATAATGGAAGAAGTGTAATAGAGATCTCAAGGTTCATTGACTAAAGTGTCCAAGAGAGACTTACAGTGGGAAACATTGTCAGGTGTATGTGGTGTTGTCTTAAGATCTGTTGTAAAATTGCTAGACTATGTACTGAGTACACTATTGTATACCGTTATGCCTTTTCATGATTTGACTAAAACGTGTAACTACTGGCTAGGAGTTGGTCAATGAATTTTATATGTGTTGAGTGAAGTTTTTCTTTAGAAGTTTTGGCCACATAATGGATTCATTGATGTAATTTATTCCTAGAGATGAGACAATATTTGTTGATAATGGTGGAAAGAATTTTGAGCTAGGGTTTTCAATGATGATAGATTGATATAGTTGAGCATAATTGTGCATATTTGATGAAAACCAACTGCTAGGGTTTGGCAATTATTGGAGCCCAATTGATGAGAATATGTTTGTTGGTTCGAAATATATTGTGGCACTTGTAATATCAACTACTTGGGGTACAATTGCAGCATTCTCATCATAATATTGATGGAAAATAATGTGGGTTCAGGTTTGATATACATGATGATAAACTTGATGACATAGCAAAATACATGACAAGTGGAAACATCTCCTAAAGCCCATTCTGTCTCAAACACCTTACATATACAAATTCAAGAACACTCATAAAGAAAATTAATTTTTGACACCTTGGAGGCATATTTCCACAATGAGACCTATATCATCTTAAAGAGGATTTTTACAACTTTGTTGATTGGAAGGAGTTCAATATTTACAACGATATCATAGAAAAGTATGTTGCGATGAATTTATTAATTGGAAGGAGTTCAATATTTACAACGATATCACAGAATTAGATTATTGAACCTTTGTCTTTGCACAAAATTTTTTTACATTCTGTATGTAATCGGTCCACTTGATTTATAGACCCAATGTAAATGCCATGAACAAACATTTGTGTTAAACAAAGGAAACAAGACCAATTGATGCAGGAGCATTAGCTATCGAGTTAAATTTTAACAACTAAAAGACAATAGTATTGATCTAGACATTTTGAAGAGCTTTCAGGTTACTGAGATATTAAATATTTTCCCCTACATCACCAATGCAAAAGTGACAGATCTGGTGTAAAAAATGGGTGCATATGTGCATATTTTTCAAGAATACTATATGTTTCTCCAAAATGATGTATGCTCAATTTTTTAGTGCAGGAGTATGTATTGTGTATAGTATTGGAAGAGAAAGTAAATGTGCTACAGATTTGTTGAGCTAAGTTTGTGGGAGATATATTTTTTCAGTCAGCTATATGTGCAATCAATGTATTTATGCTCAAAATTTCAGTCCTGCATTAGAATCCAAAATTGAAGAAGTGTAATAGAGATCCCAAGGTTCATTGAGTAAAGTGTCTAAGGGAGACTTACATTGGGAAACATTTTCAGGTGTATGTGATGTTGTCTTAAGATCTATTGTAAAATTGCTAGACTATGTACTGAGTACACTTTTTTATATTGTTATGCCTTTTCATGATTTGACTAAAACGTGTAACTGCTAGCTAGGAGTTGGTCAATGAATTTTATATGTGTTGAGTGAAGTTGTTCTTTAGAAGTTTTGGCCACATAATGCATTCACTAATGTACTTGATTCCTAGAGATGAGATAATATTTGTTGATAACGGTGGTAAGACTTTTGAGCTAGGGTTTTCAATGATGATAGATTAATCTAGTTGAGCATAATTATGCATATTTGATGAAAATGATTGGCACCCAATTATTAGGGTTTGACAATGATTGGCACCCAATTGATGAGAATATGTTTTTTTGTCCAAAATATATTGTGGAAATTGTAATATCAACTACTTGGGGTACAACTGCAGCATTCTCATCATAATATTGATGGAAAATACTGTGGGTTCAAGTTTTATATCATTAAGGACAAGTGATACAATAAGGTAAGGCGTTTGGATGGGTAAGAGGATGAGGATTTCCTAGTTAAGTTAACATAAATTTTGAGGGGTGATGAAGAGGAAGTCAAAGGGGGGGATGAATTTGGCATTAGGGAAATTGGAAATAGGCAAGAGAGGAGAGGCAATTGGGATGTGAAGCTTGCAAAAAGGATAAATGGATGAAATGCATGAATATAGAAGCCTAAGCTAGTCTTAACCAAACCCTATTATACTCTAGAATCTATCCATTAACACTCTCTGGTTCCTAGAAGCACTAGTCCTGCAATCTAAATGAAATTAAAAACAAATCCTAACCACATGGAATTTGAACTCTAACTCCCTACTAAACTGAGCAACAAACTTCACACTATGAAAGAGGATTCTAAATGTAAATAAAATAATTTCTACAGAATGTTGAAAGCTATATCAAAAGAAGAAATCGTTCCTATTGTAATTCTAAACATAGTCCTATTGCTAATCACTTTGTGTAAAATCAAATAAACAAAAAGAGAGGTTTTAAATCTACTTCAATCACACACCAATGCAATGCAAATGTGATAAATATGTAACCCAAAGATCTTAGGAACAAATTAAAGTATCCTTACTCAAATCTGACACTTAGTACTCTTTTAAAACCTGCATGCAGATTTCAAGCCCTTACAAGCAAATAAAATCGCACTTCCAACCAAATATGAATCTTGGAAATAAATTAATTTACACCACTTCAAGGAGAAAAAGATACAAGACATGGAAATTAGAAAGAATACTTTGCAACCATAATAGCATGAGCGTTACTTTTTTTATAATCACTTGGAAAGTTGGAGGTCAATAGTTCGACAATACTGAGCTCAAGTCTCTTTTGAACTAATGCTTATCAGAATATTAGGGAAACACAATACATCTATTAAAACACTACTAATATAAATCCTGCAAGTCTCATGATCCAAACAAATAATCTATCATGTACTCTATTCTAGTGCGTAAACATAAGCAAATCCAGGAATAACTTTACAACACTCTCTAGATCACAATAGATATAGTAAATTTTGTATCAAAAATCAATAAAACACCCCAGATCATAGTATATATTATGCACTTTGTATTACAAAATAATGAAATGCTCCAGATCTTAACCCAAAATCAAAATTATTGAAAAATTTATTGCAGACGGAGTGTACAATTATTCCTTCATTGTAGTACGAACAAATTTTTTTTTTTATGGTTTATATGTGGTATTCATAATAATGGTTTATCACACTTATAGTCACTATATTCATAGATCCACATACATATTAAACAAATTTAGAATAAAGGGTTATATCAAAGAAACAAAGCACACAATCCTAATTATGGTTAACACACAATAGTCTCTTCAGATATGAAAACACTGAGACAAGTTAGCACACAAAGTTCTGAATATCAAACACCCACAACATATATAAAACCCATGCAAATAAATAATAAAGAAGGAAGGGTGATGGAAGAGGAAAACGAGCTTTTTGCCTCCTATAGGACACCAAATCACATAACAAAAAATATGAATAATGGAACATAAAACCTGGCATAAAATATTTGTATTGAAACAACTGCTCAATTGCTACATCACATAACAATATCTTAGAGTTCAACACCAAAAAGGGGGCAACCCAAGAAACTAAACTAGCAACATAATATTACAATGGCAAGAAGCCAAGGTAATATTGCTAACTAGGAAAGAAGCCATGGTTAGTCTTTTATACAGTTTACATTACAAAAATAGGCTTCCAAGAAACCAAAATAGATACAAACAAAATAAACATGGATCATAACAGTCTATAGGAGAAAATAGATTTGGTTACAACTAAACACCATGCGCAACATAAAAATTTCCCTTCAAAGAACCTTCGATTTGCCTAAAACTTCACATTTTCTAAGGAGAGCAATGCAGGTCATTACCATTTTGTGGGTTGACAAATTTCCCCCTGACCCAACGTATGTGAAAATGGCTAAATGCAGCTCCCTTCACTGCTGGCCCCACTTCCGGCATCTATCTCTTACTTTGTGGCTAAGAAAAAGCTAGGTCCACGAGATATGATTTCATTCAAACTACTGGATAATATGGAATTGAATCTCCCAATGGAAATGATGTGTGAAAATCGACTGTGTAAGATAGGCACAGTGCTTAGTGCTAGTTACTAACTTCGATCAGAGTTACCACCTACCGGTAACTAGAAAAATGATTACAGGGCCAGCGAAAGCTACATTTAGCAGTAAGAATTGCATTCGTTGGGCATTACTGGAAAAAATTAGCGGTAAGAAGTGCATTCGTCGAGCATTGCTGAAAAAATGGAAAAAAGTGGTAAGAATTAGGGTACTAAAATTAATAAAATGAAAACATGATTCGATCTAATAAAGTTAGCTAATTAGACTAAAATAATTAATGTCAATTGATTAATTATGAATTAGTAAACTTAATTAAAAATGAATAATTAGACTATAATGTTAATTGATTAATTAATTATTTTTTTCTTGTTAGGGGCTTAGGGGTTAGGGGAATAGGGGATTAGGGTTTAGGGGTTAGTAGAACAATGAGTTAGTGGTTAAGGGGTTAGGTATTGGGGGCTTAGGGGTTAGGGGATTTAGGTGCATTTAGGGGTTAGAGGAATGTTGAGTTAGTGGTTAAGCTGGAATTAGGAATTTGGGTTAGGGGAATAATGAGTTAGTGGGTAAGGTTTTAGGGATTGAGGGGTTAGGGGTTAGGGTATTTAGGCACATTTAGGGGTTAGGGGTCAAATAATGAGTTAGTGGTTAAGGTATTAGGGATTGGGGGCTTAGGGGTTAAGGGATTTAGGTGCAATTAGGGGTTAGGTGAATAATGAGTTAGTGGTTAAGGGATTAGGGATTACGAGGTTAAATGGGTTAGGGGTCTATAATTAGGGTATAAGGGGTTAGGGGTTAAGGGTTTAGAGGTTTAGGGTAAAAGACTATCTTAGGAATAACCTGTTCATGGAAAGTAAAAGAATCTATTGCTTGCATGTGGGCCTCAACTAAGAGGTTGAAGCTAAATTATTGGTTGCATGGAGTGGTAACAGAGGGGTGACCTCTGCATCTTCCTCGGCGAGGGGTGGTTTGTCTTCCACAAATCATGATGTATCATAGAAGCCTACGAGGGGAAGGGAAGGCGTTTGGATGGGTAAGAGGATGAGGATTTCCTAGTTGAGTTAACATAAATTTTGAGGGGCAATGAAGATCAAGAAGTAAAAGAGGGGGATGAATTTGGTATTAGGGAAATTTGAAATAGGCAAGAGATAAAGGAGATGCAATTGGGATGTGAAGCTTGCAAAAAGGCTAAAGGGATGACGTGCATGAATATAGGAAAGGGTAATTGAAAGGTTGAGAAGAAGGCTAGAGAGGGAGAGCTATTGAAGGCAGAGAATGGCTAGAAGGCCATGTCCTTAAGGTCAAGAGGCCTTCATTGAGAAGATGAATCACCAAGTTTATGACACAAATTGCAACTTGCACCAAATGATATGCTCTATATAAAAGGGA
Organism: Pinus albicaulis; assembly: GCA_034641835.2. Lineage (NCBI taxonomy): Eukaryota > Viridiplantae > Streptophyta > Pinopsida > Pinales > Pinaceae > Pinus > Pinus albicaulis. Next base: position 1,661,745,196 of record CM076575.1, on the reverse strand, counting down.
TATTGTTTATCTTAAATAAATTTGCATGGTAATGGTAATTAAGAACTTGAGAGTATTGGAATGCATAATATTGTTGAGACTAAGGGAGTATAGCCCAATTTGGGCCCTCCCTGTAATATTCCCAAATGGGAAAACTAAGCAACACATGCAATAAAAACAAAATATTCAGAAATGTATGCAATAATAGTTAAATGTAGCCCATGGATCCATTCATTCATATATTATAACAGCCATATATAACAGGATATCTGAAACAAATCATGGTAGCTTAGTTAAACAAGCCTCCCAAGCCATTATTGCTCAAAAATCATGCAAAAAGAGGGGCTGCAACCATGAATAAAACTGGAAATACCTTGACAACGTTATTTTATTACTCCTGAAATAGCAGTAAGTTGTAAATCATATCTAGAGCTGTTATGTGCATAAAAATTCATATCTATATCAAATCCATGCACTATATAGGCTCCTCTAATGAACCCCCTTGGGGTTTTCAGCAAAACACCATGTACAAAGTGTAGATCTGAGATCTAAGGCTGCAGATATATTGAAAATTATAGATATGGAAAGTGGATCTGATCTGATATGAAAAAATAAAGGATCTCCCCCAACAGATCTCCAAAGTGAAGGGCAGATCCCCAACACTCAAAAAATCAACTCTCCAAATGGTGCACTAAACCACCCTGCAACTGCTCCTTCAGAAATTATGCAGATTTGGATCAAGACTGCACTATAGGGGACAAAATCTAGTTGGCTTGTAGCCAAGATATGAAAATGAAGCTCAATGCCTTCAATATTTTCCTCCCAATGGAGTAGAAACCTCCTCCACTGAAAATGAGCACTGAAATGGCCTAGATCTAAAGATCTAGTCTCCACTTGTTGCAGCTTACTGAAACAGACAAACCCTCAATAGGGTCTGCACTATCAAAGGAAGATGAAGCTTGGCCTTCAGCTAGATAGTGGAAAATATGGTGCAAGGCTCCTCCAAGAGCTACTCAATGGAAGAGGTGGGATTCCCGATCAGGAACACCCTGTGCTAAAAAACACTTTATCTCAGCTAAACAACCATAGAAGGAAATATGTCTAAACATACCATATATCAGAAAATCATAATCATAAGCTAACCCCATATGGTTGCCATCCTCTTCCTTATAAACAATCTGAGCCTTCTCACCTTGGGTCCCTCTCATTAGGGTTTCCATCTTCATGCAATGAATCTCCCTCCAAAATGACATTGTCCCATCATCAATACCACTCCTCCATAACAACGCTGATGGATTTGGTCAATCTTGACTGGATCTCCATGCAATGTCTTCTTCCACACTCAAGGTGGCTTTATTCTAACTATCTAGACTGATCCATATTACCATTGGGTTATCTCCATTAATGTTCCACATCCTCCATACTAGCTTAGTTGAATTGGTCAAACTTGAATTTGTCCACATGCATTTAGCCCTTTTTCACACATGAAGGTGTTTTATCCAGTTGTGAATATGATCCCTTTCCCATTAAGAGGGGGTTTTTTTTTTCTGCTAAATTTTTTTATGGGTCTCCCTACCCATTTATTAATCTAACTATGTGTTTGGAGAAAAATTAATATTCTAATTAGCTGCATGCTAATTTAGGAATATTACACTCCCCACCTGCTTTGACATGGTGAAAAATCACACTTTCAAGAGTTGCAACATGAATTTCACTCGCCTAGTGACTAACCTGCGTGTCACCTTGGCAATTCAGTACTTCAACATGACATTTTTCCTTCAAAGTTACTTTTTGTACCAGGCCAGTATAACCTCGCACATAACCATGTCATGGTTGATGGTGAAGACTTTGTATCATAATGCTAATATGATGGATGGAATTCATTGTCAAAACACCCCTAATCACTCCCCAAGGAAGAAGCCATGACCATGGAAACCTTGTGCAACAAGAGCATTAATGGCATGTAGAAAAATTTCCATCGCAACTCCAAGTAGAGTGCAACACCCTTAAATCATGCATAGTGTGCTAGAATAATGGTAATGTGAGCTATGATTTGTGGGGTAATCACAATACAAATATTGTAATGAAAAAATGGTTAAAGAGAAATTAATAACAATTAAATATAACAAATATATTATTATTTTTGTTAACTTGACCTAGCTAACATAGTAATAGCTAACATAATAATGGTCAATTAAATTCCCCTAATAAACAAATAAAAAATATATTATTATAATCCTACAAAAATTGATAAAACAAAAAACAATATTACAAAATACTTCGCCGTTACAAAATGTTACAAAATGTTTATTTCGACGTCGCTATTCTGCTGTTGCTATTCGGGAAAGCCTCACATGATCCGACCCGACCTAACCCGACACGCCTGAACGTGTTTCCCTGGGCGCCCTCACACGACCCAACTCGACTCGACCTGCCCGAACGCGTTTCCCTGAGTGCTCCTATTGAATAATGGATTCAATTCACTCAATCTCCTGCATGAATAACTTAAAAATAACATGTTCATGGCAAGTAAAAGAATTTATTGCTTGCATGTGGGCACCAACTAAGAGGTTGAAGCTAAATTGTTGGCATGGAGTGGTAACAAAGGGGTGACCTCTTCTTCTTACTCGGCGAGGGGTGGTCTATCGTCCACAAGTCATGATGTATCAAAGAAGCCTACTATGGGAAGGGAAGGCGTTTGGATGGGTAAGAGGATGAGGATTTCCTAGTTGAGTTAACATAAATTTTGAGGGGCGATGAAGATCAGGGAGTAAAAGAAGGGGATGAATTTGGCATTAGGGAAATTAGAAATAGGCAAGAGATAGAGGGGAGGCAATTGGGATATGAATCTTGAAAAAGGGCTGAAGGTATGACATGCATGAATATAGGAGAGGGTAATAGAAAGGTAAAGAAGAAGGCTAGAGAGGGAGAGCTATTAAAGGCAAAGAATGGCTAGAAGGCCAAGTCCTTAAGGTCAAGAGGCCTTCACTGAGAAGCTGAATCACCAAGTTTATGACACAAATTGCAACCTGCACCAAATGATATGCTCTAGCTAAAAGGGATATTGTCGATCTTAAATAACTTTGCATGGTCATGGTAATTAAAGCACATTAGAGTATTGGAATGCATAATATTGTTGAGACCAAGGGAGATCACATTACCATTATTTCGGGCACACTATGCATGAAGTAAGGGTGTTTCACTCTACTTGGAGTTGCGATGGAGATTGTGATATGTGCCAATGCTCTTGTTGCACAAGGTTTCCATGGTGGCTGCTTCCTCGGGGAAGTGATTAGGGGTGTTTTGACAATGAATGATATCCATCATATTAGCATTATGATACAAAGTCTTCACCATCAACAATGACATGGTTATGTGCGAGATTATACTGGCGTGGTAAAAAAAGTAACGTTGGAGGAAATATGTCATGTTGAAGTGAATTGCCAAGGTGGCGTGCAAGTTATTCACTAGGCGAGTGACATTCGTGTTGCAACTCTTGAAAGTGTGATATGTCACCATGTCAAAGCAGGTGGGGAGGGCCCACATTGGGCTACGATTTGTGGGGTAATAATAATACAAATATTACAAAATATTTCCATTATTATATGTTAAAATAAAAAATTATATATTACATTCAAATAAATACAAACCAACAAACTCTTTTAACCTTATTTTGATTACACATATTATGGGATTCCAGAGGAGATCTTCCTCCACCCAATAGCCATGAGGGATTCCAGAGGTTTTGGTTCCACACCTCCAGCCTTCTATTTAATTAGGAACCCTAGATAACCAAGCAATAGCCATGCTTAATGAAACGCGAAGGGCTCCAAATATTGCATCTCTATCCCACTGTTGTCTGGGCCTCAGCTCTGCCATCAACACACTTGATTTTGTCCCTCGATTTCTTCTCGCACTTCAATGTTCCTCCATATATTATTTCATCTCCCCTCCATTCCCACTGCGTTCATTCTCTTTAATTTTTCCTTAGGTTCCCTCACACGACCTGACCTGACCCGAATGAACGTGTTTCCTTGGGCACCCTCACACAATTTGACCACATCTGACTTGCTCGAATGCATTTTCCTAAGTGCCCTCACACGACACGACTCGCCCCGACTAAACCCGACCAAACCTGACCGGACACGCCCAGACCCGCCTAAATACGTTTCCTTGGGCAGCCTCACACAACACGAATGGACCCGACCTGACACGACATGGGAAGTCACAACTTAGCACTTTTTTATACATCCTCCCTCACATGATCCAACCCGAATGTGTTCCATGTGGTGCCCTCACATCACACGACCCGAACTGCCCAAATTACGAAGGGTGCACGAGGGAAAAAACAGAAAACGGATCGCACAAGCATGCACAAACAACACGAGTGGTCACAACTTAGCATTTTTTATACGACCACCCTCACACTACTCAACCCGACCTGACTCGACCCACTCGAACACGTTTCCTCGGGCGACCTCATATGGCACGACCTCACTGGACCAGATCCGACCCAACACACCTGAACACGTTTCCTTGGGCGACGTCACAATGCGGCACGACCCGGCCTGACCTGACCCAAACACATTTCCTTGGGCACCATCACATGACTCAACTTGGCCCGCTCAAACATGTTTCTCTGGGCACGCTCACATGGCCCGACATGGCTCGACTTAGCCGAACACGTTCCTTGGGCGCCCTCACTTGACCCGACCTGACCTGACCCGTATGAATGTGTTTCCTTGGGTGCCCTCATAGTACAGAATGACCCGACCCAATTACCTGACTCGAACGCGTTTCCTTGGGTACCATCACACGACCTAACCCGAACCGCCCGAACGTCGAAGGCACAAGGGAGAAAATGAAAAATTAACGGGTCACACGAACATGCACAAGGCATACGAGTGGTCCCAATTTAGAATTTTTTATATGACCTACCTCACATGATCTGAGCTGAATGCATTTCCTATGGCACCCTCACATGGCACGACCCTACCCGCCTGAACGAAGGGCGCACGAGGGAGCAAACGAATAATGGATTGCACAAACATTCACAAGCAACATGGGTAGTCACAACTTAGCATTTTTTATGCGACCACCCTCACATGACTCGACCTGACCCGACATGACACGACCTGATCGGACCCGACCCGACGCGACCTACCCGAACATATTTTCTTGGGTGCCCTAACAATACGACATGACCTGACCCGAACGCGTTTCCTTGGGTGCCATCACATGACTCTAACCGACCCATACGAACGCGTTTCCTTGGGCGAACTCACATGGCACAACCCGACCAGACCCAACCTAGACATGTTATTTCGGCGCCCTCACATGAACCGACCTAACCCAACATGCCCGAACGTGTTTCCTTGGGTGCCCTCACAGTACGGCATGACCTGACCTAACCCGACCCGAATGTGTTTCCTTGGGTGCCATCACACGACCCAACTCAAACCGACCTACTCGAACATCGAAGGCACGAGGGAGAAAATGACAAATGGGTCACATGAATGTTCACAAAGCACACAGGCGATCATTAATTATCATTTTCTATACGGTCTCCCTCACACGATCTGACCTGAACACATTTCCTATGGCGCCCTCACATGACACGACCTGACTTGCCCGAATGAAGGGCACACGAGGGAGAAAATAGAAAATGGATCGCAAAAACATGCACAGGCAACACAGGCAGCCGCAAATTAGCATTTTTAATACAACCACCCTCACACTACCTGAATCGACCCGCCCAAACTCATTTTCTTGGGTGACCTTACACAATAGGACCTCACCGGACCTGACCTGCTCCAATGTGTTTCCTTGGGCGCCCTCACAATATGGCACAACCTGGCTTGACTTGACCCGAACACGTTTCCTTGGGCGCCAACACATGACTCAACCCGACCCACCCGAACATGTTTCCTTGGGTGCCCTCACACGACCGGACATGACCCGACCCAGCCGGAAACGTTCCTTTATGGTTACCCTCACATGACCCGACCTGGCCAGACCTACCCGAAAGTGTTTCCTTGGGCACCCTCATATTACAACAAGACCCTAGCCAACCTGACCCGAATGTGTTTCCTTGGGCGCCATCACACGACTCAACCCGACCCGACCCACCCAAACATCAAAGGCACGAGGGAGAAAACGACAAATTAACGGGTCGCACGAACGTACATAAGGCACATGGGAGGTCACAACTTAACATTTTTGATATGACCTCCCTCACACAATCTAACCCGAACATGTTTCCAGTGGTGCCCTCACACGGCACAACTCGACTCGCCTAAACAAAGGGCACACAAGGGAGAAAACCAAAAACGGATCGCACAAACATGCACAAGCAACATGGGCGGTCATAACTTAGCATTTTTTATACGACCACCCTCACACGACCCGAGCTGACCTGCCCGAACATGTTTCCTTGGGCACCTTAACAATATCGCACAACCCAACTTGACCCAACCCGAAGACGTTTCCTTGGGCGCTATCACATGACTCGACCCGACCTGTACGAATGCATTTCCTTAGGTGGCCTCAGAAGGCACGACTTGACCAGGCCCAACCTGGCTCACCCGAACGGTTTCGTTGGGTGCTCTCACATGACCCGATCACATGACGACCCGACACATTGTTCCTAAACCCTAAACCCAATCAGAGGACTAGACACATTATTCCTAAAACCTAAACTCTAACTCCCGAACATTGTTCTTAAACCCTAAAATCTAACTCCTGGACATTTTTCCTAAACCCTAAACCCTAACATTGTTCCTAAACTGTTTCACGACTGACGGTGTGTCCCTACACGTCGCAATATCGACGTATATGACCCGACCTGACTCGACCTGCCTGAACGTTGAAGCCACAAGGCATAAAATGACAAATTAACGGGTCACACGAACATGCACAACGCACATGGGAGGTCACAACTTAACATTTCTGATATGGCCTCCCTCACATGATTCGACCTGAACTCGTTTCCTATGGCACCCTCACATGGCATGACTTGACCCGCCCGAACGAAGGGTGCACAAGGGAGAAAACAGAAAACAGATCGCACAAACGTGCATAAGCAACATGGGCTATCATAACTTAGAATTTTTTATATAACCACCCTCACACGACCTGACTCGATCCGACTCGAGCTGATCCACGTGAACGTGTTTCCTTGGGCACCCTAAAAATACGAAACGACCTGACCTAACCTGACCCAAACATGTTTCCTTGGGCACTATCACATGACTCAACCCAACCCGTACGAACACATTTCCTTTGGTGGCCTCACACGACACGAATCGATCAAGCCCAACCCGGCCTGCTTGAATGCGTTTCCTTGGGCACTCTCACATGACCCGATTGCATGATGACCCGACACATTGTTCCTAAACCCTAAACCCGATCATAGGACCGGACACATTGTTCCTAAAACCTAAACTCTAACTCCCAAACATTGTTCCTAAACCCTAAACTCTAATTCCTGAACATTGTTCCTAAACCCTAAACTATAACTCCCGAACATTTTTCCTAAACCCTAAACCCTAACATTGTTCCTAAATTGTCGCAAGACTGACGGTGTGTCCCTACACGTCGCAAGACTGTCACATACTACTGCACTGTCACAATACTGACGATTTGTCCCTAAATATCGCAATACTGACGGTTTCCCTAAACGTTGCAAGACCAATGGTTTGTCTCCTAAACGTCGCAAGACCGACACTTGTCTCTGAAACGTCACAATTCCGATGGTTTGTCCCTAAACGTCGCAATACCAATGGTTTCCCTAAATGTCGTTGTTTCGACAATACTCCCAAAAATTTGCTAGAGCGACGTTTGTTGGTGGGATTAAAAAAATTGAGAAAAATTGGGGAAATTTCCAACAATACGTCAAAAGTGTTGGAACTAAAGTGTCGGAATTTTGACCATATGTACTAGTGGCTCCCGCTCCCGAAATGTACTCCCTCTTCTCCGCCATCACACTTTTCAAAACATTCTGCTCCAAAGCCATTTATGTGCTATAATAAGGTTTTATTAGGTTTAACCTTGTTCTTTCCACTTCTAAGCCTTGTTTCATGCATTAATCCCTCCATTAGCCTCTTTAGCCATTTTTCCTCCAAAATGCAAGCACACTTATTAAAATTATAATTAGGTCATGAATAAGTGCATATATAGTAGCATTATAGATATAGTAGGGTTTGTTTAGCCGATTGGCCAAGTTAAGTGTGGTTTAAATTAGTGTCCTTTATGCAATTTAAATTAGTTTCATTTTTTCCATTTCCTTTCTGTAAATTGAATTAGTTTCATTTTTGTCATTTTCTTTTTGCAATTTATTTTATTTTCATTTAAGTGTGTCAGACTTCATTGAGAACCCATAGAAGTAGAACCATTTTTTATAGCGGAAGAATATGACATGAGCATAATGCATCTACTGTGTATATAGCACTGTCACCTCTAAGTTTGTACAAACCTTGGGTTGATAAATTAAAGTAGGGTAGCCCCTGGGAGTTGTAGCACTCTTGGTGCAATACCAAGGCTCACCACTAATTATTTGAATAGTTTGTGTGTTTATTATCAATCAAATTATTGATGTAATTAGTTTTATATTTTAATTATTGGTTGTTACATCATTAACATTCTCAGGCTTATATCATTTTTACACTTTAACTCTTTCATCCCTAATAAAACTTCAATAATGAATAAAATCAAGGGTTTCCCCACTCTAACTCCTTTACATAGCCTCAAATTCACAACAACTCTGCACCATTTCCTTTGAGAAATCATTATTAAGTAGGTTCCATTTCCTCATATATCCAACCCATCATTCTACACAACACAAACACTTCATAAGACCAAATTAGTATTCAACATATCATTCTTTGAACTAGATTTATAGCTTTTAGATAAAATATACTCTAACGATATCATATTACTTAGTTTATGTCTTCATCATTTCATAAATTTATTCCTCAATTAGAGTTTTCTTGTAGTCAATTCATATGTGAAGGCATCAACATACAATTATCCCTAGTTACAACATCCAACAACCCCTAAGATGATCTTAGTTTCATGAGTTGGTATGAATTCAATCCTTTCATTTGTTTACCTTCTCGTTTAAGGTGAATATTCATAAACAAGAATTCACATTATGCACTTAGCCATGAATTCAGACAAGGCCTTCAATCATGTACATTATCATGCTTGTGCATTTCCTAAACATTTTTCTCTTCATTTATCTACATCTATTAAATTCAAATGACATGTATCACAAACATAAACATAACATACTTCCATCTTTGGCATATGGAAACTAATTACAAGAAACATTCATTCCATATATCATGGAATTATCAAGTGACCATTAACATCACCCAAAGCATAGTCAATACTAGCTCATGATTTATGCTCCACTCATGCGTGCTTATCATTGCTAACAATATATTTTCACTAAGGGGATTCTTTCTTAATTCCCTCTCAGTATTTCGAGCATACCAAAATCATACCTACATGGTTGTTAGTAGTTATTCTACGCTACCTAATCAATTAGTATCTCAAGGGCAGGTTCTTCCATTCCTCTTCACCAATCTCTTGATCAAAACTTTGTTATCCATATCCTTGTCTACACAATATTATATGTAGTATCCTCATTAGCTTTCCCAACCATACTATCAAACTATTCATGGTTACATGTTCATCATTAACCATGGTAGCCATCATAATAATCTTATGATCGCATACTACTCTCAGTCATTGTGCATGCTATATATATTCCCATTGATTATTGTATGCACCCAACATGCCTATATGCACCTAGCATATCCGTTTCCTCATTCCTATTAGTACACATGCATTTTTAACTATTCAATCTCTTGTAATTATATCATGCCTATTCTCTCAGTCATAAGCATATACCAACCTTTTCAAAACTTAAGGAATTTTTTCAAAATAGCAAGAGATAATTTTGAGAGATTCCCCTTAATAATTATGGTTGTGTCACTTGGCTGTATACTTCTGCAAATATGATTCTTTTGGGTTGTTTAAGGGAAATCTAGTGAGCATCCTAACTATATCCTCACAACTTTGGAAATTAGCATCCTACTTAATTTCTTCCTTCACTACATCTAATTGTTCTATCTAAATGGAGCATATATCACACATGTCACGAAAAAATTTACATTATCTTTTCACCAATATTAGGTGTAGGGTGAATGCATGAAGATGAGTTACAGTTTTGGGCCTAATGTGGCAATGCAATTTCAAGTTTTTCCTCTTTTATAAAATTGAAACCTTCAAAATTCATATAATAATTATGAATTTTGATAAAGAGTAAAAAGAAAACATGTGCATAAATATGTTGTTGTCCTAATGATATTTTTTTCAAACCATTTTAGTGTCGTATAATATTTCAATTTTCCATTAAATGAAATACTTGTCCTTACAAAATTGTGCACATCTTAAGAGGTAAGTGTGTGTTCACATAACATAACTTAGTCTAATATATGTATATATCTGTGTGTGTGTGTGTTCACATAACATAACTTAGCCTAATATATATATATATCTGTGTGTGTGTGTGTTCACATAACATAACTTAGCCTAATATATATATATATATATATATGAGCATGATCTACATGGAAAAAAACTAAGTTTCTCATATTACAAATTTATTTTTTTATTTATTTTTTAAATTGGCGAAGTAATATTTCCATTGCATTTTGGAGGCACATGTGTTCACATACAATTTTTTTCAAATTTTTAAATAAATTGAAAAACCAAGAGTACCCTTTTGAAGAGGATTTGTAAATGAAGATAGTGGTATTTTTTGAATTTTTTTCATTTTATATATTTTATGTTATTGATTTTTTATTCATTCCATTTGAAAATGTGCAAAAATATTCAAGCATTATGTTGAAAAGAAATTAGATGAAAAATATCATATGAATTCAAAAGTGTCAAACTCATATGCCATTGAATAGAGGATTCTTTCAAGAATCCAACATGATCAACTTCGACACTTAAGGAAAATTTCTGCCCTAAATATGATAGGGTACAAAATGGGTTTGCAGAGAAATATGCAGAAAGGCTGCTAAAGTTTTGATTTTTAGGACATCAGGAGCTCGATCAGACACTTAAAACACTCGATTGAGAGATTTATTTTGAAATTCAAATTGTTCAATCGAGGGTTTAAGAAACCATCGATCAAGCCCTTAACATGGTTAAATAAATGCTCGATCTAGCTTTAAAGCTCAATCTAGCCTAAGGCGCGATTTAGCTTTAAGGCTAGATCTAGCCTATATGATGCAGGGGCATTAGATACTAGCCAACAATGTAGGAGTCTTGTCCACATGTTGTGGCTAGGAGGGTTGAAAACAGTCAAATTGTTACAGCTAGTGTCAATACCTTAGCTGATTGTATTATTATTCCAGTTAAGTTGTAGAAGTCGAATAGTTAGTCCATCTGTCATGTTTTAGTTTCGATTAATTGTAATTAGGCTCTTGAGTTACCATAACGGTCCTCACAGAGGAACCGAAAGGACATACGTTGATTGTGTAAATTGTATTCTCCAGATGTAGAAAAAGAGGGGGGGAAAGAGGACGAGAGGTTCCCATAATAAAACTCTATGTGTTAACAATTGTTTCCAGTTAAATGGTTTTAATGTTCGTCGACCACTGAATTGTCTTGAATTCTTATTAATGAAGAAATTGTTTGATTGAGAAACGATTGTACACTGGTTCAAGGTGAAATCGTTGAGAATGGTGATTGTATAATTCTGCATTATCTTTCTATTGTTCCCGTGAATTGGTTGGATAAGCTCTCCGAGTTAAATTCCACCGTAGTTCCTCTGTCCGTGTCTTTATTGTGGAAATCCCCACTGTACAATTGTAACGAATTCTGTTGAACGAAACCAAGCTATAGACCGGATTTAAGGCGTAATAAGGACATCCCAACCCCGAATCGACCTTTGGTTAATCACTGTAGCAAAACCACGAGTGGATTCCCAAAGGCGGATTTCCCATATCGCACCACTTTAGCGGAGAAGGCGGTATTCCCTGAATTGAAGCGATTCCATAGAACTATCGACACGTGGCACCGGACGGGGGTACAAAACCACCTTTCCGTATTCCCATCACACGTTAAATCTAGTACGAGGACGCCGATTGATATCGACGAGGGCCGTCGATCTGGCGTAGAGTCATCGGACGGTGATCACCTAACGGAGATGCGCGAGGTTTAACTTAAGGTACGTGCGTACATTTGATTGGCTATTGGATGTAGAGGTGGGCTCGGAGCGAAATTTCTATTATAAAGTTGATTTACAAGTGCAGGGTATTAATATAAGTTTGGAAGACTAATATAAAGTCCAGAAAGGCCTAAATTAAGGTTCAGGGATATTATATAAAGTTAAACATTGTGGATAGTATTATTTATCAAATTCCGTGAATTTGATAATTAATAAAAAGAAATAGACCACGTGGAGCAAGGGGAAAAATTGATAGAGCCACGTCACCGTTGACCGTCCCTCCTCAGGGATGACTTTTGGCATTGTTGCGTCATTTGTGGTATCAGAGCTATTGTCTAAAGTTGTTTTGCTGACATGGCAATCCGAGTTGGTAGAGGTGCTGGAAGAAGAAGACCTATTGCCAACGCTGAGGTGTTGGGAATGTTGCAGAGGGTCGAGGCCAGAATAGATGCCATGGAGCGAAGACAGCCCAGAGATCCTGAAGACATCAGCGAACCTGAGACAGAAGAAGTAGAAGAAAATTTTGAAATTCCTCGTGACATGAGGCTCCTTAGAACTGTTCTGGGTTCTGCAGTTAAGCCCAGAATTGAAGTATCGAGTTATGTCGGGGGACTGAATCTAGAAGAACTAGTAGATTGGATAAATAAATTGAACAAGTGATTTGATTATGAAGAAATAAGTGAAGATAAGAAGGTCAAGTTTGCAGTAACAAAGTTGAAGGGACATGCTGCACTTTGGTGGGATGGAGTGCAGGAAGAGAGGAGGAGAGTTGGCAAGCAACCTATTAAAAGTTGGACCAGAATGATGGCCAAATTGAAAGGTAAATTCTTGCCTAGTGATTACCAACTGACATTGTATAAACAAATGCAGAACCTAAGACAGAGGTTGCTGACAGTAAAAGATTACATAGAGGAATTCTACAGAGTAAGCATAAGGGCTGGGCAATTCCAAGACACACCTGAGAAGACTGCTAGATATGTGAATGGTCTCAAGCTGGAGATCCAAGATGAGATTGGTCTCTTGTCTCCTAAGACAGTGGAAGAGGCCTACCAGATGGCCTTGAAAGCAGAGGAGAAACTCCTGAGGAAACAGTCTGCCAAGAAGAGAGGTACTTTCCGAGGGAAGGGAAGTCAGGGTGGTAGAGGAAAGCCTGCTACACCCAGGGTTGAAGCTAACAGTAGCTCACCTCAGAATGCATCTACAGAGGATGATGCAAGGGGCATAAAGGGTTCTTACAGAGGAAAGGGAAGAGGAGACAGAGACAGAGGCAGAGGTAGAGAATTGAGGTGTTATAGATGTCAACAAGTGGGACACAAGCACTATGAATGTCCAGAGAATGTGGGTGCTGGCCCAAGGAATGTTGTTGTTGCCCAGGTTGGAGAAGAAGTAGAGATCGAAGAAGAAATTCTTCCAGAGAGGGGAGAATCGTTGGTGGTGAATAAGGTCCTGTTGAAGCAAGCCAAAGAGGTCACTGAGCCTGCAAAAAGGAAGACTTTGTTTAGGAGCATATGTAAGGTCCGAGGGAAATGCTGTCAGCTAGTCATTGATAGTGGCAGCACAGACAATCTGGTTTCCACTGAGGTAATAGAGAAGTTGAAGTTGAGTACAAGGGAGCATCTAACTCCCTACAGGGTGTCCTAGCTGCATAAAGGACATCAGCTGGTTGTGAAAGAACAGTGTGAAATAGAGTTGCAAATGGGAAAATATAAAGATAAGGTTCTGTGTGATGTAATGCCCATGGATGTGTGTCATATACTGCTAGGTAGACCTTGGCAGTTTGACAGAGCAGCAGTGCATGACGGCAAGAAGAACACTTAAAAGTTCTTCAAAGATGGGGTACATCATACGTTGATTCCCATGGAAGAAGGAGAGCCATCCAGTAGAGTGATTGATCCAAAGACCTTGTTGCTAAGTGGGAAGGAATATCTGCAGCAGATATAAGAAGAAGAGGTAAGCTTTTCTTTAGTTTGCAAGCCTAAATTAGTTCTTACTTCTACAAAGATTTATGATTTACCAGTAGAAATACAAGAGATGTTAGATGATTACTGTGACATTGTTGTGGATGATTTACCTGATGAGCTGCCACCTGTGAGAAAGATCAGCCATCAGATAGATTTTATCCCTGGTTCAAATTTGCCAAATAAGGCAGCCTACAGAATGACCCCCAAGGAAAATGAGGAAATCAGGAGACAAGTACAGGAGTTGGTGGACAAGGGGCTGATTAGAGAAAGCTTGAGTCCATGTGCAGTACCAGCAGTATTGAGCCCAAAGAAAGATGGAGGCTGGAGGATGTGTATTGATTCCAGAGCAATCAATAAGATCACAATCAGGTACAGATTTCCTTTGCCCAGAGTTGAGGACTTAATGGATTGTTTGATTGGTGCCCAATATTTCTCAAAGATAGATTTGAAGAGTGGATACCATCAGATTAGAATAAGAGAGGGTGATGAGTGGAAAACTGCCTTTAAAACAAATGAAGGACTGTATGAATGGATGGTAATGCCTTTCGGGTTTTCAAATGCACCTAGTACTTTTATGAGACTTATGAATGAAGTATTGAAGGAATTATATTGGTAAATTTGTGATAGTGTATCTGGATGATATATTAGTTTTCAGCAGAACTAGAGAAGAACACTTAAGGCATCTTAATCATGTCTTGAAGAAGCTGCACCAAGAGAAACTGTTGATAAATATAAAGAAATGCTCATTCATGAAGGAAGAGTTGGTGTATTTGGGGTTTGTTGTTTCTGCAGAGGGGTTGAAGATGGACCCAGAAAAGGTTAAGGCAATTGTGGAGTGGCCTTCACCCAGGAATGTCTTTGAGGTAAGAAGTTTCCATGGACTTGATAGTTTTTATAGGAAGTTTATAAGAAACTTCAGTAAGATTAATGCACCCATAATTAAGACAATAAAGAAGAGCAAACAGCCATTTAAGTGGACTTCTGAAGCAGAAATAAATTTTAAGCTGCTGAAGCAAAAGATAACGGAGAAGCCTGTTTTGATTCTGCCTGATTTTACGAAACCATTTCAAGTAAAATGTGATGCCAGTGGAGAAGCCATTGGAGCTATGTTGAGTTAGGATGATAGGCCTGTGGCATATTTCAGTGAAAAGTTGAACGACACCAGAAGAAAATATTCCTCTTATGAGAAGGAATTCTATGCAAATGTTCAGGCACTGAAGAAGTGAAGACATTATTTGATGTCTAGGGAGTTTGTATTATATTCTGACAATCATGATTTGCAGTATATTGTACAGCAGCCCAAGTTGAAACATAAGCATGCTAAATGGGTTGAGTATCTCCAAATTTTTAATTTTGTTTTGAAACATATCAGTGGCCAAGCCAATAAAGTAGCTGATGCTTTGAGTAGGAGGCACATGCTTGTTCAAGAAACAAATTTTGAAGTTTTAGGGTTTGATTTTCTGAAAGAATTGTATAAAACAGATCCTGATTTTAAGGAAGCATTTGAGGCATGTAATAACCCTGTTTTAACAGATAGAAGTCAGTGGCTGGATTATTTCCTACAAGAGGACTTTTTATTCATAAGAAGCCAACTATGTGTACCAAAATGTTCCATGAGAGAAAATTTGATCAAAGAGAAGCATAGTGGGGGACTTGCTGGACACTTTGGTACTGATAAGAATTATGAGCAGCTGAGTCACTTTTATTTTTGGCCCAAGATGAGAGCAGAAGTGGATAAGTTTGTGAATAATTTCAAGATTTGTCAATATGCTAAAGGAAGGAGCCAGAATGCAGGATTGTACACTCCCTTGCCTATTCCAGACAGGCCTTGGGACATGGTGAGCATGGATTTTGTTCTAGGATTGCCCAAGACTCAGAGAGGGAATGATGCAGTCTTTTTTGTAGTGGACAGATTCTCCAAAATGGCACATTTTATTCCATGTTATAAAACTAGTGATGCCACCCATGTTGCTAACTTATTTTTCAAAGAAGTTGTTAGACTGCATGGGTTTCCCAAGAGTATTGTTTCAGACAGAGACACCAAATTTGTGGGGAACTTTTGGAGGACACTGTGGAAGAAACTTGGTACCAAACTGAGTTTCATCTCATCTTATCATCCTCAGACTGATGGACAAACTGAGGTAGTGAACAGGAGTCTAGGAAATTTGTTGAGATGTATTGCAGGAGAACATCCCAAGTAGTGGGATCATATTTTGCCCCAGGCAGAATATGCATATAATGACTCACCAAACAGAAGCACAGGGCAGAGTCCATTTCATATTGTTTATGGAATGCACCCCAGAGGAATATTAGAGTTAAGAAATATGGGAAGAGCAGAGCTGAGAAGTGCAGATGGTGAGGAATTTGCTTCAGAGATCCAGGCCATACATGAACAAGTGAAATAGCAACTACAAGGCAGCAGCATCAGATACAAAAACAGAGCTGACTTGAGCAGAAAAGAAGTTCACTTTGAAGTAGGAGATTTGGTTTTGGCACACTCGAGAAAGGAGAGATTCCCAAAGAAGCAGTACAATAAATTGAAGTTCAAAAATATTGGGCCATGCAAGATACTTAGGAAGTTTTCTGCAAATGCTTATGAGATTGAATTGCCACCTGATGTTGGAATATCTCCCATTTTTAATGTTGAAGATTTGTACAAGTATGAGGATGATGGTGCAGAAGAAGAAGCAGCAGACAAGGAACAGATTGAGTGGAAAGAGTAGCTACCTCCAGCACAGCCATTGTAACCAGAGAAGATATTGGACAAAAGACCATTCAGAAGAACCGGAGGACAAGAGTACTTTCAATACTTGATCAAATGGAAGGATAAGCCGGAAGAAGATGCCACTTGGATGACTGAAGGAATGTTGCAGAAGATAGGCAGATCAGTGGAGGAGCTCATGGACAGGAGCCCATGAAGAAAATTGCCCTCGGGAGTCTGATGCAGGGGCATTAGATACTAGCCAGCAATGTAGGAGTCTTGTCCACATGTTGTGGCTAGGAGGGTTGAAAACAGTCAAATTGTTACAGCTAGGTGTCAATACCTTAGCTGATTGTATTATTATTCCAATTAAGTTGTAGAAGTCGAATAGTTAGTCCATCTGTCATGTTTTAGTTTCGATTAATTGTAATTAGGCTCTTGAGTTACCATAACGGTCCTCATAGAGGAACCGAAAGAACATAAGTTGATTGTATAAATTGTATTCTTCGGATGTAGAAAAAGAGGGGGGGAAAGAGGACGAGAGGTTCCCGTAATAAAACTCTATGTGTTAACAATTGTTTCCAGTTAAATGGTTTTAATGTTCGTCGACCACTGAATTGTCTTGAATTCTTATTAATGAAGAAATTGTTTGATTGAGAAACGATTGTACACTAGTTCAAGGTGAAATCATTGAGAATGGTGATTGTATAATTCTGCATTATCTGTCTACTGTTCCCGTGAATTGGTTGGATAAGCTCTGCGAGTTAAATTCCACCGTAGTTCCTCTGTCCGTGTCTTTATTATGGAAATCCCCACTGTACAATTGTAACGAATTCTGTTGAACGAAACTGAGATATAGACCAGAGCTAAGGCATAAGAAGGACATCCCAACCCTGACTCGACCTTTGGTTAATCACTGTAGCAAAACCACGAGTGGATTCCCAAAGGCGGATTTCCCATATCGCACCACTTTAGCAGAGAAGGCGGTATTCCCTGAATTGAAGCGATTCCATAGAACTATCGACATATAGCACCGGACGGGGGTACAAAACCACCATTTCGTATTCCCATCGCACGTTAAATCCAGTACGAGGATGCCGAGCGATATCGACGAGGGCCGTCGATCTGGTGCAGAGTCATCGGACGGTGATCGCCTGACGAAGATGCGCGAGGTTTAACTTAAGGTACGGGCGTACATTTGATTGGCTATTGGATGTAGAGGTGGGCCCAGAGCGAAATTTCTATTATAAAGTTGATTTACAAGTGCGGGGTATTAATATAAGTTTGGAAGACTAATATAAAGTCCAGAAAGGCCTAAATTAAGGTTCGGGGATATAATATAAAGTTAAACATTGCGGATAGTATTATTTATCAAATTCCACGAATTTGATAATTAATAAAAAGAAATAGACCACGTGGAGCAAGGGGAAAATTTGACAAAGCCATGTCACCGTTGACCGTCCCTCCTCAGGGCTGACTTTCGGCATTGTTGCGTCACTATAGTTAGATCTAGCTTTAAGGCTAGATTTAGCCTATAGTTAGATCTAGCTTTAAGGCTCGATCGATTCAATAGCTTGATTGAGCCACTTTCTTTAATTCCATGGCTAAGTCGTATTGGCGTGAAAATTCAAAAACATGGCTCGATCGAGCTCCTAGATAACCTTGGGTTACATTTTTTAATCCCTCAAATAAATTGATCAATGGCTCAAATATTACTCAATCCAGCACTTAAAATGGCTCGATTCAACTATTTTTTTCACCCAAAGTGCGCCCTCTCTTGCCAAAAAGTGTGACCTGGCTCCGTGTGCTCACTCTTATTTAGTTATTTATTACTTCACATTTTCCCTACACCCTTTGCTAAATTAGTTTACCAGCAAGCATTTAAAGTTACAAAACACCAGGGAAATCCCAAGCAATCTCAGTCCATTTTCCCAACTTTCAGAACCAAACATAAAGCCTCATCGGTCTATACCATAGCCCCAAGTCTTAGATCTCATCTACCCCAAGGCAGGCATTCGTTCCCGGTACTCAATGAATTTAGGCATCTTGCAAGGCTGGACCAACTCCCTCCACACTCACTAAGTTGCATATCCCGAAGCATAGAATTCCTCATGCCCCCTTTGGACTTCGACATCCCAATCCAATATTATGCACTCGGTCTCCTCAAGATGGTCCTATAGCCCCTCAAGATATATCCATCAAGAGCTATAGAAGACAAATGAACCACTAGCATATGCAATTCTGATTAAGTCTATCCCCAACCCATATGGTGTTACATATTCTCCCTTGAAGATATGGGCTCCCACAAGATCATCAAGTAAATGAGCCCTCTTGGCCCATTTTTGGATTTACTGTTAATCACCACATCTCAACATGCAACCAATGCATTAGTTATAACATTAACATATTTATATCAAAGATATATAATGAAATCACATAATAACCTCATATCATATCATAATCCACATGCCACATCATGCATATCATATCCATCATGAGCATACAACATCATTATCATAACAAAATAAATAAATAAGCACCAAATATACATCACTAGCTTGCCATCAAAACTATGTCCAATTACCACATACATCACATCATAAAACATCATCAAAACATTATATTTCAACATTCCTATATTAACATAACAATTAATGGAAACCATAACCTTATACACAATATATGATTTAGATATATCAATAAAATTAAAATTTAAACAATACAACATGATTTAAAAGTTTCTCAATCATTACTAAAAACATTTATATAAAGAAAAGCCTCCATGTATTCTACACAACACTCCTTAAGTTGTACATGTGAAATATGGCAATAAGTTATTTTATTAACACATGTATTCAATTCAATTAGTAAGTTATATTTTTATGATAATATAAAAACAATCATTACATGTGATGTTATTGGTAATTTATAGTTTCTATTTTGAGCTATGTATTGGTTTATCATGGACGCCAGAATGGTTGTTATTGGCTCTCGTGACCTGATCAATAGTGCACTACCAATATATGTAACATGTAACTTATCTTTTAATGAAAAGTTACGAATTTTTCCTTTGTAGAAAAAAACAATCAATATTAATAAAAATTTCATTAAGTAAATACTTTTTCTTAACTTCCTCTTTTACATAAGTCATAAAATAACATTTACTAAAATAATTGCTTATAACTATTGTAACTACTTCTCAACGGCTTCTTATCACTCTAATTTAGAATAAATCATTTCAAAGAAAAGTTAAGTGATAGCTCAATTTTATAAAATAAGTCACTAAAATATTATGTGGCACTGCTAAGTGTGTCTATCTCATGTGCTAAATTCTCCTGACTTGTTGAGTAATAAACATAGGGAACTGTGTATAAAGTGTCCTATATCAGTTTTTCAATGAGAAAATGAACCATAATCTATCCACAACCATTCTTCTCATTGTGAAACAGATATAGAAAAATATTTAAAATTTCAGTTGACTTCAAATCAAATTTAAAGTAAGGCAGATGTTTCCCTTTCATGGATGTTGAGATCATTTGTGAATATTAAATACAAGTGCCATGTAATTGATTATTGGCATGTATGAAATCCAAATCTATGCCATGTAGATAATTCATAAAAATGTGATGGCCAACAAATATATTATTCTTTGAAATATTTGCTCAGAGACTCTTCTCTCAAAAAAACATTGATGGTGTTAAGTTCGAGAAGTTATGGATTGCAAATGTTACAATAGTAAAGTGCTGAAAATAAATACAATTTCATTTTTCTTACAAGGTTGTATTATAATGTGACCATGGGCTATCCCTCATCTCATGTCGAGATGATTGTTTAGGAAATCAATATTTTTCGCAGTATTTCACATTAACATATTGATTTTTGGTTCTGCATTTTAAATTACTGCATTTCTTCAATTTAAATAAAAAATTTATCGTGTGTCGTTAGAAATAAATGATAATACCTCGAGTGAAACATAACTCGTTCTCCTATAAAACTCTTGTACAATAACTCTTTATCAGGGTTTTAGAGAGTTTTAATGTGAGTATATACAACATGATAATTTTTAATGCTATATAATATATCTAGTTTTACAACGTTTATAAACTTATATATAGTCTTTATTAGGTAAAGTTTAATCATAATGTTTATTAATTATGATAATTTAAGTTTTTCTTATTTTGTTTATTTTTATTTTTGTTAACTTACTTTTATATATAATTTGAGTTTATTATTTTTATTATTATTATTTTTTATTATTATCCTGTATTTTTTATTGGTTATTTATTTTTTATTTTTATATTTTATTTATATTTTATT
This sequence comes from Pinus albicaulis, assembly GCA_034641835.2. Lineage (NCBI taxonomy): Eukaryota > Viridiplantae > Streptophyta > Pinopsida > Pinales > Pinaceae > Pinus > Pinus albicaulis. The sequence continues at coordinate 1,661,723,991 of CM076575.1, read as the reverse complement.
ATTTTATTTATTTATATATTAATATTATTTCTTTTATTATTATTATTATTACGGGGTATTGGAAATGAAATTTGGAAAGGAAAATAATTAGATATGAGAATTTCACTATTAAATGCATCAAGAGAATGCTTAATATAGTGCATGTAAATGTTTTAGATTTTGTCATATATTGAATGAGGATTTAAATGTAGAAATATGGTGATATAATTGTAACTACTTGAGAAATTTTAATCTAAATCAAGAGACAAAATTCTACTTTATTGATCTGCAGAACTCAATTCACAATTTAGAACAACAATCTCAAACATGCAATGTGAAATAACACAGATGCACAATATTTTTTCTAGGGGAATCCAACCTGGAAAAACCCCTCAAGCCTCTTTGCATTAATCAAATGAATAGAGATGTATTACAATTTCTTGCCCACGTTGAGCACAACTTGCAAGTGAATAACCTATCTCTCTACTCAATCAGAAGCTTTGACCCAGACTTAGTAAATTTTTGTCTCTGCTTGAGCCCTTATTTCCGTGCGCAAATCCTAGAGAATTAGCCCCTATTTTTTAGTAATTTTCCTCCAATTGATTGCACAATTCTAAGGTTTGATCACCTGATTGCATGCAACACATGTACACTCAAAGTAGTTTACAACTTCTTGTTACACTGCCTTGGAATCTCTACTACAACTGGGAACTTGAATTCTCTGCATGCACTAGATATTTTAGGTTGATTTATCAGTTAAATGGATGATTGGTAAGTTAGAATGTTGTCCCACTGCACAATTGACCTTCCACTAGTTTCTCCAACTTTTAGAACTAGTTTAACTAAACTCAACTGGATATAAAGGAAACATATTACTAAAATTTATCAATCACACATGATTAACTAAATTCCAAACCCTCTAACTCAAATTTATTGAGCTAACTGAGTGACAAGAGCCATGTCACACAAGTTAATTACATCCAAGTTGTTTGCTGATGTGGAAATTTATTTTTTCTCAATTTGACCAAGGAAAAGTCAAAATGAGACTTTCTTGTTGCACTTCCCAACACTCCCTCTCAGCAAGAAAGGGATTATCAACGACCCCTATCCTGCACCTATGGAACTAAAACTTCTCTCTTGACAAGGCCTTATTCAAGATGTCATCATATTGTTCCTCTATCAGAATGTACTGTAGAAACATTATCTTCCTCTACGCACAATCCCGTAAATGATGATACTAGATATTTATAAGCTTGGATTGAACGTGAAATACCAAATTCTCATAGAACTTGATACAACTATGATTACCATAATATATCAAAATTGTATCTATCATCTAACCAAATAGTCCCACAAATATCTTTCCCTTCCATATTTCCTCACATGTTGCTTGACTTGTCGCCATGTATTATGCTTCTACTGAGATGAGCACCTCAAATATTTTATTTCTGATGTACCAGGAAACCAATGCAGACCCAATAATGAAAATCCCACCTTATGTACTCTTTTAGTCGGATGGTCACCATACCAAATCTGCACCTGTGAAGCCACACAACTACACTCCCTTTATTTGTTTGTACCATATTTCATACTCGGTAGTGCCTATGAGGTACTGTAAAACATGCTTCATTGCATTCCAATATAATTTGGTCGGCCTAACCATAGCTTGGCTCATCTCGTTAACTGCATAGCATGCATATGGTCATGTGTTCACAAGATACATCAGTGGACCCACTAATTTTTGGTAAATAGTAGCATCCACCTCTCCACTTGAAGTGGAAGTCTCCTTCCTACAGTTGGTCGTTAGAGGTGTCTCCATGGGTGATCAGATTGGGATCTGAATTGGTGTTTGTCATGGAGTCTTGAACTCTGCATAAAGAATCGGGGATTGCACAGCTGCAGAAATGTTGCAGGTGGAACGGACGGACGTTATCCAATCTACAACGAGGGCTGAACGATAGTGATTAAATTGTAGAAGCAACAATGGGAGATCAACGAGAGAGATCTCATCGCAGTGGAGAAACAATGCACATCGCACAAAACAGAGTTTACTATTAAAGAGTTTTTCAAAGTTAAATTATTTAACCTGCAATGCGAAATGAGGAGGTGGAGAGATAATAAGGATCGTCGAATTAAGGACCAAACCAATGGTGGAGATCATAGCACACGGGAAGCGAGTTCGCATTTCGCAAGGAATAAGTTTTAATGGTATAAAGTTAAACTTGCGAAGTGCAATGAGTTATATGTGTGATAAGTCAAAGAGCGATGGGTTAAGATTTCCGATATGCGAAATATTAAATCCTGCGATCTGCAGAAAGGTATTTCAGCCGAATTGTGATGTGGCGATGCGATCGCAACTTTGCGTCGGCACTTGTATTGTTTAAACATTAAGGGTATTTTTTATATTCCGCGGCATGCGATCTACGAGATTGTATGTCTCTCGATCTGCGGTGTACCTTGTTTTACGGTTGCGAATTTGTTTGATATTGTGAAGTCCTGTAAAAGGGATCTGATGTTGGTTGCGTCACGTATGTATGTAATGAAACTCTGATATTCTATTCCGCTGTTTCCGCTAACTGTCAAGCCATTAACGGTTGGGGTGCGCATGTGGCCATCAACCTAACCATAACAATAATTGTGCGACGTTATTGGTGGAGTGGAGAGGGGCATGCCAAATTTGGCAGTCAGCCCTAATTTAACTCAAGTTAACTGGAGTTCTCCACATTTAGTGGAGTTTTCCTAGGAGATATGGGGAAAAAGTGTAGAAGGCTCAATTTTCGACGATTCTGAGGAAAGAAAGAGTCATCCTTGACTAATTCGAGCATTCTAGAGCCATTGGTGAGGTTTCCAGAGCCAACTGAGGACTTCTGAGTGTGATTTTGCTTCAGAGAAGTTCCAATTGCCACTAGGAGCCAACAGGAGAATGAGGCCTAGCCAAAGGCCATTCTCAGGAAACCAATAGTCATTTATGACTTTCATGAACCTTATAAATCCAATGATGGGGTTTTCATAAGCATTTGGAGACTTCTAGAGCCGAATAATCCACCGGGAAGTTTCAGGGAGCCCAGTGCCACCAGGTGTTGGAGGCATAGAACGGGGAGCATGAGTTCATTCTGAGCGAATGAAAAACCTAGATGATTGATATGTGTTGGAGTAGAACATGTTTCAGGAGCATAAGAGGAATTCTAGGAGATTTTGTGCCACAGAGAAGCTCAGGGATGCTCAAGGACACTAATTGAAGAGGTCAAGCCCAAGGGAGCCTAGGTCCATTTCCAGAGATTGAGCAGTCAATCCAGGGGTATTTTGGTATTCTAAACCCATTGGTATAGTCCAAAAAACCATTGGATTTGAGCATCAACTTGTAAAATAAATTTACCATCTTAATCCCAAAGAGCCAAGTCCATTGACGGAGGCTCAAGGAGACGTAGCCCAAGTGTTGAGGGTGAAATCCTTTATTATGTTTGTTGTTATGTGTTGTTGGTTAATTTGTTGCGATTTATGGTTGTTGTACATGATTTTAATCAGCTTAAACAAATGTTTAATTTCTCACACATAAAGCCTTAAACCAGTTAAAACACATACACCTGAATCAAGAATTCAATTCTGCACATGCATGTATAAGCAAGATCCTTAATTTTTTTTAATTGAGTGGGAGGTGCTTGCATAGAAAAACAAGTCACCCACCCATTGGTTGGTATCAGAGCTCTAGGTTGCTTGCTTGATAGAGCACTAGGTTTCTTTCTTGACAGAGCACAAGGTTGCTTGCTTGCTTGTTTCACTTGAAGCGTGTTTAACAGTACAAAGAATTTAACTGTGTTAAATTGAATGATGCTTGAATCTACAACCAAATTATTTTTGAAGCTTTGTGAATTGTTGTTGAAGTTCTTTAATTCATTTACATAGTGATGACAACTTCATCAAGTGATGTTTATAAATCCTCCTCCTTTGCAAGACTCTTTGATAAAGATATGAAGTAGAACTTTCACATCATGAAAGACATGGTTCAACAATTGTATGAATATGTAAGTGAGAGAACTAAACTTCAAGAGAAATTGGTTTCCATGAAGAAAGAGAAGAAAGAAATTCTTTAAAAGATGCATGAGATGGGGATTCAGCTCTATGATGCCAGAGAAGCCTTAGCCAAGCATGTGCTTGAAGAAGAGGTAAATGATTCAAATTTGTCTTCAATTTCCTCTCAATATAAATGTGTAGGTTAATTTGATAAAAACACTAGAGGAATAGGATCCAAATTGATGATCAAAATGGGCTATGAAGGTAAGGGATTAGGAAAACATGCACAATCCATGGTTGAGCCAATTATGGTTGAGGAAAGGCTTAAGTATTTGGGTCTTGGCTATGGAAAATTTTATGGAGAAATTTCTAAAGCCATTAAGACACTTGAAACATTTCCAAGAAGGAATTTTGTTGCAGGTTAAAAACCTCAAACATGTAAAGTTTGCAATCAAGATGAATGCAATTGTTTGAAACCCATGTTGCAGCAGGATGCTTGTAGACATGTAGCTTATGGCAAACAAGAGAGTTGTGACAACTCTAAGGACATGAACAATGTCGTTGGTCTTCAAAAGAGATTTGGAACCTCTTCAAGTTCATCTTCTCAAGAAGGTGAAAAGGATGGACATTCAAAGCAGCATTCAAGGTATAATTCTTCGCATAATCATGTTGTTTATGACTATGTTAAACATGAAAATTTTGGATGCATGAATGGGAGAATGAGTTTTTGTTCCTATTGTGGTTTGTGTAACCATGAAGTTTCAAAATGATGGAAGAGAATGAAAGCATACAGGAAACAGTCGAAGTGAAGGCGACTTGCATAGAAGATGCAAAATATTTGCACTCATTTCCAGAAAAAGGGAAATCTCATTGCCCAATGTTGGACACTGCATCCAACCACTCATCCCAAGCACATGAAGCAAGAGGATAAAAATATTGGCGAGAATGCGACCAACGATTCCATCATCGATGTGAGTCCAGATGATTCAAAAGAAGAAGATGTTCAGTAAGAAAAATCTCCATTGAAGTGGGTTGGCAAGAAATGGCTCGATTTCTTGACCAAGTAAAGCATGCAATTACTTGGTACATAGATGCAAATTTAAACCTTATGTATGCGTGAATTTCTGTTGAAAGTATGACAAGTTGCAACAGATTATCACAACTTGTGTGATGCAAGATTGCATGTGAATGCTGTTCGGTTGAAGGCATTTCTATTTGTTGAAAAATTTCACTAAGATGGTGTAAAACTTGGGTATGTTACTCATTTATGTTGCAACAATTTATCATTCAGTTCAGCTCTTATGATCACCCATATTTTTTTGGGTTATGTACTTATTTGTACTTGAAAAAGAGAGTTGAAAAGTGTACATATGCATGAGATTTTGTATGTGTTAATGGAGAACTTGTGATAAGTTCATTGTAAATAGATACATGCACGAGTGTTGTCAAAATGTATCATGTTTTATATCGACTTGAGTCAATTGTATCGCACACATGTTTGTCAACTTGTGTCGATTGTGTTGCACACTTTTCATATCGTCTTGTGTCAATTGTATTGCACATTTCATGTCGACTTGTTGTTGATGTCGCATGTTGCATGACTTATGTTTTAGTCGAGGGTGTTTGTTGATTGTGAGTCGATAAATGGAAACACCAATGTGCAAGAGGATCACCATGTATTTGATATTACAGGAAGGTGACGATCAATGCTTTGAAGAAGCAGAAAGAGGTGGTCTTCATTTCAATTCTTACATAAGATTTTCTTTTCAAGATTGATCGTGTGTTCTTGTGAGAAGATGTTGCAAGAAGTTTTGGTCCATTTAGTGAAGAAGTGGACTAGATGCAAAGTGTTTTTCAACCATTGTAGAACAAGCTGGTGTTTTTATTGATGACCTACTTCATATTTAGCATCTTACGTTTATTTGGAAAGTGGATTTCAAGACAACAGTTTATGCGGGTCAAATCACGAAGTTGGGAAATAGTTTTTGGCAGATGGTTAGAATTCGGGAGAAATTTTTAATTTCTCGGCCGAGAAAAAAGTCAACTAAATTTCTCGGCCGAGACTTTTCAAAATTCTCGTCCGAGAAATTTTAAATATTTCGGACGAGAGTTTGGTCGGGTTTAACATGAGTTAAAATTCTCTCGGACGAGAGTTTCGCATTTTCTTGTCCGAGAGTTGTGGTCACAAAACTCTCGGACAAACTCTCGAACGGGAGTTGGAGAAACTCTCGGACAAGAGTTGGAAAAACTCTCGTTCAAGAGTTTTCGGAACAGCAAAGATAATCTGCGAAACTGCTGTTCCTTTCAAAAGGAACAGCAAGGAAATGCTCTGCGGACATGCTGTTCCGTTTGAAAGGAACAACAAAAACACTGCGCGAAACTGCTGTTCCATTCGAAAGGAACGACAGAAAATATCCTACGAAGGTGTTGTTCCTTTGGAAAGGAACAGCACAAACACTCTGCGAAACTGCTGTTCCTTTCAAAAGGAACAACAGAAGTGTTGTTTCGTTAGAAAGGAACAGCAACGCGAAAAAAACACAGAATTTTTATTATTTTTCGTTTTTAAAGAAACTAAATTCAAACGAAATAAAGAAGTATTAACAAGGAAACGAATTTCAAAAACAGAAACCAAAAACAGAAAAAAAAGAATGCATTATGTACAAAAATTAAAAAAACCAATTTATCAAACTGGCGCGGGAGAGGGATTCTCCCCTTCAACAAGAATTTCAATGGTGGAGTCTTCCCTTCACTGCTGGCAAAAGGATTCACGGGTAAGCGGCTTACGATATAATCGAACTCGATGGCCATTAACCTTAAAGGAATGCCCATATCCATCAATGGTGACTAGTGTGAGAGTGTCGTTATCATGCACTTTCTAAATTTCGTAGGGTCCAAGCCACCTAGTCTGGAGTTTTCCAGGGAAATCCTGAAACCGAGAATCGTATAGAAGTGCCCAATCTCCTTCGTGGAAGATCCTTTGTTTAATGTGGGCGTCATGCCATTTTTCTCTCTGTTGCTGGATTAATGCGGTGTGCTGAAGAGGAGAGAGTCTGATTTCATCCAATTCATTCAGTTGCTGCAGTCTTTTTGCTTGGGCTTCATCTAAATTCAGACCTATCGTTTGAGCTGTTCGTAATGTCTGAATTTCAAATTCGATAGGAAAGATGGGTTATTTTCCAAATACCAACTGGTATGGCGAATGTCCTGTGGTAGGTCTCCATGTCGTTCGGTACACCCACAATGCCTCTGGTAGTCTGTAGGCCCAATCTCGCCTATGTGAAGCAACCGTTTTTGTCAGTATAGATTTGATTACCTTATTCGTGCTTTTGACTTGGTCGTTGGCCTGTGGGTGGTAGGGAGTTGTAATTTTACGTTGAATATGGTAATTCTGTAATGTTTCAGCCAATTTGTTACCTATAAACTGTGGTCCCCCATCTGTGATTATGTCTCGTGGGAGGCCATACCGCACGAAAATTTGGAAAAGAAAATGTATCATGGAATCCTCTGTAGCTTTTGAAAGAGGCTCTGCTTCAACCCATTTAGTAACGTATTCAGTAGCAACTAGGATATATGTTTTCTGGTTCGATGGAGGGCTAATAGGACCAATGAAGTCAAGGGCCCAACGTTCGAAGGGTTCAATCACTAGTTGAGGGTTCAAGGGCATTTCATCAGACTGCCCAGGTCGACCAGCCCTTTGACAGCTATCACAGGCCTGCACAATTTTTTTTGCGTCTCTAAAGATATTAGACCAATAATAGCCAGTCCGTAGGACTTTATGGGCTGTTCTACGATCTGCAAAGTGTCCGCCACACTGTCCGTCATGGTACACTTTCAAAATATCATATACCTCATCGTCCCTAACACATCTTCTTATTTGCATATCTGCACCTGTATGAAATAAGTAACCTCCTATCCATGAAAAACGGGTGCTACGATGTATTATTTGCTTTCGTTCATTAAGGGATAGATGTTTGGGTAATTTACCTATTGCCAAATAGTTCGCTATATCAACATACCATGGTGTTCTGGTGGTAACAACGAAGAGATGCTCATCCGGGAAGTGATCTTCAACTGGTTCTACATCTGTTGGCTTTGGCATCCTGGACAGAAAGTCAGCTACAGGGTTCTCTTTGCCCAGTCGATCCTTGATCGTGATATCAAATTCCTGCAGTAAAATCAGCCATCTAGTTACTCTCCCATTCGTAACAGGTTTATTTGCTAAAAAATTAATGGCAGATTGATCTGTGTAAAGCACTACAGGATACCCAGTTATGTAATGCCTAAATTTATTTATAGCGTGAACTACAGCCAAAAATTCTTTCTCAGTCACAGTATAGTTTAATTCGGCAGGGGTCAGATTTTTGCTAATGTAGTAAATTACATATGGCTTTTTGTCTTCCTCCTGCCCAAGTACTGCTCCAATTGCTGTGTCTGAGGCGTAAGATGAAATTTGGAATGGTAAATTCCAATTTGGGCCCCTCAGCACAGGGGCTATTGCAACGAGCTTCTTAAAATCATTAAAAGCATTGTCACATTTGTCTGTCCAAACAAAATCAGTATTTCCAGTCAGCGCATATAAAGGTGCAGCTATTCGAGAATAATGCTCTATAAATTTTCTATAATAACCAGAAAATCCAAGAAAGCTACGTACCTCTGTCTGTGTAGTAGGTGTAGGAATTAACAAGAGTATTTGAATTTTAGCTGGATCTACTTGAATTCCTTCTGCTGAAATATAATGGCCTAAGATAACTCCTTCAGTGATCATCATAAGACATTTTTCATTGCTTAAACAAAGCCTAGTGTCTATACATATTTGCAATAATTTTTCTAGATTTTGCAATGCAGGTTCAAAATCATCCCCATAAGGAGTGAAATCATCCATATATACTTCGAGACCTTCATTTATTAAGTCTGCAAAGATGCTAAGAATTTCCCTTTGAAATGTAGCAGGAGCGTTGCATAGGCCAAAAGGTAAGACTCGGTAGGAAAATGTACCCCATGGGCAGGTGAAAGTAGTCTTGTCCTGGTCTTTAGGGGCAATTTGAATTTGGTTGTATCCATTGAAGCCATCCAGAAATGAAAAGAACTTCTTTCCTGCCAATGTGTCTAATCCCTGGTCAATGAAAGGAAGAGGAAAGTGGTCTTTTTGTGTTGCTTTATTGAGTTCACGGTAATCTACACATATCCTTCACTTTCCATTCTTTTTAGGTACCACCACTAATGGGGAGACCCACTTGCTATCAGATATTGGATAGATAAAATTGACATCCAATAATTTTTGTAATTCATCTTTCATAGCATCCTTAAGGTGAGGATTCAGTCTCTTTTGAGGTTGACGAATGGGTCTTGCATCTTTTTCAATGTAAATGTGGTGAGTACATAATTGTGGGTCAATTCCTTTCATATCGGGGTAATCCCATGCAAAGGCTACTTTGTATTTTCGTAATAATTGGACCAATTTCTCTTCTTGTTCAGCAGTGAGATTCTTGTTAATGTTCAAGGTTTTTCCTGGTTCAATTTCTACAACCTTAGTATTATTCACAGAGGTAGTAGGTATTGCTTGATCAGGGATGTCTTTAAAAGGATCTTCTTCTTCTTTATTGTCGAATGCTGCCTCAATCATGTGACATTGCAAGTGAGATGCAGTTTGTGATTTATTAATGAAATTACTAATGACATCATCCTCTATTTGATCTTTAAAATCCAAAGCTTCTTCTATCGTTAGAGGTGACCTCATGTTTTCCACAAAATATGATGGTTCGAATTTCCTGCACTATGGGGGCGCCCATGAGCATTGTATCATCTACGAATTGCCGATGCGTTACTGTGGGTCCTTGGTGTACCGGTTTGATGCCTTTGAGTTGATTCTGCTGTTTTGCCTTGGCTAAGGATCTTCCTAGCCCTTCTGCCATAATGACAAAGAGAAACGGAGACAGGGGATCTCCTTGCCTTATACCTCTGGACGGAATGAAGGGTTGAAGGGGTCCTCCATTCAGTAGCATTGAAAAGAAAGCACCTGAGACCAGTTCCATTATCCAATTTTTCCATTGCTGACTAAATCCAAAAGCCCGGAGGATTGCTCTCATATAGTGCCAGCTGATTTTATCAAAGGCCTTTGAAAGGTCAAGCTGGATAAGCATACCTGGAGTCCTTTTTGTTTTGAGAGAATGCAACACTTCTTGAGTGAGGATTATGCTGTCAGTGATCTGCCTACCTTCAACGTAGCCAGTTTGTTCCTAAGAAATGATTGAGGGGAGGACAGATTTAAGTCTGCTAGCCATCAGTTTGGAAAGGATTTTGTAAAGGACATTACAAAGGGCTATGGGACGAAACTTGTCAGGGGAGTCAGCCTGGTCTGATTTGGGAATTAAGGTGAGGAATGTGGCATTGATGGCAGGAAAAACTTTCTTGGTTCTGTGAAAGTTCCTTACTAGGTTGAGAAGGTCAGCCTTAATAATGGGCCAGAAAGCTTTAAAGAATTCGATTGTAAAGCTGTCTGGTCTGGGAGCCTTGTTTGAGGCCATGTTGAAGATTTTTTCTTCAATCTCTTGCTCAGTGAATTCTCTTAGAAGGAGGGATTTTTTCTCCTCTGCAACTAAGTTGGGAATGGCAGCGATAATTTCATTGATGGCTTGGGTTCTATCTTGAATGGGATCGCTGAGAAGAGAAGTGAAAAAAGAGTTGAGTTCAGATCCTATATGATCCCTTTTATAAACTTGATCGCCATCAGATTTTTTGAGGGAGAGGATGTGATTATGTGCTCTATGCTGGATGGTTGACTTATGGAAGAAACTAGTGTTGCGTTCTCCCTGTTCTAACCATTGCACCCTCGACTTCTGCCTCCATAGCAGCTCTTCTTGTTTTAACCGTTCTTCCCATTGCCTTTGCAGATTTGATTCTTGAGCTATTCTTTCATCGTTGGGCCCTTCTTTGATCAAAGATTTCTGGAGGTTCGTCATTTTTTCCTCGAGTTCTTTTTTGGCTTGAAATATGTCGCCAAAGGTGTTTTTGTTCCAGTGTTTGAGGTTGATATTTATTGTTTTGAGCTTCTGCTGGATTATGTACATGATATTGTCGCTCCTTATGGTGTCTTGAGTCCACCAGCGTTGTATGTTTTTCATGAATGATGGGTGCTCTGTCCATAAGGCTTCAAATCTGAATTGTCTGTTGTGGGGCTTATCCAAATTGGTGAAGTGAATCTGCACTGGCCAGTGATCAGATCCTCTGATAGGCAGAATGTTGGCCTCGATGTCGATATTTTGCAGCAGAATGGATTCCGACATGAGGAACCTATCGAGCCTTGATGTTATCTGCCTGTTTCCTCCTTGCTTATTATTCCAAGTATGCAGACCATTGACTATGGAGATTTCAATGAGTTTGGATTCAACAATAAAGGTGTTGAATGCTTCTGATTCCTTATCCAATCTTCGTAAGCCTCCCTTTTTTTCTACTAGATTGGTGATCATGTTGTATTCTCCGCCTAAAATCCAGTGGTTTGCCCCATGGTGTTGTCTGACTTCGTCCAGGTCTAGCAGCATCTTCAGCTTTTCCTGGATTTGTTGGGGTCCATACACGTTGGTGATGAAGATCGATTGCCCTGAGTCTGGCATGTTGAAAATGATCGATAACGAGTGCTTGGTGGACAGAGCATTCTGTAAGAAGAATTTTCTTTTGTTCCAGAACGTGAGTAACCCTCCTACTTTCCCAATAGCATCTATGCTTATGCAGTGATGACTGTTGGAAACAAGTTTTTTGAGTGTCTCTCTGCCTTTGGGAGAGCATTTTGATTCTTGAAGAAGTATGATGTCTGGGTGTAGCGAGAATAAGCGGTTTTTCAAGATCCTTCTTTTGGTGGTGCCGTTGAGCCCCCTGATGTTCCAGGTTGTGATTTTCATTGAGCTACCTTTGGAGCAGATAGGACCAAGGCCCTGATTTTTCCTTCATTGATTAGGCGTCTGCCTGGTTCTTTTATTTGGTGTCTTGTGGATTTGCGCCCTCTTTTTCTTCCTGGTCCTTGTGGCTCGTATTGATCCAAATCCAGGTTGGCTTGAATGCTCGTTTGGCTACTATTTCCCCATTGCCTTTTGGCTGCATTTTGGTTGATGTATTCCAGCTGCAGGTATGCCATTTCTATCTTCTCCAAGTGTTCTTGGGGAATGGCATCGACTCCCAGTTTGGACCATTGCTCATTAACCTTTTGGAGATCTAGATCGCCTAGGATCTCCTCCAGAGGATTGTTTGAAGTGGTTGAGGATGGATGCTATGTTTGCATTTCTGTGCATTAAGGGGTTTGCAGTGAGGTGTGGCTGGTATTAATCTGAATGGGAGAGGATTATGGTTTGTGTTGCGGTGCCTGGGCGTGGATTGAATCCGAGGTTGTGCTTGGGGCGTTGGTTGTAATCAAAGATTGACTTAATAATGACGGATCTTGATCAGTGGGGCCCTGGGAGACTATAGGGTGCTCCAATGAGTCAAGATTGCTCAGAACTTCAAAGTTGTTTCGCTGGGTTGAGGCAGTGTTGGTGGGGGTTGTATTGGTGGAGGGTTTCGGAGGCTTGTTGCCTTTCTCCCCTTTGTTCTTTCTTGAGATGGAGGTGAAACCAGGTGTCAACAGGCTTGCACAATGGAATACATTTCTTTGTCATAGGGTGATGAACTTGGTCTGATGTGACCTTTCTGCAACAGCTCCCGAATCTGCCTCTTGATTTCATCATTCTCCAGAACAGAGCGCCGATAGATCGGTCCATTGGGTAGCGGCGCACCTAGGGTCAGATCAATCGGGTGCTTGACCTGACAGTGCAGAGGAACCCCTATGGGTGAGGTGAAGATGTCCCCGTACTCCTCCACAACCTTATCCATTTGTTGTTGTCGTGCAGAGGATCCCTGTCTGGAGGTCGTGGAATTATCTTAAAGCTATTCTTGAGGTGTTTGGATTTGATTTAAGATGGATCTATTGGATAATGCCTTTTATTTCTTCTCCTAATTACTTTATTCTTCTTAACGGAGTTCCTTCAACTCCCTTTAATGCTACCTGGGGTTTAAGACAAGGGGATCCACTTTCCTCCTTCCTTTTCATTATTGCAGCAGAAGGCCTTGGTTGACATATTAAAAGTAAGATCCAGGGAGGTCAACTTAAAGGCCTTAATATTTGGGGGGAAGGTTTAAAACTTTCGCACCAACAGTTTGCAGATGACATTATGCTCTTCTGTCAAGCCACTCTAAAAGAATCTAAGGAAATTCTATCCATTCTTAAAGATTTCATGGAAGCCTCTGGAACTCTTATCAATAATGAAAAATAAAATGTGTTTATATTTAATACTAATATTCTCTCCCAAAGATTCCTATTGCCTACCTTGGGATTCAACATCGGATCCTTCCCTATGAAATATTTAGGAATCCCTCTCAATCTAAATTCTCTTCGGGTCTCTGGGTGGAAATATCTCATTAATCGCATATAAGCTCTACTTCAAAATTGGGCATTTCAGGTGCTTAATGCTCTGAGTCGAGTTGTTATGTTAAGAACAGTCTCACAATCCATTCCCATCTATCAACTCTCTGGATTGGAAACGCCTAAAATCTGTTGTAATGATATGGCTAAGACGTTTAAAAACATCCTATGGCAAGGATCTCAACAAGCCTGTAAATGGGCTCTCCTTTCATGGGATAAGCTTATGAAAATAAAAAGGACCGGACGCTTGGGGTTAAGAGATCCATATTTGCTAAATCAAGTTATGGGAGCTAAGCTCTGGTAAATATGGATACAATGGGGTAGAGATTTGTGGAAAATAATCTCAGAACAGAAGAATGAAATTTCCTTAACTATTGTAAGGAAATTAAAAGTTCCTGGCCGACTGACATATACTATGTGTAAGAAGAATGTAGAAACATTGGAACACCTATTGAATAACTTCTTTGTCATTGAGACCTTGTGGAAAAACCTTTCCTCCCTCTTTCAATAAACAGATAGGGACAACAAGAGCCTCAGGCATACAATTGAAGTCTGGAGAAAAGGAGGGTATAAAAGCCTTGTTCTTAACATAGCGTGGGGACTCTTTATGGGATTTCTCATATGGGTCGCCTGGAAAGAAAGAAATTGGAGAACATTCAGAGATGAGTGTCGACAAATTGAAGAGATATGGAAAGTGGTTATCGAGAATATCAGAGAAACTGTCCTCACCGAGAAATGGCATGAAGTTGGCTAGAAAGCTAATGGGCATGAGGATAGGATTTTAGCTATGCTTAACTTGAAACCCCAAATGCTCGCCCCAGCCTCATGGAAACAAAAACCTTTGGGAAGACATCCACACGATTAATTCAATGCTCTACAATAGGAGGTTATTAATCTTAATTATGATGGGGCCTCTAAAGGTAATTTGGGTCAAGCAGGAGAAAGAGGTATATTTCGTGATTCAAAGGGTTTAGTAAGTAGAATTTATGTGACCGATTTTGGATTCGCTACAAATAATGAAGCCAAAATCACAGCGGTAAAACAAGGCATTTTGATAGTTGTAAGAGAACAATATCAGAGGACTATAGTAGAGGGGGATTCAGCCATGGTAACAAGTGTTCTGTAGAAGTTGTAGTAGGGGACAGGTTGGGAGAAAATTAGTCGAAGCGGGTGAACAACTCGTCTAATTCAGGAAATAAATGATATTCTTCCAAGCATTGGTTACCTTATCTCATCACATATTCGCAGATCAGGGAATGAAGCAACTGACTACTTGGAGAACTAGAGTTGTACTCACGGGGGTGTGACAACTGGACATCAACCAAGCCAAAATGGTATAGGTGGAGAAGCTACAATCTCTATAGAAAATTGTTGATAGAGATAACGAGGATACTCGGGATCCCTGATCGGGGTGCCAACTGGTTAATTCGAATGACGAGGTGGCACGAGCTCATGCGTACCACATGGATAGTTGATGTGGACATGAGGAGATGATGGTGGGTACTACCACCCACGCCAAATAATGACGGAATTAAATGCGGGTGGTAGAAAACTCACGGTGTCAGAAGGGTGTTGGAAACAGGGCTGGCATGTAAGGAATGTTACGAAGGCTAAAGGTGGTAATGTTGAAGGTGGTAATATGGTCTGGTAGTTAAACGTGAAGTTGAGATTAGAAAAGGAAGTCGGCAAGCAGTTGAAGGGCTGGGCGATGGTTATGTGGTGCTTAAATTCGGGTATGTTCATAGCCTTTGTATCATGTCTGTTGCTGCGATAGGAAACATAATTCATGTCTTCACCTCATTTCTATTTTCTGCGTATGAAAGATATGAAAAATTATGGGGGTTTTGTTTTATGTACATGGATTTTGGGACAACTTACTGAAATTAATGCGGAATTTTACAGTCGTTAAGCCTTTGAACTATTGTTGTATTAAGGATTGGGGAGTATATGAAAATTTTCTTGTTGTCCTCTTCTGTGATTTTTATTCTAAACATACTTACCTCTTCTGTATGGGGGCTGAGGGTTTTTATTTTTCTATTTTCTAGTATATTCTAGTTATTGTTAAGGAGCTTGGTGTTAACGTCCCAGTTTCTATAAAGGTCGCTCATTTCCTCGACCCTTATTTTACCCAATTTAAATCTGAATGTCTTTCAATTGGCTCTGCATGGCCTCCTATCGGCTCTGGTTGCTTTTTCCCCATCTTGAATTTCCTCATCTCTTATCCTATTACTCATTTCCCCATCTCCATTACTAGACCGGCCTTCTGCCCTGTCTGTAACCTTCACAGCTTGGCTTGCCAATCCTATGAAGTTCAGTGTATGGCCTCCAATGACATTTTCACGGGTAGCACTTTGTTAGATACCCCATCCAAGGTTTTGCCTATTCATCTTTTTTACAATGTTACAAAGAGGAGGGGTTTGGGCCCTAATTGTAATGGTGGAACTACTAAAGTCTGGTCTCGAAAGGGTTGGATTGTTGTCAATCCATTTGTTTTGTTGGGTTTCGGTCCAATTTCTAGGGGTTCTTGTCCAAATTTATGGGATTTGAGTCTGGTCGGTGGGGTTCTTGTCCTATTCTGTGGGGTTTCAGTCCTATTAAGTGGAGTCTCTTCCATGTGTTAGTACACACGATGCAGGAGAATGGAAACACTCTATCCATGCATGATTTTTCGTAATAGTTAAGGAAATTTTTGTTTCTTTGGAAAATGATAGCCTCTCCTAGCCT